>OX465290.1:11507500-11557500 GCA_949987695.1 Merzomyia westermanni | reverse complement strand
AAAAATTATAAAATTGTAATAGTTCGACATCTGGTTAATGGGAGTCAACCAATAGAATCCAAAGCAACACCTTTTAGAATTTTTTGTCTGTCTGTCTGTGCATTTGTTTACGTATCACTCAAAAACTGTTAAATAAAATTGAATGAATTTATCACCGTTGCATTTCTAGACGTCTATCGTAGAATTTAAGATATCTCTAATTTCGATTACTCAAGCGGTTTCATAGTTATTCACCGGGGTGACACAAAATATGTTAGTACAATTTGGGTATCTAACCAAAGGTGATACAAGTGCTGCAAAGAGCGATGTGATTAACTTGCACATCTCACTGGTTTCATGATATATATATAATGATTAAAATCGAACTCAGTCTATTACAAGTTCTGAGACGCAGCGAAGCGTGGCCGGGTTTCCTAGAGTCTTAATAAAAACTGAAAATTTAGAATGCTACTAGCTTTGGGTGCTATGCCTTTTTCTCGCAATTAAAAACCTGCTGATGTGATTCAAATTAATATGTGTATATTCAATCATCCTGAAAGGTGTACAAATTTCTTCTCCTGATAGCACCTATGTATCTTCTAGAAAAATACTTTGCAAGTGTCAAATAAAAGCATTACAGATGCCGCCCTTCAAGAGGCCAAGGCAGCAGCTTGCACCACAAATACCTCTTTCATACTCATAGTTACCCTGCTCATATTCAGAGTTGCGTTTTTTGCTGGCTGCGCCAACTCCGCAAAAACACCGTTGACGTTTAAGGTACTTCTAATTGTCATTCGTTGTTTTTGCTTTATATTTTGTTATAATTGTTTTTGTTGATACTGTCATCGCATATGCAGCTGAAGTAGTATCATTACACTTGGCAAAGCAGCTAAGTGGAATTACTGCTAAGTGGCTGAGGTGGTATATTTTTGGAGACAAAAAAAAAACACCAACAAAGACAAGCAAAAAATACACAAACAGTCGCAAGTGGCTTGGCGCTGTTTGTGGCATGCATCACACAATTTGTGACGTGTGGAATGCGCTGCAACTGTAAGTGCGCGTGGGTTGAGCACCCAACGATGGAAGTGATTAATTAACTTGATTTATTATGCTAAAATGGTGCTGATGATGGCTTAAAGGGTTTGTAAAAAAAAATAGAACAACAACTTACGCACACCTAGGCACATAGTAACGCAGTTGTGTATGTGTCTGACGTTTCTCCAGGCAAATGAGTTACTCATTAAGAATTTATGTTTTATAAATAAAAAAAAATGAGTTTAAGCATGTCAAAACAAGCTGCTAATTTAAAATGTTTTCGCACTTCTCTTTTACGCAACACAGGCGTTTTAAACAAAGTGGTGAAAAGTTATTAAAATATAAATGGCTTTCACTTCGAACGCCTCTATTATAATTGGTTGTAAATATTTGTAAAGGTAATGGGCAATTAATCGGTAGTGACGATTAACCTAAACTTAATTTTGATTAACCAATCAGTGATAAGTCGAAACGAGTATTTTCCTGATTAGTCAGATTTTGATAATTTTTTTTTGGTTCATTTTATTATTCAGAATGCAAAGTAATCAAAAACTGATTAATCAGAAAATAACCTGATCAATTAACCACTTTGATCAAGCGAAAATTGTCTCAATTATTTAAATTTATTTTGGAGTCAATCTTACTCGGTATCGGATTTTGAATATTTAAAACCAGTTAAATTTTTCATTAACTATTTTTTTGAAGTAAATAACAGTCGGTATCTGATTAATCATAATCGGAATAACTAATCTCTTTGATTAATCAGAAAAATTTTCAATTGTTTGAATTCTTTCAGGAGTAAATGTTAGTTGCTGTCTGATTAATCAGAACCTGAACTATTACCCTCTTTGATTAATCAGTTTTTTTCAATTAATTAAATTTTGTTTGGACCAAACAGTGCTCAGTTGCTGATTATTCAGAAAATTTTTTAGTTAATTAATTTTTTTATAGTAAATAGCACTTGGTATCTGTTTAATCAGAATCTGAATAATTAACCACTTTAATTAGTCAGACAATTTTAAGTTACTTACATTTTTTCTCAGAATCTGAATAATAGACCACTTTGAGTAATCAGAAAATATCTTGATTAATTAAATATTTTTATAGTAAGTAGTACTCGGTATCTGATTAATCCCAATCCCTTTGATTAATAAGAATAGTAATACTTATACTAATACTCATATACAATAAGAATTAAAAAAATATTAATCTCAATTCAATGAATGCACAAACTGGGCCTTTTTAAAAACAATTCCTGAGACTTCAAACTGGGCTAGTAGGCTGACAAATAATTTTATGAATTATACGCAATTGCCAATGGTGTTTTTTAAACGCAAACGCAGATGTGTATGCCTGTAAGAAAAACAGGCCACATAAAAGCTTAGTAAAAGTATAGCCAAAGTTTAGAGAACATTTTAAAGCTGGTCTATAAATATTTGTAATGTAAATTGAAATAATGCAGGAAGCTTCTTTTCAACTACAATATTTATTTAGTGTTTTTTGTTGCTTTATTTATTAAAATAATTTTAATTTATGCAAAAATTCCAACTTTGTATTTGTCATTTAATAAATTAGGTAAGGATTTTTTTGCTATAGAATTCGAGATATTTTCCAGTGACTTTAGTTGATTGTGGCTGTAAGAAAGAAAATAATTAAAGAAATCATGCAAGACAACGCGCCTACAGCACCCTTTCGTAAACAAATATAATTCTAAGTTGTATACTCCGCCACTTTACATTAACAGCATCCTAAGGGTGGCTTTTTCATTTACATTTTTAATGATTTTTGGTGGACATTGTCCCTTTGAGCGCGTTACTAATGAATGTCACGAAGTAAATACAAATTTAAAGAATCAGAAAATTTTAATGAGAAGCAGCTGATGTGCCGGTGCTTGTAAAAGTGAACAGGGTGCTACAAGTATATTTTGGTATAAGTGTGAAGAGGAAACGCAGATGGAAAGCCTTTTTTCGTAAGCACTTAGCGACTTGGCAAAATAATAAGCAAATACAATTTTTTTATTTCCAAATTTTAAATTTCCTAGATGCCGATTTTTTTCGTAAGCACTTATGAATAAAATAACAAAATGCATTTTTTTTTTCAATATTTCAACTACTAACCTATTTTTTCGTCACCATTTAGCGACCTTTTTTTCCAATATTTGAAATTTTCTACTAGCACATATTTTTCGTAAGCACTAAGCTGCTTATGAATAAATATCAAAATAAAACTTTTTTCCAAAATTTTAAATTTCCTACCAACCGCTTTCTTTTTGTAACCACGTATGAAGATTTTTCTCGTAAGCACTTAGCGACTTATGAATAAAATATCAACAATTTTTTTTTTTTTCAAAATTGAAATTTTTTACTAGTCGAATTTTTTTTTCATAAGTACTTAGCGACTTATGAATAAAATAACAAAATTAAGTTTTTTTTTTTAATATTTGAAATTTTTTTTCAGCCGGTTTTTTAAATAAATTTAATTAAATGTGAACTTGTTGCTTGGAAGATAGCAGCCAAAATTATGAGCGCTTATAACTTTTACTGCTAGCCTTTATTCATTTTCAATTCAAACGCAGATGAAAATTTTTTGTTGGGTAAATATAATTATCTAAATACATATTCTACGTTTCTTGCAGCAATTATTAAATGCAGATTTGCGTGTGTCCTTGCAACCAGTAACCTATTCCATACTTGAAGTTGTAATTGTGAAATTTTCTAGCAAAAACTGTAATAGTTTTAAGAGCAAACATCCAAGTCAGATGTTGAAGAAAATTTGAATTTTATTTTAGTTTGTCTTTCATCTCATTATTATTGTTTCCACTTTTACTATGCTTTTAACGCTTTACAGAGGACGTAAATTTAGACAAAAAAAATTACCAAGAATTTAAATAAAAAGAAAATGAAAAAGTTTAAGCAAAGAAAGTCAATTTAAAGAGACGAAAATGAAGTACGAATTGAGCTGGGTATGCGTGAGAAGCACTTTGGTGTTTTCAAAGTGTGGCAGTAAAAATAATTGAAATGAAATTCAAAGGAAGAGGAAGAATTGGAAAAAAGTGAAAATTCGGCGAGGAGTTTGAATTGGTGCAAAATGTGAAGTGTTTGTATGTTAAGTAGTCAGTAGAAAAAAACCCACTGCCAATCTAAGAACATGCTTCAGTGCTTAACTGAGACCAAAGCAACTCAAAATTTAATTTCGATTTGCGCTTTAAACGGCAAACTGAACAGAGAATGAATATACACACATAAATATGCCCTTGAGAGGAAAAAAAACGCCCGCAAATGGTCGACTGCGACCTAAAAACTTGTAGAAGCTCTTAGGCACAGGGGAAAGTGGAAGCTTCTTGCTCTGCTAGTATTACACTTTTGAGTAGCTTTCTCTCAACTAGCACCTCGTGGTGCTTTCAAGTACTTTCCCAGTCGCATAAGGAAATTAAATTTATTCGCCTAAATAATTCGCAGTTGCCAAATCGATTCAATTTGTAAGAAAATGGTAGAGCAATCGGATAATAAAAAAATAAATAATGTGCATATTTAAATAGGGGAAGGGCGTTAAAAGGTGGGTGGGGAGAGTGCTAATGCTTTTTATCAACATTCAAATATGTATTTGGTAACTCATGGTTGTAGCACCATTGCATGAGGTAACGATGTCGATATAAATAAATAAAAAATTAAATAAAAAACATTTTAAAGTCATCTTTTTAGTGATGGTGTGAGGAGTGTGTGTATGAGAGTGTGGAGGCGTGGGCGTGTGCATTAGAATTTCAAGGAGCAACAGCTCGCAGCAACACAAGCGGCATACAAATTAGCCTCAAGGAAATGAGCCCTTGCAAAAACAACACTCATTCAAATGTAATCATAACACATGGGGGTATATATTAGGGATTAAATTTTTTTGATTTTCGGTATCTGATTTTACAACGCTACCGGGACTAGTAACGGGATTTGGTTATTCGCTATGCTGAAACAGCTTAGGTTGAGAAAAGTTAGTAAATTGTGTGGGAAACTATCTGATTTTGAAAAGATATGCCAGATATTTGAATTTTTAATGTTTTCTTTGTAATTTTGAAGAGCTAAAGACCATCTGATAATAAGTACTATTTAAAATTTTCCATTTAAATCAAAATAATAATGGAATAATAATTGTTAAAATCAAAGTATGAATTGGATAATAATTATTATCCGCTGGTTTTACGCTTTAAAAGCTTACAAAAGATATAAAATGAACAGAGCATAACAGGAAAAAAATACTAAAAAACCGGAGCACGGGTTACACGTACAAAAACCATCTTCTGCAAATATTTAAAGGAATGTACAAAAACAAAAAGCCAGTCTGCACTTTGCAAATATTTAAGAAAAATATTTAGAAGGGATCATTGCTGAGCTAATAGAATCCAAAGCAACAGATTTTAGAATCTCGATCCATCTGTCTGTAAGTTTGTTCGTGCATCACTCAAAAACTGCAAAATATAGCCAAAAGCAACTACCTCCTTTGCATTGCTAGAAATCTAAGTCAAAATTTAAGATACTTGTTATTACATTAGCTCTACTGGTTTTGGAGTTATCGACTAATATGTGGACCAGGGTGACCCAAATGTGTTACTACAATATGGGTGTCAAACGAAAAGTGCTAACTGGTGCTGCAAAACGCGATAAGTTCAAGTTCCACAACTCCACTGGTTTCGTAGATATAATGATTAAAATCGAACTCAGTCCATCATAAGTTCTAAGACACCGCGAATATTTGTCGGGCTTTCGAGTTAAGAATAAATAAATGCAAAAGTATCAACAAAAAAAATTAAAATATTAAAAAGCATTCACATCCCAAAAAAATTAAAATAATTTTCATAAATCACATATGGTTTGGTATTTAGTAACACATTTCCTATTTCGGGCTTGTCATCCCTAGTATGTATATACATATGTATGCACATATGCGTTCGCATTTTACAGAACTTGGAGGCGTAACTCATTCCAACTAAGGCTTTTTACAGAAAAAACATTTGTTTATTTTTTTGGAATTTTTAAGCGACGGGAAGTAGAATTCCCTGTTGCGGGAAGTTTGCTTGTTTCGTAATTGAATGTTTTGCTCACCGTTTTTACAATTCGCATGTTTTTGACATTTATTTCATTTTCGCATGCACACACTTGAACACATGCACTTTCGATATACGTTTGTAGTACGTTTTCAACACTTTGGGGTAATACTTCATTTTCATTTGCCTTAAATTACACTTGCACGTACGCTCGGGTCACACACATCCACGCCCCCTCCCCCCACACTTCCTTATAACTGCATATGTGTTTTGTCTTTTTGTTGTTGTTAACATTATGTTCTTGTGGAGCTAAGTGCGCTCATATCCTTTCCACTTTGTTTGAGTCACAAATAAAAACGGGTATGCGGTGTCGGGTGCAGCTCTTAGCTGTAAGAAGTGGGCGTACGCGGCACAGGGCACTTATCTACGCCACATAGAGGTGCGTAAGCTTGTTTATGTGTGTGCTTTTGAGTAATTTCCTGTTTGACTTTTTTATGCATGTCACCTTAATGGTTGCATGTACGTGATTTGTGAGACGTGACAGGACCTTTTAGATTCCATGCAAACAAATGCTGTTTAAATTATTAAAGCCACATATTTGTTGTATGCAAATGCTTTGGCGTTGAAGTCGAAACTTATGAAAAACTAGTTGGTAGCGCACACTTTTACTTAGGAGCAAAATCATTAGCTCAATGGACATACGGAAGGTGGCAGGTTCAAAGACTGGGAAGCATCGAAGTGAATTTTCAAAAACTTGGTTCAAATCGGCAGTGGTCGGAAGCATTTATGCTTCTCAGTACACATTTTTCTGCAGGTTTGGGCAGACTTCAAACCTTTGGGCAGACCACAAGTTGTTAAAGATGCTATATCTTCACCTATACGAAGTAACAAGGCTCTCATTCGAATAAGTGGGGTGTATCAGCTATTCCGACGGAACTGTCGACGGGAGAAATATAATAGATCATGAGAGAAATTAATCGATTTAATCTGAATTTGCCTATGATTTTCGATAAAGTCGATACAGATCCTAAAACTCTATTACAATTATTCCCCGCCGGCAGCTCCGCCGGAATAGCTGATCGACCCCAGTATAAGATGTTTATTTATTTACTTGTGTAATTTCTATGGCAGGTTGAGGTTGATTCTTGCGCAAATGAGGCAGGAGGTCAACGTTCACTTAGATGGAGTAACTCTACCTACTGTCAACCACCCTCACCTTAGCTAACCATGACACCGCCTCAATGGTAGAGAGATGCAACAAGCTCCTCAAGTCACTTGCCAGCAGCACTTGGGGGAAAGCTGCGCCGGTTTGGTAGCGCAATCTTGTTGACACCAACTGGAGGGAATCCCAAATCTGCCAAAGCACCGCTATCCGAACTGCAACGGGATATCTTTTTATGCCATCTGAGTCTTATCTATATCAAGAGATAAATATGCTCGTTATAAGAGAGCGCCGTAATTGTTGAGCGGACAGTTTCTGCTAAATTGACATAAGCCTAGTCACCCAAAGAGACAGCTTTTGGATGCAGATCCGTCAACTAGAGACATAAGGACGCACCTCCGTAAGCCCTATGATGAGATCCGCTAACACATTACCCAGCCATTTGTTTTGCATAACAACAGCAGGACTCGAAATTAATTTTTCTCGAACGATTTTTCGTCATCCCTTGCCAATTTTGGTTTGGAGACAAACCGGTTTCGGCGTTGTGCCATCTTCAGTGTCTTTATTCGTTTTAGAAATGACCTTCAAACCTAGTCAGTACATAAATTCCTCATATTTCGGCCTGTTAACCCTGTTTTTGACATGTAACCACCTGAAGCAGCTGAACAGGAGTGCGTCCTTTCGAAGGAAACTAGAGTCATAGTAACACAGCTTCGATGTGTATACTGTAACGGATTAAACTCTTACTTATCCAGACTCAACTCCACCATTTTAAAACTTGTCTTGCATGTGGTATACCCCCTCATGATAGTAAACATCTATTTACCTCTTTAATTGAACCTACTCTTCCAACACCTATATCACACTGGTCCAAACCTATTGAAACTGCTTGTTTCTTTGGAACTTCCGAAGAATCGTCATCATCTCAGGTTGATTGTGCCCATTAGGCAGGGCAAAGCACTGTTAAGAGCAACAACAGCAACAAGGAAAGATTGACTTTATATGGTTAAAAATTTAAACTTTCGGAATTTGTTTGCAATCGACTAACGACTTATAGGTTTTTCATAGCCTTATAATACATAATGTGCAAGTATTTGGCAACTAAATTTTTCACACAATTTGATAAAATTTTCTTTCGGCGTCGTATCTACGCGATTTCGTTTGAGGCTCGCTGCTTTTGTGTCCAGTGCTCCTTGTTGTTTCAGCAGTTCACCATAACGATCAGTCAAACCTGAAAAAAGCAACATTTCAATATTTGTTTTATGCATTTGTTGAAAACTTTTTGTTCAGAAAAATTTAACTTTTATTATTACAAAAACAAATTTAATAAACTTACACAATTGCTTTGACAAATGCAGTAGCAAAATACAGGCTGCTCGTTACGCTCTCACTTGTCTTAGTGGTTTCATTTGAGCATTGCTTACTCGTTGTTGTGTCTCTGCTGCGCCGCTGTTGTAGTATTGGCGTCGCAGAAAAATAAAGGTTATTTGCTGTTATGCCTGTACTTACATGATCTGCTACCCAAATGTACTCTTTGAAGCACGAAATTATTAAGTGAATTATATTATCACTCTAAAAAATATGATTTACTAGATATGCAACTTTAATTCAATTAAATTAATCTTTAAAAATTCAAAATTTTAGTTAAAAAAAAATTAAAATGTAAGATGGCGTGCTCAACTCAACGATTGCTATCCGAATACTGATTTGTTTTATGCTTCGCTCGTCTATGCATGTACATACGAGTATGTATCGAGAGTTTTGGAGGTTTGTTGCTATTTATGGGAAGGAAACGTTGCAGTCGCGTGGACTGCAAAAAAATGTAGTTAATGAACTGGAACGTTTGCTGCCTAGTTTGTCTGGTGACTGCAGGGATGTTATATATGTGCTTATGTACGCCCATATATTTTTCTCCACTTGCAAAACACCTTTATGCGCACTCATATTTGTACTATCAGGAATGTTTGATGTTATGTAGAAATTATTAAAAAACATATTTCAGAGCAAAAAACTCATACAAATTGAAAACTGAAAGAGAAAAACATTTGCACTAACAAGTAAATGAGTGGATTTGTGTGATTGTATGAATTGTGAGAGTGCACAGTTGTGGCGAGTGAGTGGCGCACAAAATAGAAAAAAAAATTAAAAATTCAAAGCAGAGCAGTGAAAATCAAAAACCAATCAATCTTGCATTTCAACAATTTTTTCATGCTGTCAAAATGGACGAACGAGAAAAAACCCAATGAATGAAGCGAAAAACAAATATTTGTGCCCGTGCACACAATGCTGGGGAAATAAGTGGAAAACAGCAAGCGTACATTGGCATACAATTTTAAATTAATGCCCGAGGGGTGTGGCAAAGTAGTGATGCAAATAAGCGCATTAAAGTGGCTGAGTTTAAATCAAGTATTTAAGTTTTGTTGCTGCAAAAAATGATTTGAATGAATTAGAATTTCATGATTTTATGGCGAAGGTTTTACTTAGTTAAATTAAAATAAATTTAATACATTTTACTGCAAACCAAAGTGCTTAAAGCGCTAAGTAAATTTATAAACTATAATCCATAAAAACGTGGTGGCATTTACAAGGACTCATGCGCACGGTTAAACAAATATGGATAGTATGGCAGCGCTCAAATACTAAAAGAAAGGAAAATAAATAACAAACAACAAAGTGAAAAATTCGTTACCAAAAAAATTCGAAAATGCGAATGAACGAAAGCATTAAATAAACGAATAAAAAGTAAATGGCCGCTTGAACGCGAAAACAATGGAACATTGGAAAAAGCAAACGAACAAAAATTCTTTATTTTGAGTAAAAAATGAGTTGTGCGAAATGATTGAGCAAACGAACTTTGCTCGCAAGCAGCTGAACTGAACGGAATAGAGTGCGTCGCAGGTGTTGACATGAGTGTTTGCTTCTTACTTCATTTTCAGCACAAAATTCGACTTTGGTCAAACGTATCATGCGAAATTATTTATTTCTGCTGCACAAGATAGCAAGCAATATGGACGAACAAAGACCAAGTAAATCCCACAAACAAAGCATTACATTAAATGATTCCCGCGTGGGTTTGCTTCTCGAATACCTACTTGAATAAATGCGGCCACAAACGTAATGTATTAGTGGAGTGGAAAATTTGCTTGAAATTAAAGGTAGTAGCACAACAAAAAGAACTCCCTTGTGTGCTGTTAATTTATATATATTTATGTATGTGAAAGCTTAGATTTTGTCTGATATTTGTTGCATAAGCGTAGGCGCACAGCGTATACCAGGCTCAATAGTCATGCTACTGCCCATCGAAGCTCGAATTGCGAACGAACATACTTACAAAAATATTTTTATGTCTGCGGTCAGTTGTCAGTATGTATATGAAAACAAACAAAACGTTTCCCTCACTCAACAGAGCAAAACGAGAACGAAACAAAACGGCAAGATCCCTACTCTGTAGTTCTATTCGAAAGAAAATTATTTCGTTTTCGAGTGATTCATGTTCTGTAAGAAATTTTCTA
The DNA here is from genome assembly GCA_949987695.1 of Merzomyia westermanni. NCBI lineage: Eukaryota > Metazoa > Arthropoda > Insecta > Diptera > Tephritidae > Merzomyia > Merzomyia westermanni. Next base: position 11,546,780 of record OX465290.1, on the reverse strand, counting down.
GTAGAACCCATTCGTTGTCGAGTTCCATTCGGTTCCCTTCGGATTTTACTCATCCCCCTCTCGATTGTAGTAAATTTGGTATTCAATATTTCGTATAAATATGCCAAAATGGTCGAAAGTTAGAAAACTCTATTCGACAATAATTGCGCAAAAGGAAATCCACAAACATTTATTTTCTTATCTTATAACTTTAAGCGAGTTATTCTTGTATATTTGTATATCCACTACTATCTCAGGAACGACTTAACGGATTTGGATGAAATTTGGTGTTGCCACTTGGAGTGGCTCACAGGGTTGCCACCTATACCATTTTTTTTTAATATTAAGCAATATATGAGAATATGGGTATCAAACGGAAGGTATTTGAGGCCGTATACCAACCAGAATATTTTTAAGTAGGATTGCCACCTAGGGTTGCCACCTGACTGCATTTTAATTATTCCTTCTTATATCGACCACTATCTCGGGAACTGTTTAACCGATTTGGATGAAATTTGGAGTGTGCATGTGGACATAATTCCGTGGCATCTCGAGGTACTTGAATAAATATAACATAACATGGCAAACATCACTCTAAAACTTAAAATGATGAATTAAGCTGAATCTACATCTAGCAGCACTACACGGCACGACAAAATTCGAAAAATACCGAGCAAGGCTCGGTCACCCAGGTACTGATTATAGTAAATAAATACGTGTTCTTTTTCACGAAAACCATATTTTTATTGCAGAGCAATCAATGTTGATAGAAAAAAATTGAAGAATGTTTGAAAAAAAATTGGAAAAATTAAAAGAATTTTTTTTTTTTGAGATTCGAAGTATTTACATATTTAAAAAATATTATTTTATTTAATAAAAATAAAATAAAAAAATAAAAATTAACTGCCCCAGGGCCTACGTGCGAACCTGTGAGCACACGCGTGGTATTCGAGTTGCTTAACACCTGGCCTACTGCAGCATGGGCGGCAGCGCTGTCAAATGTTGTACTTAAGATATATGCCATGTGTGTTTGTATTTTGTTTTCCGTTTGCAATTTGTGAAATAGTGATGCCTACTATTATTGAATATCTTGTAAAGTAAATTCGAGCGAATTACATAGTACCGATAGATATTAGAATCGATTTTTGCTTTCGAGTAGAACAGCAATTCGAAAAGAACTACAGGGTAAGGGCCCAGATATTAATTTTTTTGCAATGCCCGGCAAATATAAGAAGCCTGTTCGGCTCTAACACCTACACAATCGGCTTTTTATGCGCATACAACCTAAAAGCCAACGGCGAGATTAGATTAACAGCATTATTTAGGTTCGACCAAATATGGCTACTGTAACTTGAGAATGCACTAAAATTGTTCACATTTTCCAATAGTCCCATTATTGCTAAAATCAAATATAGGTATTTTGAGCAGGTTTTTGGGTATTTGGCAATTTTCGCACCACCAGGTGATATGCAGAAGGTGTGTTACAGAATTTATTTTTATGTGATCGGTTACCCAGTAAGCCTATATCACCCGCATAAAAATATACATATAATAAAAGCCAAGACATATTTAAAATAAAATAAATATAAAAATTCAAATAAATAAAAATTGTAAAATAAATTTAAAAATATTAAAAATTATTTGTGCAGTAAAACTAAAATTAATAAGAAATTATAAAATAATTGTAATGTTGGCAGCTCTTTCCTTTAAAATCCAAGCCATATGGACTGCCCTGTTTCTGTCATTTTAATTTTGAGAAACAAAAAGTTAGCCTGTAGCGTGACGATGGCCATGTTATGCTGGTTTCTTTACGGTTAAAAAAAAAGCTAAAGAAATTAATAAAATTTTGTTAAAAGAAACTAAATAGATAGAATATTCATAAAAAACAAAAAGAAATTTAAAAACAACAAATTATATATATATATATATAATATATATATTATTATAAGTCAAATACTTTATGCAAAGCAGTATAAAAAAGAAAAGATTACATCAGTACAAGTGTTTGAACAAATTTATCTCTTTTCACAAAAGTCTTTAATCTCAGTAAGAGATGCAAGAATAGAGATCTCCAAGTTGGCAAAAATTTTAAGTAAATGCTTAATTTAGAACCTACGGTTTAAGCTATTTGATTTTACTTTGCCTAATTTATTTTAGCAGTTTTTTTTTTAGCCAATATTCAAATTTCACTTCGCTAATGAGCTCATTGAATAAACAGCCCGAGCGTCTCACCCTAAGCTATGCGTTGGGTCGAAAAGTAAAGCGGGTGGATTGTGCCTGCAAACGTGTGAGTAAGTACCTGGTAAGTGGAAGTTAATGAAAAAACGTGGCAAACAAGATAAACGAAATTTTGATTGTGATTTACGTTGATAACGCAAGAATGAAAAGTAAAAGCATGAAAGCAATTTGGATGAAAATGGCAGATAAATTTGTGATCTTCTTAGTATTTGTGAAATTTGCAATTCGGCAACTGCGTCATAATTTGGCAGACTTCTTTTGCGCTACTTTTGTGTGTTGAATAGCTTTACATTTCGTACAGAAAATATTTAAGACTTGCTTTTTGTGTTATTTCCCATAAAGTGAAATTTTATTGGGAACGGAATGTAAAGGTTAGGGCGCAAACTAACTTACTTCAATGGCTCTTTACTGTTTCAGAGCTTTTAACAGTCCAACAGAACAAGGTAGGCGTTTCTTCGCTTTCCCAGCTAGCGCCAATTGGAAACACTATAGCTTAAACAACCTCTCTATTAATTTTAAGAAATATCAGAGAAGTTAATTGTTCTTCAGAAATCGTAAAAGGTATTTCAGAATAGTCAATTGTACTTCAGAAATTGTAAACTGTATTTGAGAATACTCAACTCTACTTCAGAAATTGTTAAATGTATTTCAGAATAGTCAATTGTACTCCATAAATTGTAAACTGTATTTGAGAATACTCAACTCTACTTCAGAAATTGTAAAAGGTATTTCAGAATAGTCAATTGTTATTCAGAAATTGTAAACTGTATTTGAGAATACCCAACTCTACTTCAGAAATTGTTAAATGTATTTCAGAATAGTCAATTGTACTCCATAAATTGTAAACTGTATTTGAGAATACTCAACTCTACTTCAGAAATTGTAAAAGGTATTTCAGATAGTCAATTGTACTCCATAAATTGTAAACTGTATTTGAGAATACTCAACTCTACTTCAGAAATTGTAAAAGGTATTTCAGAATAGTCAATTGTAATTCAGAAATTGTGGCTTCAGAAAAGTCAATTGTGCTTCAGGAATCGTAAAATTATACCGAATTACATTTAATTAGTTCGGGGGTACTTCTTGAAAATGTGTAATACACCTGCAGTATCCTTCCTTTAACTGATCAATGTACTAACAATTCGTAGATACTTGCGAATGAGAAGGAATTTACATACCTCCAACCTTATCCACGTGCGTGAACAGCTAAGGTATCGACCAGTATTCGGTGACTTAACTTCCTCATATTAACTGCCAACTGGAGTTTCTTCATAAATTTCAAATTTTTTGACATTTTTATATCATGCAGCTAGGACTGCGAGCTTTCAAAGTGGTTATGTAAGTAGAAGTTGACTAGATTTAGTTCAACAACACTTCACATGCCCTAAGCATCAGCTGAGCACCGTAGTTCGAATGCACTCTAAAACGTTGATATGGCTGTGTGACTGGCGTTGGCTGAACTGCATATTGGAAGACGTCGAAATTTCAAAAGTAATGACCATAAACCGTCAATTGACGCACGACTATGCAGCGCTGTGTGACATTATTTATGCATTTTGAATTAAGTGTCTGTGGCGTTGCACCTTTTTCACTCAATAAGTTAGGCGCCGCCTTTGGTTTGGTCGTGCGCCTTCTTTTTATTGCATGTGTGGATGTCTGGCAGGTTCATATTTATGCAATATCTGCTTTAAGATTAGCTGTGATAATACTTTATATATTCATGCGAGGAAGTTAAGGTTGAGCTTAACTTCGAATTTGTAATGTGCCACTCTTAATTTTTCCGATTATTTTAGGTGAAAAAAAAAAATCAAATGTACTTCAGAATAATCAGTTGAACTTCAAAAATCGTTAAATTAATTTCAGAATAAATAACTGATCCTCGGAAGGTGTGAAATTTATTCGGAATAGTCAGTTGTACTCCAAAAAACGTAAAATAATTTTCAGAATAAATAATTCTACTTCACGAACATTAAAATATAGTTCAGAATTAAGAACTTGTATTTCAAGGGACTACAGTTGGTAGTAGTTTTCTTCACCTGAACAGCATTTTATTATACAGCCTAAGAATTCCGAAGTAAAATTAACTATTCTGCAATACATTTTATGATTTCTGAAGTGCAATTGACTATTCTGAAGTACACTTTACAATTTCTGAAGTACAACTGACTATTCTGAAGTACACTTTACAATTTTTGAAGTAAAATTGAGTATTCTGTAATGCATTTCATGATATCTGAAGTACAATTGACTACTCTAACATATTTTGTATGATTTCTAAGGCACAATTGACTATTCTGAAAAACACTTTACAGTTTCTAAAAGATCAAATGACTATTCTGAAAAATATTTTTCAACTCCTGAAGTTTAATTGACTATTCTGAAGTACACTTTACGACCTGTGAAGTGCACTATAAAAAGGTGTACGTGTTTTGAGCTGTGGCGTGGACATAGTTTAAGAAATTTTTTCATTTATCGCACAGATGGCGCTATTTAAACAAATCAATTTAAAATAAAAAATGAAAAATTCGATTATAAAAAAATAAACGATTGAAATAATAATCGATTCTCTATTCACAACGCCAGCTGTTACTTAATTAGCCACTTGTACTAGAACTGCTTTTCCTTCTAGCTGTTACTTTAATGCCCAGCTCTCTTCTTATAGAGCCGTTCCATGGCTGGAAGAACTTTTGAATCTCAGATTTTGTTCATACTTGGTCAAAAGTTTTGCACAATTTCAATTATTTTGCAAGATATTGCAAATTAAATTTTTTAGCAACTTTTTTTTTACAAATTTTTATCTCGTTATCTATTAATCGTAGAAAAAAAAGTTGAATGCAAAAATTGTAGAGAAAATATTACAGTTTATTTGGAAAATTTTTAAAATAAAAAAAAAAAATTTTTTGACTAATTTGTTAAAAAAAATATTTTTTGTTGTTGTTTTTTTTAATAAAAAGCGAGCACCGATTTTTTAAAAAAAATATATATTTTATAGCTTATGCAATCCTCTAAAGATTTTGAAAAAATTGGGAAGGTGTTTTTTGATTTTCTCGAGAAATTAATTTTTTAGTTTTGGGTTGTAGGATACGGGCAAGGCAATTTTCGTCGCAGCGTTACACAGCCCTCCATAATCGACCTTAAAAGTATTTTTAATGCTTCGCCAGCATTAAGAATACTTTTTGTAATTGTTTTCTATTTGAAAACATTTTAAAAATGTATTAACACTTTTATTTTATACCCATTTCCTCACCACCCAAGGGGTAGAGTGCATTTGGCGCGTTTAGTTTTATGTGGTATCCCCAGTAGGCCTAATCGACAAGCAAGTTGATTTTGCTCAAAAAAAAGGAAAAATAAAGTTACAAAAAAAATATATTTTATTTTAATATTAAATTAAAACATTCTAAACTAAAAGGAAGAACTTTCTTACATTGAATTTTGTTATTTTCAATTGGAATAATGGAATGAAAACTTCGTGTACCCGAAACCGTTTTGCATTTTGCGAATCGTTTCGATAAGAACAGTTTTACTTCTTTATGCTCATCTTTGGTACAAAAGTCAAAAGTAATCGTGTCAAATTTGTTCTTCACTAGTTCAAAAAATGCTTGAGGGCACTGTATCAGGTCTTCGTAAACTTTCACGTCTAACATACCTTTTTATTGTGCCACCAATTGCGTCGCAAGCATTTTTTCCATGAGAGGTTGCAAAAAAATACCACTCGGCTTTTATTCCAAAATCTTCATAATGATAAACAAAATTTATAAAATATTTTTTATTCTTGTACTGAGATGCTGCTCCATCCGAAAAATAAAAAATTTTATTGATTTTGTGAGAGTTATACTTTGCTTTTAACCAGGTAATTAATTTTTTTTGAAAAAGATAAACCGCTTCTGTATTATGTTCAGTTTCTTCCGAGATTAAAACAAAACTTTCAAATTTTGAATTGTTGTTATCATCTGGGTCGGATCGATAAATTACAAAAGGGTGAATTGTAGTTTGACTATTATTCCAATGATGACTTTGTATGGCACTTTGAATTATAAATTAAAAATTTTCAGAAAAATTTCCAACTACAATTAATTCTCCTTCTTTTAAATTTGCTTTAAGGTTCTTTAGCAATGAAATTGTGGACTAGGAGAACGTATGCTTCTTTACTCATCTCCTGGACAAAGGTTTCCGTTTCTTTAGTCACTGATTCTATGGTAGTACGATCGGTATTGGTCCATTGTTAATAATTAATATTGATAATATTCTTCTTGTTGAGAGCTTCTTTTATTTCGGTAGCAATTTCGCTAAAACCAGGACAAATGTTACATTCCTTGAAATAACAGTTTATACTAGGCTCACTGCAAATCATAGAATTTCTGATACAAACAAAAGCTTGCTGCTGTAATATTTATACATAAATGTAAAGTAGAAAGTAACAAAGTTCATAAATTGCTGGGTGGTGAGGAAATGGGTATAAAATAAAAGTGTTAATACATTTTTAAAATGTTTTCAAATAGAAAACAATTACAACAAGTATTCTTAATGCTGGCGAAGCATTAAAAATACTTTTAAGGTCGATTATGGAGGGCTGTGTAACGCTGCGACGAAAATTGCCTTGCCCGTATCCTACAACCCAAAACTAAAAAATTAATTTCTCGAGAAAATCAAAAAACACCTTCCCGATTTTTTCAAAATCTTTAGAGGATTGCATAAGTTATAAAATATATATTTTTTTTAAAAAATCGGTGCTCGCTTTTTATTAAAAAAAACAACAACAAAAAATATTTTTTTTAACAAATTAGTCAAAAAAAATTTTTTTTTATTTTAAAAATTTTCCAAATAAACTGTAATATTTTCTCTACAATTTTTGCATTCAACTTTTTTTTCTACGATTAATAGATAACGAGATAAAAATTTGTAAAAAAAAAGTTGCTAAAAAATTTATTTTGCAATATCTTGCAAAATAATTGAAATTTTGCAAAACTTTTGGATGTACTTCAAAAGCATCCTAACCACAACAAATTGACCAAGTATGAACAAAATCTGAGATTCAAAAGTTCTTCCAGCCATGGAACGCCTCTATACCTATATTTCTTCAAACATCAGAGATGGCAAAGTTGGAGTTTCAGCAGTAATGCAATCGAAAATTCAGCTAATATCCCATATCTTAAGAGCTGATTGATTATTTAATCTGGATTGTGTACCTAAAATTTGGTTTAAGTTGATCCATTTTGTTTCAATATGCTGCGTGTCATGTGCTATTTACTATCATGAATAAGTTTCTAAGCCATACAAAGCTTTGATGGGTCGCACTTGAGCAGAAACTCGTACTTCAGTTTTTCAAAAATTCAAATTAATACCATCAAGTACGTCAATGAAAGTATCAATTAAAAGACTAAAAACTTTGTTCTACCCTCATTCCATATTTAGTGTATTTTATTTTTTATGTTTTGAGTGCCAAGAGGAGTTTGAACTCCTTTACAAATTACCAACTTGCATGCCAAGTTGCCCTTATAAAAAGCATATTGTTGTTGTTGCTTTTAATTATATACTTCATATAAAATTTTTTCACTATTATTAACACAACAAAGAATGAGAAATTTCTAACATCAATGGCGCATCAAAAACTGCTCACTTGCTTAACTTCAAAGGCTTACTACCAACACTTTACACGCCAGTGTAGCATCGTTTATTATTACAATTGGGACACATAATTATAGACTATCGATACAACACAACAAATACAGATAGACGAAGTGGAAAGGCAGCCAACAACTCGAGATTTTACGCATTATTACTTTCTTTACAATTTTGATCCATAGAATTTAGCGCCCTCTTGTGATACACTCAAATATGAGATAATAGTAGCCTTTCAGTTGACAGCTGTTGATCAATGACAACAACAACAAAAGCAACAACAATGTCTTAAAAATCACCACTTTATGAACAACAACAAAAATAACAAATGCAGTGGCTTGAACAAAAGATTCCTAATCTTAGCGATCTCTAAGCACGTCCACACTATTCGTAAGCGTAGCGTTCATAAGCAACATACTGACAGGGCGACTATCATACACACACACTTACAAAGGTTAGACTATGAAAAGCGCTCAAATCTTAATCTCATTGTTTGCTGCCTCATTCACTTGGTCGTTGGATAGGTTCATTCATCGGAAAAAGGTTCGCCAACATTGCGCTGTCAAAGGCACAATGCGGCAAATGAGCTGATGTATGTAAGGGAGTGTATGTATGTTTATAACAATGCGTTCTTCTAGTGACCCGTGAATGCCCGCAGTAGCACATAATGCTGAACGTGCGTTTCTTGGTTTGCTCTGAAACGCTTTGAGAGTTATTTTTGTTGCACAACAACTTGTCAAATAAAGTGGAAAGTTCGAAGCTGAGTACTTATATAAAAAAAGAAAAATTTAATAACAGTTCTAAAATAACACATGTTCTTTATTATTACTGTGCCCTTACTTTGTACTTCTGTTCAAAAAGTTCGAAAGCAAAACTCGATTCTAACACACATCGGTACTCTGCACTTCGTTCGAATTTTTATTAGAAGATTTTCGATAATAGTAGGCATCACTATTTCACAAATTTTAAACGGAAAACAAAATACAAAAACACATTGCGTAGAGCTAAAGTGCAGCATTTAACAGCGCCGTGGTCCATGTCGCAGTAGCGGTGAGGTAGCAGGTTCGAACGTGGGTCCTCGAACAGTTAATTTAAAATGTATTATTATTTTCTTTTAATTAAATAAAATAAAATTTTTTTTTATGTAAACGTATGTATATTTTTTTATCACATAAATTTTTTGTACTATGAATTCTTCCAATTTTTTACCTAACATTCTTCAATTATTTTATGTCAAGAGAAATTGTTTAACTTTTTCTGCGATAAATTTTTTAAAAGCACTAATTGTTTAATTATAATCACAAGAAATAACATTTTTTTGTATTTCCGTTTTGTAAATTGTTGCCGAATAGAATTTTCTAACCTTCTACCAGTCTGCAATATTTTTTTCGGAATAGAGAATACCAAATTTTCTACAAACGAAAGGGGAAAAATCAAATCCGAAGGGCACAGAATGGAAAAAAATAACGAATGGGTTCTACTCGTAAATTCGTTACAGGGTACAAAGCACTCGAAGTAACAACTTTTTTTTCAAATAAAACTACAGAATAAGGGCCCTGATTTTTTTCGGCAACTTTCGTGCGCCCTTGGGTTAACAGACGAACTAGTTTTATGTTTCTCTCAAACTGTAACAAAGAAGGTTATTTTGTGTTGTTGTTCCTTGGCTACCTGCTTAAATTTAATAATTTTGTGGAATTACTAGTTTGTGTATGTGCCCCTTCTTGTTTTGGGCATAAAAAGCAGCAAACAGAACGTGCGGTATGTTGTCGGTGGCTTGCTATTATCTACTCATGAACGTGTTTATGTTGTTTCCAGCGAGAAAAAAAAAAGTAATAAATGCCAAACTCTGATTTCCATTGGTAGGCAACACTGTAACGGTAATGTGTGGAAAGCCTACAACTTGAAAAGAGAAACTCATTTATTTCGAAATTAGTTAAGGCTTCGAATATTTCTCCAGTTGCTGTTGCAAACCTTGTCACATTTTGTTGCATTGCAGCAAGTTTCCTTTGAAATGTCTATAAAAGTTGGAAAATTTTCGGTTAAATGGTTTGTAGTTTCGAAAGGCGCATAGCATTGCTTCGTTCACTAATCCTTCATCCAATAATTATTATTTAAAGTTCGTCAAGTTGTGAAAATGTTATATTTTCTTGATTCCAGAAATTTGTTTCTGCATATATGGTTTAGCAAAAAATTAGTTCTGTTGCCTTTTTAGTGGGCAGCAAATAATTTTTTGTCTATTTCACAGTTGCAAAGGAGAATTTAAATTACTCCTAATTGAATGTTCGAGCTGAAAAGGGAAACTCATGTGGACATCTAATTTTACATATTTATTTATTTTTTTCATTTACGAACTACGCTTCAGTAAAACAGAAAAAGACACAGCTCAAACTCGCCCCAAAAACAACAAATCTGTACCAATAAAAATTCGAATCCTTGTCTCAAAATTTTTCTTCTCTATTCTCATAAAATACTTTTAATCATGATCATAAAAAATTATTATTCTTGGTCTTGAGCTCATTTCGACTGCTGACTGGAAGATCCCCCTATTTCAAAATATTTTTTAAAAACGCCCTATCTCAGAATTTCTTTGAAGAGCGCCCCACTTCAAAATCGTTTTCGAATCAAATTCTCAGGTAGGGCGTTATTGAAACAAATTCTGAGAAAGCCATTTTTGAATCAAATTCTGAAATAGAGTGTTACTCAAACCAATTCTGATATAGGGCGTTTTTGAAAAATATTTTGAAATAGGGTGATCTTCCACTCAGTACTGGATACTTTTAAAAATTTCGAATTTTCGAAGAAATATGAAGTGTCCAAAGTTCTAAAGTTTCCAGTAGAACTTGTTTTCATTTATTTATTTATTAAGCCCCATATTCCAAAAAAATAAAATTTATAAAATGGAATTTTGAATTATAAAAGCTTAGTGAATCTTTTATATTTTTTATGAATATTTGATTAATTCTACTGATTGGACAAATCCTACAGACTAGAGATGACAAATACAACATAAAATTTATTGATCATAATAGGGAAGTTTAAATACACCCTCTGAATTGATTTAATCACTTAAATTTTATAAGTAGACATCTTTTATTTAAGAAAAGCGAATCCGAAAAAATTTATCCGGCAATTCAAAATGTGAAAAAAATAATTTTAGCAAATTTTATTTTACATTCTACGACCACGAAAATGATTTTTCAGATATCAAATTTGAGTAATTTTTAGTTAACTTATATAACTCAAAGAGAAAGTTAAAAAACTAAACAAAATATTTTTGGAAAAATTTCAGTCGAAAAATTTCTACAATTAGAAATTCTAAATATTTATTTTAAATATTTTTTTTTACCTCTAACGCCTTAATTCTAGTGTGGTTATAACATTCGCTTGACCGGCAAATAAATAGTTTGGAAATTTTTACACCCTTTTGGTGTATCACTATTGAAAGTGTCAAGGGCAATTTTTTTTAACTTTAGTAGTTTTCCAAATATTAAAAAAATTTACTTCAGAAAACTTCCTGTGATATTTTGAAATTGCATAACTTTTGAAAACAAAATGTAAAATTTTTTTTCTATAGCAGAGCTTCGTTTGTTGATAAAATTAAACTGTTTATTAAATTTTATGTAAATCGGAGGGGGTCGTTTCCAACTATGTGACGAGTTGATATGGAATGACTCGCTTGCGACATGGGTAGGGAATTCGAGTGGATTTTCCGTTTCAAACAACCTAAGAAATTTAGTTCCTTGCCGACTTCAAGGAAGCAATTTCAGGTCAAACCGCACAGATTGTAGAGCGCGATATTAGAAGTTTCTGAATCTGGCCAGGGCCAGCGAAGCCGCTTTCCATCAATAACAAGAGTTCGGGCACTCTGCCGGTCGTAAGAGTAGAACGCATAAGCAGCACATCATAGAACGGTCTAACTCGCCCTTTCAAGTTACAATTCTGATTTAGACAGGAAATCGCCATTTTAGTAACTGTATCTATAAAAATTACTTTTATAAGCAAACAAAACCTCTTCGCAATTTAATTTAAAAATTGGGTTGCACTAGCGCGTTTGGATGGCACTTAATAAGTACAGCTGTTTTCGACAGTTTGAAAACAATTATGAAGCCACTGAAGACTGGTGCTGACAGGTGAAGCAGTTTTGTAACCAATGGAACGGTACACTTAAACAGCTGACCCTGAGTAGCTCAAGAAGGAAAATTAAGAAAGTAGTAAACAAAACGAATGAATTAGCAAAAGAATTGGCGGAAGCAAAAATAATAAATTGCACTCCAACAACAACGCAAAATAAGCGCCAAAAAATTTTTTATCCATATTTTCGGCAAAATGCAAGACACAAGCCCTACACTTCCCTTCCATTCGCTAGATTAAATTGATAAACTTTTCCACTTAATACACCCAGAACCGATTTAGATAGACAACAAATTAAATTTCAATATGAAGACGTATAAGAAGGCCACACACAGCACAGGGTGAACTTGAAATCTTTTAAATTTAAAGCTTCCAGCGACAGAACTCAAACCTGTGATTTCTCTCTCCAATGTGGGCGGACTACTTATCCAACACGCAACCTTCGAATATTGACACAAATTGGCCTCAATCAATAAAAACAGAACCGTAGCTAAATTAAATAACATTAATTTTAATAAAATACCCATAAATATAGCGTTTCTGTTGAAAATATTTATTATTTGTTAGGTACTTGTGAATATTAAGAGCAAGGGATAAAATATCAGCAACTCCACAACTAATGTGCCAAATCTTGAACAAATATGAAACAATGTCTACCAGAGTGAGTGGTGCTTACATCGTTAGAATTGCAAACAATTTTGCAAAAGGTTCTCCCAAGTGGCACGTATATGCCCATATTTTGGGTTCAATGACGAGTAGATGATTAAGAGGCGAAGTTTTTGCTACAACCGATTGCAATAACAAGGCTGAGGAATTGGTTAGGGCCAGCAAATAAAATGAAAGGGAATATTTACACTGAGATCTTATGCAGTGTGTGTTGTTGTGTATGAATAGCACAGCAAACGGCTTGTGAACGATTAATCCCAAAGTCCCACAATGAGTATGTGCTGGTAATCAGCAAAATGTCAATCGAACAAAATATTTCAAAAACTATAACCATTATTTTTTCAACAATTGTTTGTTTATTTATTTATGTTTGCTTAAGGCATGCATTACAAAATATTGCGCATACCCTGTAGGAAAAAGAAAGCATTGCGCCACGTTTTCTACTAAATCACAAACTCAGCTCATTTCATTTAATTGCTAGTAACATGCTATTCGAGTGAGACTCTTTTCGTAGTTGGCTTTAGTACATCAAACAAATTTTTAAAAAAGTAAGGGTTAAAACTTTTGTGCATAAAAAATTGTATTAGGTGGCAACACTTATGTAAGATAGTTTGGGTTTATTATATTAAATATAAAAAATATTTTATATAAAAAATGTCATAGAAATATGTCAAACATTTTTCGAGATAAAACGGATATGCCAGAAAAGTAAATAAATTGGCAGTAGGTGGCAACCCCAGGTAGTAAATCTGTCTGTAAATATTTTTGTTAAACTACCTTTCTTTTGATACCCATATTAGCTTATGTTACTCAATTTTGAAAATTTTCAAATAGGTAAAAACTCCTAGTGGCAACGCTCAAGTAGGGAATCCTGAAATGCAACATATTACCTATGTTCAACTGTTCATGCAAATGGGTCAAGACGTGTTTGAGATAACAAGAGTTTTGCCAAAAAAAAAAAATTATTAGAGTAGGTGGCAACCCTAGAAGTAGAGTCAACTAAAAATATTTTTTTTTTTTTAATACGACTTAAAATACCTTCCGTTTCAAACACATATTGATATATCGCATTTCATGACAAAAATCGGGATAAGTGGCAACACCATCAACTTTTTCAGTGGCAATACCAAATTAGAAATTCTTAGAGTGCAGTACACTATTCACAAACTACATTTGATGCAAATAGGTCAAGACGTGTTTGAGATAACAAGAGTTTTGTCAAAAAAAAAAATTTATTAGAGTAGGGGGCAACCCTAGAAGTAGAGTCAACTAAAAATATTTTGATTGTTGTTGGAGCAAAGCTCAAATTTTTATGTTTGTTTGTTAATTGATATTAGAGGAAAAATTACAACGTTATGCACAGCGATGGTATGGGATGACATGTTTCGAACACGGAAGTGTTGATATGCAAAAAAGCCCTTCTGTATCTAAAACTGTTCTATGAACGCGCCTAAAAATTTTCCACTTTCCTTGAGTTGACATATAAAATATATGTACAAAGAATGTATAAAAGGAATAAGCAAATGGCACATTAGAGGAAAAATGCATCGTGACGCTACAGGGCATCATAGCTTAGTTGTTAGAGTACTCTAACAGCGGCTTTGGTGCAGACACTTGAGTTCGTAGCTCAGTGTCCGAGAAGGGGTCTGATGAGAAGCTGGGCACTTCGAAACATGTCATCCCATACCATCGCTGTGCATAACGTTGTAATTTTTCCTCTAATATCAATTAAAAATATTTTTTTTTTTAATACGACTTAAAATACCTTCCGTTTCAAACACATATTGATATATCGCATTTCATGACAAAAATCGGGATAAGTGGCAACACCATCAACTTTTTCAGTGGCAATACCAAATTAGAAATTCTTAGAGTGCAGTACACTATTCACATACTACATTTGATGCAAATCGGTTAAGCCGTTTCCGAGATAGTGTGGATATAAAGGAATAGCTTGCTTAAAACTATGAAAGTTCCTAAAAGTAAGCTATATTAAAAAAAACATTAAGATACAATTTGCTATTTCCGTTACAATACTAATAAGTGACGATCTACTACTTAAAATTTCCCACCGGGATAGTGTGGATATTCAAGAATAGCTCGTTTGAAGTTAGCATTTTATGAATTTTCCTAAAAGTAGGCTACATTAAATAAACTTTGCGATTTACTCTGTTACAATTTATTATTTCCGTTGCAATCCTATTAGGTGACGATCTACTACAGAAAAACCTTTATATTTTCCCACCGAGATAGTGTGGATATTCAAGAATAGCTCGTTTGAAGTTAACATTTTATGAATTTTACTAAAAGTAGGCTACATTAAACAAACTTTGCGATTTACTCTGTTACAATTTATTATTTCCGTTGCAATACTATGAGGTGACGATCTACTACAGAACAACTTAAAATTTCCCCACCGAGATAGTGTGGATATTCAAGAATAGCTCGTTTGAAGTTAACATTTTATGAATTTTACTAAAAGTAGGCTACATTAAACAAACTTTGCGATTTACTCTGTTACAATTTATTATTTCCGTTGCAATACTATGAGGTGACGATCTACTACAGAACAACTTAAAATTTCCCCACCGAGATAGTGTGGATATTCAAGAATAGCTCGTTTGAAGTTAACATTTTATGAATTTTCCTAAAAGTAGGCTACATTAAACAAACTTTGCGATTTACTCTGTTACAATTAATATTTCCGTTGCAATACTATAAGGTGACGATCTATTACAGAAAAACTTTAAATTTCCCCACCGAGATAGTGTGGATATTCAAGAATAGCTCGTTTGAAGTTAACATTTTATGAATTTTCCTAAAAGTAGGGTACATTAAATAAACATTGCGATTTACTCTGTTACAATTTATTATTTCCGTTGCATCACTATAAGGTGACGAAAGAAAAGTTAGAAGATGAAGTGCAATACTTCCATATTTCTTACATGAAAATATCTCACTTATTCCTTGTGGGCATGCTTACCCGTCCATATTTCAAGTTATGAGCATAGTTTCGGGTTATGGTGGTGGTTTTCCGCACAAACTAAGAAAAATACAAATCCCTTCTGTTTGTCGCTCCCCTTATGGCTTTCCAATCTAATTTGTGTCTCACATGCAATATATCACATCAACGCGCGCACACGCCTACTTGTTATGCGCCTCCCTCGGGCCAACAACACCCTTATATCAGCACGCACTCTACAAAAACATTGTAAAAGTATTAAAAACATATATTTACTAAAGGAAATTATGAACTTGAAACTGCAAATCTTCTTGGTACAACGACGCACCCTCGCACAAGAAGATTGCATTTGTAATAATTATATGTTTGTATGTATGTATGTTTGTAACACAACCCAACCCCTCAACAATTTCTTTAGCTTAACTGTATTTTCGGTATCTTGTTATACCAGTTTTGTTATTGTACGTGCTGTCACCATTGTTGTTGCTGATTATATTGCCTTAAACGAATTTCAAATATTTTCGTTTGTTGCAACATAGAGCACGTGTTGTTGTTGCTGTTTGTGGCATAATACCGCATGCTGTGTTTGGAATTGATTTTTTTATTAAATAAATATGGAAGCTTGTGAGTTTGTCATTTTCATTATTAGCTTAGACTATTTTAATTGAATTTGAGTAACAGCAACGAAAGTTGGGATTGCGTGCAGGGTTGGCTTCTCAAAATGTATGCAGTCTTGTGTTTGTGTGACGACCATTTCAGCGCAAGAATATTGTTTGTATTTAATGATCGTCTATTGAGGTCTTAAACTTTTACTATAAGAAATATAAAATTTTAAAAATAAAATTGTAACCATGACAATATTTTAAATGAAATTTTTTTTTTTATAGAAACCAGTGCTCAGGTTTAATGTTATTACTGCTTATTGTGCAAAAATATTATAAAACCCGAGCACGGGTTACACCAATAACTCTAACCAAATGAAATTACCTTAAAATTGTTTAAATACCATTTTTTTAAATACTTATTGGTTTCAGAGTTATTTGCAAGGCATTATAAAAAAATCGATTTTTTGTATTAAAAATTTCCATTTTTTTCTTTTTCTTTAATTCGTAAAAAATCGAAAGAGACAAAAACTTACAACTTTTACTAGATGATCGTAAAACTGTGAACATTCCAAATAAGGCAAGCTTTATTTCATGAAAATCCATGGATAAACGGTAATATTATTAACAATTAAGTGAATGAAGGGAAAATACGTATTTTTAATATTTTGGTTTATTTAGCTATTTAAGATACCTTTATTAAAGAAATTCTACAAAATTTAGTACTTGAAATATTTAAAAATAGTTTCTACTTTTTGGTTGTCTACTGTAATTTTCTGAATTTGATTCTCGTATAAGAAACCAATTAAATTAAATTAAAAAACGATAGGTAGTTATCGTAACCTGTTTTTCTAATAAATTTCTTTCTTTTAGACGGGATGCAAGTAGCTCTGACTTATCTTTTGGAAGCTCCAGGTCTCTTATAAGATCGTTTAACAAGGACTGCGTCAGAGGCTTTGGGCAAAATCCATCTGATACGCTGGAGACAACTTGCTGTTGTTGACAACTTGACTTTTCGCGATCAGGAATGCTAGTTAAATAACATTGAATAAACTGAATGAATTACTTTAAATAGTCGCAGGCCGCTTCGATTTTCAAAAGTATGTATCTTATTTTCATTAAGCTTGTCACAATCGGCGACAATATACCACACAGGCCAGGCATCTAACGAGTCTGTCAAAATTTAACCACTAGATATCTGTGAAAGGGTTTGAAAAAGGGGGTTTTCAAAAAAACTTCATATGCTATGGGAAATGGCCTGTGCAGGCTGCGATATTCAGTAGGTAGGCATAACAGTTTCTATGACGGAGTGATAATTTGATTTTTTTGTTTTTATGATTTAAGCATTCTAAGAACATCGCAAGAAATGCCTCAAGGAAAAAGTTGTATGAATTTTTCTGTCAAAATTGTCAAAATTGACAATTCATGACGGAAAATCGTTCCACAAAAATTCATACTTCTACCCTGTCGGAAACAGCAATAATAATAAAAAGGAAGAAAAAGTTGTATATATTTGATAACAAATATATATGACCATACTTCTTTCTTACGAAAACATACAGTATGAGGCCTTTTTTCTTATGATCTGCGTTTTGCCTTAAGAAAAATTGACGGGGAAAAATTTCTTGAGTGTCATTATGGAGTTTTCTCATTTCTGCCGATGCCCGTAGTAAGCTTTAAAAAGACAAAATTGCGCAAAATGTCATACCTAAATAATTTGTTTGTCAAAAACAATAATAGGCTTGATATGCAAAATTTTCGCTAAATTGGGTATTTTCACTTTATTGTCAATAAAACCAACACTTATTGATGTATTTTCACGAAATAAGGTTTCAATTATTTATAATGCTTATAGTTTTAAGACCGTGAAATAAAAATGGTATGTTTTTGAAACCTTCAATTTTTTATGAATTTCTGAAGAATAAAAAAATGTTCGATTTTGCAAAAAAAATTTTTTTTTTTACATTTTTATGTGAATAACTCCACAACCGTCGATCATATAAAAAAATTTTCTTATCAAGACTTGAAGAAAATTTTGCGGTAAATCCACTGGTGTTTCTCTCAACGAATTTAGATAAGTAATTTCCAAGGTATGATAAAATAAATGAAAAACCCTCTGTGAAAATTCGTGATTTTAGAAGTTTAGAATTTTAAATTTTGGGTGTTTTTGTACTTAGGGGGCCATAATGCATCGAAATTAAATAGTAAGACTTCAAAGTAATTTCTCTTGTTGACTAGTGTAACCATCTTCTAAAATATTACGCAGAATATATAAAAATGTCCAGCATACGTGATTAACATATATACAACGGCCCCTAATATGAGCTGCAGTTCGCGGGTTCTTCTTCTTTAAATGGTCATCTAACCGCCTGGGCGATTTTGACCGTCCAACATAGCTCGCCAGTCGTTTCTTCGTTGCGCCAACTGGCGCCAATTGGAAACACCGCGGGATCGCAAATCGGTCTGCACTTGGTCCTTCCATCGGAGTGGTGGTCTCCCTCTTCCTCTGCTTCCACCGGCGGGTGCCGATAAGAATACCTTCTGGGCTGGAGCATCTTCGCTCATTCGCACTACGTGGCCTAGCCAGCGAAGCCGCTGTGTTTTAATTCGCTGAACTATGTCGGCGTCTGCGTAAAGTTCGCGGGTTACCTAGCATTAAAAATTGAATTTCGCTGTCGAAGTTTTCATTGTGTATCTACTTTATGATCGAATAGGATTTTGTTGTTGCCGCTTTATCGAGTCATTATTAAATTGGTAAAAATGTAAGTTTCTTCTGTTTATTTTCCACTTCTTTCACTTAAAATACCAATTTTTTTTATCTATTTGTATCAGTCTATGTAGGTCTTAGGGCGCGCTCTAGAAACTTTGGTTGCACTATTGGAGAAAAAGCCAAATATAGCGAAAATAGTTTTCACAGAAGTCACGACTGCAAAAAAGTGAGAAAAAATCACTTCCTCGTAATTAAATTTCATTCAGCTTATCTAAATAACTTTTTCTAAAACATCCAGCTCCTCTGATAACACCACAGACACAGTGGGTTGAGCAAGTTCAATCCTTAAAAGAACCTTTCTCTCGAATACTCCAAGGGCCGACTCAGCTGCGTCTGTCATGGTCCATGCTTATGCTCCATATTACGGGCGACTTGTAGAGCGTGGTTTTTGTTCGTCGAGCGGGTGTTGCTTCTCAATTGTCTACTCAGTCTAAAGTAACATTTATTATTAAGGGTAATGCTGCGCTGGATTTCTAAGCTAACATCTCTTAAGCTGGGTCCCAGGTAAACGAGTCCTTTACTATGTCAAAGTTATGGCTGTCAACACTAATGCGTTGACTCTTTGCATGATAAGAAAAGGTACTTCGCCTTGTCTTTGTTCACCACTTTTAATTCAGAAATGCTCCAATTCGATACACCACAAGATCTTGTAAAAAAGCAAAAACTATACGAATTAGTCTAACGAGAAATCATGGTTGTTTTCAAAATTATATTATAACAATAGCCTCTGTATATGCTTCCTGCTTTTAATTTTTGCCTTTAAAATCTAAAAATAATTAATGTAGAATAATTAGTATCACTGCGTTTGAGCTCGTCAAACTTACAAAATATGTAAAATGAATTTTGTGATTTTCGCTTTTCAGCGGAAGAAGAACAAACAACATGACCGTCGTCATGGTACAGGGTAACTCGTTGTATTTTAAAACTAACTAGCTGGACCCGTGCGCCTTGCGCAAAAAATAAAAACAAAAATGGTTTGAAACCTTTTATTAGTCCAGGTCCAGGATTTTTCAAACCTTTTTCTCAAATTATAAAAAAAGATTTTCAGCTACACTTGTTGTGAGA
This sequence comes from Merzomyia westermanni, assembly GCA_949987695.1. Classification (NCBI taxonomy): domain Eukaryota; kingdom Metazoa; phylum Arthropoda; class Insecta; order Diptera; family Tephritidae; genus Merzomyia; species Merzomyia westermanni. The sequence continues at coordinate 11,526,748 of OX465290.1, read as the reverse complement.
CCACAAAAAATTATACAAATATGCGCAAATAGCTATTTGAAATTCCACCACCCATATTACATTCACATTGAGCCATAAACTTGAGTTGATTGACAACATCAATATGAATTAACTCAAAAAATGTCCATTTAACTCGAGTTTATGACCCAATGTGAACGCAGTTTTATTCATTTATTTTAGCAATGTTCAAGTATAGATGGCGCGCTCGCAGTGGGTTGAGCGCGCTCGCAGTGACATTCGCAATGCCTTTAATTATTCTAGCACTGTTCAGTCTTAGTATTCAAATGTAGATATCGCGAGGCATGTGAATGTCACAGTCACAATAGCGTTGCAGTACAAATTGATATTTTTGTGCATCCACAATCGTTTATTTTAAAGAATTCATTTTTATAAAATACGCTTAAACAAAAGCACTTCGCTAATTAAAACATGGTTTCGCATGTAGAGCTAACCCCCACCTTTAAAACGATACCTTATTTATTAATATTGGTTCCAAATGAGAGCAGAAAATTAGGAAATAACACAAAAAGACCTTACAGAAATAATATATATGATGATATGACTCATATAGGGTGATCTATACAACTTAAATATTTAAAAAATAGAATTGCCAACATAACACTATAAAATGGCCCGTATCACAGTCGTTGCTTAACACGCGTTTTAATTAAAATCTTTACTTAACTTAAAAAGACATGTAAAATGGTGGTCAATCAAATTCATATTAAACAAAGATTTTAGCTAAAATGAAATATAACAGGGTACCCCTATGAAAACCAAAATTTAGTTGGTTCGTGGCATGAAGACATTTTTTATGTTTTGCAAGGTCACCCTGTGTCAGCTAGTTTATTCACAAACCATAGCATACTATGGTATGGTATGGTATATTTATTTAGGTGTAGAATATGTCCGAGGTAGGCATACCGGTCGTAAGAGGCGACTAATATGCATAAAGGTAATGACGTGCAACTCGATGGTTGATCTACGGATATGATGCCTCTCACCTCTCATTACCCATGGGTGCCATGACCTAGACGGCTTCACTGGTTATAAATCGCTATCACAACCGTCGGCCAGTACCGCAAGGGAGTACCGGAGCGTACCGGGTTCAAATCCGGCCAAGGACTGTTTTTCGGGAGTATTTTTATCGTTACCACACCAACAGAGCAAAAAATAAAAAAACTTCGGCAACTTTTTCACTTTGATAATTCTCTCCCCACTTAGGAATCGTATATAATACAGTTTACGAAGTTGAAGAATGATAAAATTTAGAAATATGACGGCCATGTTTACAATAGACTACTATGAAAAAATACAGAGAACAGTGCTTAGATTGCTCTCGAGATATTACATTTTCTCTGGTTTTAGTGCGAGTAGCATTTGCTGAGTATGTTACTCATATATTTGATACTAGCGGACCCGGCAGATGTTGTTCTGCCTAAAATTTGACTCGACTACATTTAATAAATTGTACTTTTTCCCCTCCCCAGTTCGCCCGACTTCTACATTTATCCTTTTTCTTTCTGCTTTTGCTTTTCCCCCAAGCCCATATACCGTTACTCTTCTTTATCCTCTTAATTTTTCCAGTATTCTTAATTTTTCTTTAACACCATATTTAAAATTTCTATTTCTACTTTCCTTCTTCTTCCATTTCCTTTGCGGGTACCGATATATCCATAGCTTTTAAGATATATCGAATTAACTGTTGTTTACGCCTGCTACCGCTTTCTGTTGTCAGGTTTTTTTTTGATGTATAGAACAGATATCTATATATAAAATATCAATAACTTGAACCAAATAAACTCCTAGCTATGCCGAATTGCTATTTCAAATACCATGGGGGCTTTTCCAAAATCTATATGTATCCTATGTCGTACCCAATGAACTTCTGAACTTATCGTGAAAGTTTCATAGAGATCGACTATAAACTGTGGACATTAATGAAGAACAAACAAAACACAAAAAATGTAGGCGTGGCACCGCCCACTTTTACAAAATTATGTAACTTTTGACTAGAGGACACATATATTTAAATATCATTGATTTAGACCAAATAAGTTCAGAATTATGACGAATTGAAATTTTATATAGCGTGTAGGCGTGGCACCGCAAAATTTTCCAAAACTATATATAGTCTATGGTTTAACCCATGATCGCAAAAAAATACTGTGAAAATTTCATATAAAGGACACACAGACACACATTAATTTTTTTTTATAAGATGAGCGCGGTGTTGGCAGCAATAAGCGAGGCTGGTCGTCAAAGGAAATTTTGACTTTATAAGGTGTATGGAATAGAACTGATGACTTCGAGTTTCCACATACGTACGATGAAACAACAAAGGAACATTTAAATGGGTTGAGACGAGAACGTAATGAATTCTATCTATTTTTTTTTCCAGCAGAGAAAGCAATCCAAGAAAAAGGATAGTAAAGGATGTAATCCGATGCATCCGTGTATGTGCTATCGGCCTTCAAAAAGACCACGCTTATGTATCTGTTTGAGTGCTTCAAAAGCGTAGAGAGCAGCCTTTGAAGCGACAGCGTGGGATTCATTGAAAAAAAAAACGGAAGTGGAGCGCTGTGCATGCTTTCCGTGCTAGAAGTATTTGAAAATTCGTTATTTTTGTAGTTGTTGGTTTCCACTTTGTTAACAGGGAAATATTATATGTAAATAAAAATAAGAAATATTGTTGGGGCGGTAGTTAACATAACGAAAGTTACCACGAAAGCGCGCTGCCGAGTTTGAGGGTCGGTTTGAAAATTCGTTGGTTTTGGCAACCAAAAGCGGCTTCCATTATTTATTTGTTGTTGTCTGCCAAGTCTGCTGTATACAAAAATTATGCACGTTTGCCTTTATTATGGCTGTTGCGCCATAATTCTTGTAGCGGCTACCCAACACAGCCCCATTAAAATTTTATTTTGCTAAAAAAGGTTGCATGCTTTTAGGCGCTGTGGGCGTTATCTGCTCGCGAGTCTGCTGCTTTGATGTGTTGCTAAATATTTTTCATAAATGAAAAGCGCTTACACCCCGCCCCGATGTTGCGATTTTGTTGCCAACGACCTTTGACATTGAAACTGCTCACGCTTAAATATGTTGCACTTTTTGCAGGGACTAAATAAGTCTTAACTTTAGTTTAGCGGCTTTGCTAGCTGGCGCTTTAAATCAAAAAGTTTGTGTGCTTGTCACTTTATCGCATGACATCAAACAATTTTGTTTCTTTATTAGCAAAAGTTTTCTGCCAACGTCATTATTTTTCTGCATGCAAAATGCATTAAATTCATATTTTGGGTAGAATATAAAACGCAGTGCGAGCTTTTCCCTTATGCTTGCTTATTTGTTTTGGTCACATATCTTTTTCAAGGGGTCTTTCCATGTCAAATCGTCACATAGCTGAAATCAACCCTTTCCGATTTGAAAAAAATTTGCTTAAGAGTTTCCTTTATCATAAAACGAAGTTTTGCTAAAGACAAAATTAAAAAGGTTTTTTTCCCAAAAAACATGTATGTAGTTTCAATATTGCACCGTTTTTCCTTTTTTCGTGTTTTGTAAATTGGATTTTGTCAATATATCACAAACTACTGAAGTTAAAAAATAAGTTTTGGCAATTCCAAAGGGGATACCTAGAGGTATAAAAAATATTTAAAAAGAAAAAATTTTAATTTCTAGTTTTACAAAATTTTAAATTTTTCGAAATCGAAAAAATTAAAAGTTGCACTAAATTTTTTTATTATTCCTAGAGATATCCTGAAGTTTGCAGTAAGTAGTTTTTTTTATAAAAAAAGTGTTTTTTTAAATTTTTCAAAAAATTTTTATTTTTTTTTAATTTCTGGTCGAGCTCAATTAGTTAAACCCAAAATAACTCAACTTTGATCTAGGAACGTAAAAAAAAATATGCGCAGTATAGTTTTTTTTCTACAATTTTGTTTTTACATTACCCTAACAAATAAAAAATTTTTTATTTTAAATTTTGAAATTTTTTATTTTACTAATGAATTCGACTAGAAAGTTAAGAAAAAAAAAAAATTTGGAAAAATTTCATAAATTTATAATTTTGAAATAAAAGAAAACATCTGACTGGAATCTTTAGTTATGAGGTATGAGAGAAAGAGTACAAAAAAATTTTAATCCAAAATTTAATGGCGACCTTTTTATTTTTCGAAATCAAAAATTTCCTAAAATTAAAAATTTTAGAACCTCTTCTTCAAAAAATTACTTTAGTAGTTACCGAGATTTTGAAAAATAAACTTTACAAAACAAGAAAAAGCGAAATATTTAAATTACATAACTTAAAAAAAAAACTTTTTTTCTTTCTGTTTCGCGATGCGCAAGTTGTTGCATGTCATTTTTTTCCAATGCGAAAGAAATTTCATTCATAAAACGAGACTCTACTCCAAATTTTATTCAAACCGGAAAGGGTCGATTCCAACTACCAATGTGACGATTTGACATGGAACGACCCGTATGTGTGTTTATAGTTAATATAAAACTTAATATGTTTGCATTGAAGAGATTTTGTGCCAGTAACATAAACAAATTTATGAGCGCTGATTTTTTGCTTTTATCCTTTTAAGAGTATCGCCCCCGCACTGCTGTGCACCGCCTTTTTGTGCACTGCACTCACACACTGATACATTTTCTGCACATAAATTCGCTTTAGAGTATGATCTCGACTTTTTTTTTCATTTTCTGTAATATTAATGCGCTTGGCAGCATTTTCAGCTATCTGCCACGCCTCGTTATTCAACGTCCCCCTTTTTAGTTTGTATGCAAATGTGTACAGTATGGCCGAATCTCTTCAATTTTATCTATACCAGCATGTGTTTGTGTGTGTGGGTGTGTGTTGTGTCTGTGTTTGCGATTCATAATTCGTTTATCTCAATAATGTTTGCATAAATGACAATGGAGTTGCGTGTTGGCTGCTGTGAATGGCATTGTGGTGCAGAGCTGGTTTGGCATTGTTGTGCCCGTACCGCTGTATGATAACTGGCCAGCGTCCTTACTACGTTAGCTACCGTAGAGGCTGGCATATACTCGGACATTTCGATGGTATCAAATTTATATAAATGGTATTTTTTTGTTGGCGACATTGTCCATGCTGCAATGTCGATTCCTTCTATGACAGTTCAGCTCATGCATTTCTGTACGGTTCAGTTGGCTTGTGAGTCTCACGTATGAATTTTTTTTACATTAGGGTTGTCTGTAAAAAAAAGCGTGGCTGCAAAATGTCTTCTACATCATCATCATTTATTGGCGCCTAACCGTCTAGTGGGTACTGGCAGTTGCGTATCATTTGGAAATGTCAAGGGACTTCAAGTCATCCTCCACCTGATTTTTGTGACTCCGTCGAGGCCTCCGTCTCCTCTGCAGCCGCGTGGCGATAGAAAAACCTTCTGGGTTTTTTATTCATTCGCTTAACATGATCCAGCTAGTGGCGTGTTGCGCTTTAATTCGCTGCACTGTGGTCAGGTCTGCAATTTTAAGTTTTTATGTGTTTATTTTCGACACTCTGAATGTGCTCTTCAGTTTAGGTTATTTTGTGTACCAACTATTCAATGGAATTTTGTTTTTTATAGCTAAGAGTAATGATTTTTTTTTATATAAAGTTATTCTTGTTTTTATTTTTTTTTTTAATTATTTTTTAATTAATTAGTAAAAGTTTTTATAACCATAGAGAATAAAAATTTAGAGAAAACTGCCATTAATTTTCTTGTATATATTCATTTCGAAAGCTGGTAGACTTCTTCGTCAGTAAAATATGTTCTTGTGGCCAGCTAAATTCATACTTCTATGCGTTTTAGGATTTTTGTCCATTTTTGACACTTTGGCTGTGCTCATCGATTTTGGAGAAAAATTCGCAAAGTACGTGTATAGACAAGTTTTCAGTAACTAAAATAAGTTTTCTAAGTTCAGTTTCTACTCGTTCTCGTAGCTTACGATTGTATGCCGCAATGGCCGCTGCTTTACAATTTTTGTAGAAAATATTTTGTTCCTACTTTAAAGACCCACCCTAATGTATGTGTATGCAAATGCTCGCTCATACTTGTATCACATCAATGCTCACTTGCTACGTACCACATCAGATAGCATTGACATTCGTATTGTACGAGTCCTGGTGTTGGCAAGTATTTCTGTTTGCCTTCCATGAGCTTCATAGCTGGAAATTTCATTTAAGTCTTTAAATTCTTTTGAAAAGTTTGTTGAACATTGTTTTGGTTGCTTGCTTACAATGCGAATCCATTGAAATTTGCTGATAATTAAACTTTAGCACTCACACACACACACACTCAAAAAGCACACACACAAAAGCATCGCTGGCTGTGTAAGTCAAGATTGACAACTTATTAATCTGGCCAATTGCAACAAAAACAGCAATCATGGCGGTTGAGCGGTTAAGTGTTATGGCATGGCTACGAGTGTGCTATGTTTCATGTTAACAAATACATTTTGCGGTTTCGTTCACTGAAATAACGAGCAAACCATGTAAAGCAGCGGCTGGCCACATTCAGAAGCACTCGCTGACGTAATCAGGCGCAGGTGGAACCGCAAATACTCGCCAACACTGGACAATGACAGTCAAACATTGGCCGCGTTTGTATTTTGTCACGCACAAAACCGTAAAGCAAAAGTATGCACGCATAATTGATTATCCTGCCGCGCGTGTCAGCTTCAACCTCCCCTCCAATTGTCAATATTTGCTCACATCTCCCCAGGTCACGTCGCTGACCGCGCTCCAAACAACTCAAAATGAAATTGAAACAGTTTCATCTTGCTACCTCAATGTCATATCGTTGCCCCCAGTGCCGCAAGCATTTTTACTGCCCACTTACTAATGTAAGGAAGTTGTAGTAAAACCCAACTAAATTTGTCGTTATTCCCATATACTCGAAAGTGTGCTGAGCGCGTGTAAGTGAAGCGCCGGTTTTTAATAATAAAGAATTCTTTGGTTATAGCGCACGCCTGATAAAGTATGGATAGACGCACACGTGGAAGCATAGCCACAAAAGTGATTGCCTGCCGTAAATGCAGACCGCCGTATGTCACGTCAATGATTTGCTTACAGTCAAGGGTATTCAGTGACTTTTTTTTGACTCGTTCGTATGAAGAAAATTGTGTTGCTGTTGTATTTCATTACAGCGTAATTTGTAACGTGATAGAATTTTTAATTAATTCTAATAGTGTTGGCGCTTAGCGTGGCGTTCACTCGTCACTCTGTTAAAATACCACTCTGCTCAATTGTTGTTCTTGGCTATTTTGCACGCTACCAGCCATACTAAATGTGATCTAGCCTTCTTGGTTATAGAAAGCTTTTTGACTAAAAAAAACAGTACGAGCTACCTTACCTAGGAGAGAAGCAAGGTGTTTTCGCCTGAAATTATGCCATGGAGTCTGCTTAGTTATAAACGTCGCGATATAGAATGGATCAAGTTCGGCAAACTATAGAAAAGGTCAAGTTTTATTGGTTGTCGGCCTTTTCTGCATGACTAATGCCATTACAGCACCTGAGCCACACATTTTACTCTTAACATTTAGACAAACACAAATTTTATTTTGAATTTTGTGTAAAGAAATAAAATAAAGAAAAATAAAATAAAAAAATAAAGAATAAAATAAAATAAAATAAAATAAAATAAAATAAAATAAAATAAAATAAAATAAAATGAAATGAAATGAAATGAAATAAAATAAAATGAAATAAAATGAAATAAAATAAAAAAAATTGAATAAAGTAAAATAAAATAAAAATAAAATAAAATGAAATAAAATTAAATAAAATGAAATAAAATAAAATAAAATAAAATAAAAAAAATTAAAAAAATTGAATAAAGTAAAATAAAATAAAAATAAAATAAAATGAAATAAAATAAAATAAAATGAAATAAAATAAAATAAAATAAAATAAAAAAAATAAAAAAAATTGAATAAAGTAAAATAAAATAAAAAAAATAAATAAAATGAAAAAAAAAAAATTAAATAAAGTTAAGAAAAATTTAATTCAATAAAACAGGAAATAGAGTATATTAAGGGAAAGTAAAATATATATGTATAAGGAAAGGGATCGGAAAGAAAGGAATTTGAGAAAGCTAAGAAAAGGAACTGCAAATAATAGAATTAAAATAAGGTTTTGTGGTTGAGTTTTAACGGCCGAGCGATCTCTAGTAACCACACAAAAAATTTAAAAGAAAATATAAAAAACTTAATAAATAAAATAAAAATAAAAAAAATATATTTGTTGTTCCGAGAAAATTTTATATAAAATGTATTTAATTCTTAAAAGCCCTCATGTATATACAAACATAGATATATACACGTTAGACTGGGAAAAAATTTAATTTAGTTTTATTGTGCTATTAGTATTATTTTGCAGAATAGCGAACAAAATATTGTAAAGTTTTCAGCACTTCAATACATTTTTTTCATTGCTGGTTTAAACTTTTTTTTTTTGGACCAGCCTAATATTCATTTGTAACTCTACATGTGTTTACAAAACCAAAACGGTCATGCACAAGTTCGCATCCCGAGTGTACACATTAGCAATTGCACCCCCTAAAACGCTTTACTCCAACAACTTAAAACAGAAGCATTTAGTTACATCCGGAACTTGCAGGACTTTGTTGGTGTTGGTATTTTGAGTGGGTGACTAATACCAGTTCGACTTTTGCTTTGTGGACGGCTAGTTAGTTGTTGTGTGACAGTTTTGGAGACATTGTATATGGTTTGTATAAAAATATTCCCGTGTGTGTGTGTTTGTGCTGCTGATTTATTAGCAACAAAAATAGATTTAAGCAATTTAAATTAAGTTGTTCGACCATAAAGCGAGTCCAAGCCAACGTTCTGATGTGGTCACATGCCCAGATGGTCATTTGCAGAACGGCTATGCCAAGTTAATGTAGAAGGTATGAGCGCTGCTTAGGTGCGTGTCTGAGCTTTGGATGCTCTTAGTTGAATAACGGGTTGTGGTTAGCAACTTATTATGGGTTTTGGTTGTGTGCTAGAGCAGGAAATCTAGCAGGCAAACCATAGACTGGACGGTGGTTGTTGTTAACGTTCAGCGCTAAACTGGGCGTGAACTTATAGCAATAGAGTTTGTCAAAGTTTTATGTAATAAAGTTTAAACTTTTTTGTTGGGGTAAAATTCAAAAGTAAGTTAAATTCAGCCACTGCAGGGACTAGCCATATTACTTTTGGAGGGTGACACTTAGTTCAAATTGCTTAGAGTGTGTTTAAACTGTGAAAGTATTAGAAATAGGCCTTCCATTTCCCTTAGCCCACGGTTTGCATTAGGTGTTGGAGTTTAATCCCGTTTCACTATTTACCGAGCTTTATCTTCCTATTTTGACTACTATCCGAGATATTCATTGCGAAAAGTCTCATTTGTAAAGGTGGTGCCACGCCTTCTTTTTCCTTTAGTCGATTTTTCGGAATAGTTTTGAGGCTAGTCTTTAATCAAATTAAGCGGTGCCTAGCCCCCTCAACATAGTTAAATAATTAGTTTCTTAACTTTTTAGTTGGACCAGTTATTAATTATACATTTGATCATAAGTAAAAAAAAGAAACGCCTAAGTGTATGCAATAAAATATTTATAAGTAAATCAGTGACGAGTTTACTAGTAGGCAGCTTCCGGGCCTTATCCCCCCTTTCGGAGCTAGAATATTTCTAATTTATTTGAATGAAGATATAATATTTCGAAGGTGGGGGAAGATCAAACTATTTCAAAATATTTTCGAGGATCGACCTTTCTCAAAATTTTTATGAGCAACGCACGGTGATGCAAAAGCGCCATACCGCAGCTTAATATGTGTTAAAGTTCGTTGAAATATGCTGGTTTTAAAAGTCATTCTTAGTCAAAGCAGTCTTAAACCAAATTCTGAAATATGGCGCTCTTTTAACAATTTCTGAGAAAGGGCGTTTTTTGAAAAAATACAAAAATAGGTTGATGTTCCACTCAGTCGTCAATATATCTCCACATAACAGGCCGACGTCTGTGCATTGCAGATATTCTAGAAAAATCATTGGAGTTTTTTTATTGTGCCATGTTTTAAATATTGTATGTCTGTCTGTATGTTTGTTCGTTTATCACTCAAAAATTGGAGATTGTAATTGTATGCGGCCGCCGTGGTGTGAAGGTAGTGTTGCCGGCCTACCACACCGAAGGTCCATGGTTCGAGCCCTGGTACAGGTAACATCAAAAGTGATTTGAAAAAAGTTTTTCAAAACGGGGTCGCCCCTCGGCAGTGGTTTGGCAAACTCTCCGAGTGTATTTCTGCCATGACAGGCTTCTCAGCAAAAAATTCGTCTCCTTTGTAGATGCCGTTCGGAGTCGGCAAAAAACTGTAGGTCCCACCAATTTGTAGGGACAATTCAAATCGGCACACCACAAATTGGAAGAGAAGCTTGGCGCAAAAATCTCTTAGGAGGTTTATGATGATATACCTGTTGTATATCGCGCCATAGAGAGAGAGAGAATTGTATGCAACTTTCAACGTTGCATTACTAGTTGGCTGACTGCAAGTTTAAGATATCATTGATTTCGATAACTCCACCAGTTTCAGAGTTATCGAACGATATGTGGAACAGTTTGACCCAAAATGTGCTATCACAATATGGGTATCAAATGAAAGGTGCCAATGAGTGCTGCCACTAACGATGTGATTAAGTTCCATATCTTTTTTGGTATGAGAGATATAATAATTAAAATCGGCCTCAGTCTGTTATAAGTTCTAAGACGCATCGAAGCGTCGCACGGTCTTCTAGTAAAATAATACAGCAGTTGAGTTTAAAACTAAAACTGATTATTATGATCTTTTTTCTAATGTTAAAATAATGATAATAAAATTGAGAAACCTCTTTTCATAAAAATAATTTTTTATTTACGTTTTTACCATCTTAATTGACCCCCTAGTAAGATTTTAGAAGCGCCAATGCACAAACTGACGAAAAGGACATATTTTTAGGCGCACAATTTTGCGTATAGGTGTTTGAAGTAAACGTGTCCGACACTACCCAATCAGACAAAAAAGGTGGCACAATTAGTCTCTTCATAGGACATGCACAAACAAAATTTATCACTTCGATCCATATAAAGAGATCAAAACTGGCATTGATCTCATTTTTTGCAGTGGCTCGATACATTCGGAGTTTATTGGACACAAAGTAGTAACTTAAAATAAAATGACCTAAAGTAACTTATTTAAAAAAAAAGGCCTAAATCCCTTTGGCTAGCTCCAGAAGTATTTGGGACTAATCGCTTATATTTTAGAGCATGAATAAACATATTGTGAGTTAGTGTTGCACAACTGCATGCGCCATATCTGCTATTGCGCCTAAAACTATGCAATGAATAATCCTTTTTCATACACTAAATCACTAATCCATAAAGTTGGCGCTTCGACCAAAGTCCATTGTTGCAACATGCCTCGAAACTATAATAAATAAACTGCAAATTGCCTACAATGCCAATAACAGAAACTTTTTATATTGCGCACTGCTGCTGATAAAATGTATATACGGTTATAATGTATGTATGTATGTATGCAAATAAATATGCACAAAACAATATTAAAATAAATAAAGCAAAAGCGGCGAGAATGCGAAAAGTGTCCGATTTGTAAAAGTTCCATTGAACTGTAATCGCGTGGCCGTTTACCCGTAGGCGCACATCCGTTTAATGTTGCCGATAATGTTGCATGCAAAAGCAACAGCAACAAAGAAAAAATACAAAATGAAACAACAACTTCGATAACAATGCAGTGCCACACTAACCAAAGGGCCGTATGCAACAATGGCAATTGCGAAAAAATGACCCAAACAAAAGCAACAATAAACAATAAAAATGGCGCTAGGCCAGTTGACTGCAGGGGGGGGTAAAGGAACAAGGTGAATTGTAGTAGAACAAAGTTTTATACACCCTATTGATTTATGTTTTTTAATTTAAAATTTCCGGCTTACTTAACTCACGCGCCATAATGGCCATTTTTACTTTTGCACACACATACATACATACGTATATACACGCAGCTATACATGTGTACTTACATGTATCCTTAGGTTCATATTTGTTGTAAAACAACAAAGCAGCAAAGTCCTATAAAACAACAACAAACAACCACTTCACAATCCTCATAAATAAATATTTATTAAATTTGTTTTTCATATTTTTTTCTTTTTGCTCTTTTTCTTTTCAGATTGGGTCCAATGCCAGTCGGGCATCAGCAACAGATGGCGCAAAGTATGTCAACAGGCAATAACACACTTGGACATGGTGGCATTGATCGTGGTGGTGGCGGCATACCTGGCGGTGGTCCTGGTATGAGTGGGTCAGGCGGACCACATTGTCAAATGAGTGGCTCGCAGCCATTGGTTATGCCCGGCTTTCCATTGCGTAACTCACATTCAGCACATACACCGCACTACTCACCATATTCACCATCCAGGTAAGTTTTGAAAGAAAATGCACGAAAATTATTTTTAGCTTATGCCTTTCAACTACAGGAATATATAGAGTATATCCAATTAGATTTTTCTGCAGCTGTGGTTTTTTACTTTGGAGAACGAGACGCTTTTGTGTCGTGCTTCTTCAAAACCTGCTTTGAATTGGGGTTGTACGAAATTGCACTACGACAGTCCGAACTTGAAGGAGCTTGCCATTAAATTTAACCATAGCCTTCTGAAATAATATATCTGTCTGGGCTCCTTCAGGGCAGGATATTATTGAAAGATTTGTGATATCCAGAAACTAGTGGGGAAAGCCGTTCCCGTCGCTCCTTCACCGATGCCTCTCCGATTTGATTTTTTTATTTTATTTTATTTAATTTTTTTATTTTTTTTCTCTTATTTTATTTCATTAATTTATTATTTAATATAATTAATTTTTTATTTTGTTATTTTATTTTATTTTATTTTATTTTATTTTATTTTATTTTAACTTTTTTTTATTTTATATTATTTTGTTTTAGTTTACTTTATTTTTTTAAGTTTAATTTTATTTTGTTTTATTTTTTTAATTTTACTAGTTTATTATTTAATATAATAACATTTTTTAAAATTTTTTTTTTGTTATTTTATTTTAATTTATTTTATTCTATTTTATTTTATTTTATATTATTTTGTTTTAGTTTATTTAATTTTTTTTTAAATTTAATTTAATTAAACTTTTTTTTTTATAAATTTATTATTTAATATAATAAAAATTTTTTTATTTTGTTTTATTTGATTTTATTTGATTTTATTTATTTTATTAAGTTATTATTTAATATAATTTAATTTTATATTTTTTATTTTATTTTTTTATTTTATTTTATTTTATTTTGTCTTATTTTATTTTATATTATTTTGTTTTAGTATACTTAATTTTTTTAAATTTTATTTTATTTTATTTTTTTAATTTTATTAATTTATTATTTAATATAATAATAGCGTTCTATGAATGCGCCTAAAAATATTCCACTTTCCTTGAGTTGACATATAAAATATATGTACCAAAGAATGTATAAAAGGAATAAGCAAATAGCACATTAGAGGAAAAATGCATCGTGACGCTACAGGGCATCATAGCTTAGTTGTTAGAGTGCTCTAACAGCGGCTTTAGTGCAGACACTTGGGTTCGTATCTCAGTGTCCGAGAAGGGGTGTGATGAGAAGCTGGGCACTTCGAAACATGTCATCCCGTGCCATCGCTGTGCATAACGTTGTAATTTTTTCCTCTAATATCAATTAACAACATTTTTTTAATTTTATTTCTTGTTATTTGATTTTATTTTATTTTATTTTATATTAGTTTGTTTTAGTTTATTTTATTTTTTTTTTTAATTTAAATTAATACAATTTTTTTTTTATTAATTTATTATTTACTATAATAAAAAAATTTTTATTTTGTTTTATTTGATTTTATTTTATTTTATTTTATTTTATTTAAATTTATTTTATTTTCTTTTATTTTTATTCATTTTATTTTAATTTATTGTACTATTAAGTTTTCAAGTTATGTTATAGATGTGTTGAGCGTCTTCCAGGAGCATTTTCCAATAAAAATTCAATATTATTTTGAACAATTGCTTGAGTAATTGTTTTTTTTTTGATACTGTTGCTAGTATTTTTTATGCTTTTGAATTTCGTGATGCTACACTAATAGTCTGGGGTGCATATGAAAAAAAAAACAATGTAAAGACATTGCAAACTCTATAAAAAAAGGTATCAAAGACGCTATCAACCCACGTAAATAGTGTGGCCAACATTGAGTGTTGCGCCAACCATTGTTTGCTATACCTCACTTATCTTTGTTGTTGCTTTTCTGAGGTGTATCCGACGTCGTTGCAATGTCGCCTCGTTACAAATCATCATTAACTTCGCTTGTGTGCATCGCGGATTTTCTCATTTGCGCGTAAACCCACAATTGTGGAAGCACCAACAATTCAACAAATCCAACCAACCAACGATGCAACAACCAATAACTGCGCTGTTCAAGAAGAGTTGCAAGTAGTCGATAGCATCGACAATTCCTTGCTGCTTTTACATTGCTTGCACACTTCGTTGCATTTGCATGCAACTGACAAATGTAACAAATCTAGCAAGAACATACATTAAAATACGCTCGAAAGGAGCAACAACAATATTACACGTACCTACAACGTGGCCAAAAGTGTCAGCAGGCTCGAATATGGGTGCGCTCAGAAGCATCTTGCAACAGTGCCACAAAACGATTTATAACTGTCTCGGTGTGCATGTACACACCGATACATACATACAAACATACCGAAGCACACGACAGTCCATGCGCACGCACAACTCTACCTATGAAAGTGAAGCGGGATATGGGGTGCATGGGTGGATTGAGCAGCATTGAACGCGTAACACGTATCTCTGTAATGCATTTTTATGTTGATTATGCTTATTGCCATGGCTTAGCCAAATGGATGGCATCACTAACGACCTCGTCTTACTGTCTACAATTGACATTCTTCTTCGTTTTCTACTCTTGCGCTCCTTTTGAATGATAATTTTCTGCTTCTTTTCTATTTACTTTTACTATGGTTGTAAGTTGTTCCACAAACAAATCTCACTTCACTGTGGACACTTATAAGCGCAATGATGATGCGCTCATATTTTACGATTTTGATTGGTTTTGGTCTATTTGTGCAACATCGGAAAGGGGCACGAACAGCCAACGCTTGTTAGTTGAGTAGGCGTGTTTGTGTTTGTGTGTGTCAGTGTGCATATGTAGAAAAATAAGTTGAGCATAAATTGTTGCAAGTGAAAACGCTCTCGGCTGCTTTAGTTGTGGTTTGCAGCTGCCAACAACAAGAAACTCCATTAATGTGAATTGGCAGATTTAAGATGTAAGCGGGATTAAGTTTCGTTTAGTTGAAGCACGAGGAAGCTGTTCCACTTCTCACAATGTGGCCGGGTAAACAACACAAAAGTACATAATATTTTGCTGCAGAGCTTTGGAAATCGCTGGCTTAAGTTGATGCTTATGTGGAATTAGAGCTTAAATTATAGTAAAAGTGTGTGTTTCCAGCAAGATTATTTACTTGGCCAATATGGAAAGGTAAACATAAACCTAAATCATTGCTACTCAGAAACACAAATACGTGGAAGAGACGAAGATAAGAAAATGAACGACAATATCAACATTAAATTGAATGACTCAGTGCATGTACTTAAACCAGAATGAACTTACTAGCTACCTCAAATCACAAATAAAAAAACCAAATGAAATAAGTACAAGTTCCTGTAAAACCACTACCGAGCGAGCTCGAATAGTCGCTGAAACGGTGCTGCGACCATTATTGTGACTTTAAAGTGTTGTGCCACTAGTCAACGGCACGTAATAGGAACTTATTAAATACGTGAATGCACCTAAAACGGTGAATAATTTGTTGGTAACCGCCACGTTCCAGCGAGGTTCCGGTGAGATATCCGACAACGTTCCATTAACCTTATGATTACGTAGCAGTGAAGTGGAAACTGCAACCCATGGTTCTTTGGTACTTAAAAGTAATTATTATGCATTAATATATTAAATTGAATGCAGAAATTATGATAATTTGGTCTAAATTATTTGATTAATTCAATGACGACGTAGGAGTTATCTGAACAAAATGGTGTATCATAGAATAAATTACTTTGAAGTCGTATTCACCAAAATGCACAACTTCAACGTTATTAATACTTGACGATAATGTCGGCAACTAAAAATATTCAACTTTAAAGTAATAGTTACCACAAAGTTCCAAATATCACTGCATCGTCACTTTCACAAATTTCATGATAAAAGTTTCCGCTGCTACTTCAGGGTTTCATATGCAACTTGTTTGGGGGGCTTTTAAAAACTCCCTGCTTAGTATATTTTTTCAGTGATATGACGCTTTGCAGTAGCCATTGACAATGACGTCTAGCTCCACAGGAGGCATATTCATAAGTATTAAATATAACCTATAAGTTCCATAACTTTAAAGGGACAGTGGCGTACCCCAAAAGGTAACTGGAACTTTAAAGTCGCATTTAGGTAACACGAACACATCGCAGATATTATCATTTGTCACTTTCAAGTTTTGAAAACTTTAAGGTTGGATTACTAGCAACCACAATGTTCTCAATACTGGTAGTACTACTTAAATCTTATAAATAAAAATCAATATATATGTGTGTGCCTTTGTGTCCTTTATAGATTTCCAAAGTACTCAACCGACCTTCATGAAATATTCGCAATGAATTCTTGCGTTCACTGCATAACCTATATAATTTTGGAAAAGTCAGCGGTGCCACGCCCCCAGGTTATATAAAATTTTAATACGTCATAATTCCGAACCTATATCGTCTAAATTAATGATATTTGGGTATATGTGTCCTTTAGTCAAGAATTACATAGTTTTTTAAAAGTGGGCGGTGCCACGCCCAAATTTGTTGTATTTTGTTTGTGCTTCACTAATGTGCAAGGTTTTAAGTCGCTCTCTATGACACTTTCACAATAGGTTCAGAACTTCGGTGGGTACGACATAGGCTATATACAGTTTTGGAAAAATAGACGGTGTCACGCCCCCAGACTATATAAAATTTCAATTCGTTATGACTCTAAAGGTATTTTATCTAAATTAATGATATTTGGCTATCTGTATCCTTTAGTCAAGATTTACATAACTTTTGGAAAGTGGGCGGTACCACGGCCACATATTTTGTGTTTTCTTTGTGCTTTATTAATGTCCGCAGTTTATTGTCGACGTCTCGGAAACTCTCACGGTAGGTTCAGAAGTTCGTTTGGGCATGACACAGGCTGTATATAGTTTTTGGAAAAGCCCCCAGGCTATATAAAGCTGGAATTCGGTATAGCGAGGAAGTTATTTGGTTCAAGTTGATAATATTTTAAATATAGATATGTGTTGTATATATAAAAAAAATCCTTGGACAAAGCAAGCGGTCCAATACCAAAAAAAAAGTTTAACCACTATATCTTCGAAACCATTTACATATCAGTACCTGCAGAGGAAAAGGGACTAGAAGGGGAGTAGGAATGGAAAATTTGAGAGTTAGAGAAGGGTGTTAGAGGAAACAGAAGAGGTTAAAATAAACTAACGGGATATGAGGGTGGGAGAAAAACCAAAGTAGAAAGGAAGCGCGAAGTGAGGAGGGAAGCGCGAAGTGAGGAGGGAAGAGAGTATAATTTGTTAAATGTAAGCAACTCAAATTTTAGGCAAGATAACGTCTGCCGGGTATACTAGTTCTAAATAATAGTTTAGTGGTAGAAACTACAACGCAGCGACTGCGAATTTCTCAAATAAAGTTACTTAATCATCAAAGTCATACATTTTGGGGCAGTTACGTAACAGTTACAAGCTAAAAGTGGCCATCTCTGTTATTATTTCTGTGCTAGTTTTGTATTCTGTTATTTCGTCCACATTGGCTAGTCTACTCAGAATACCGCTTTGGCGCTACTGTTTCCGTTCCCAGTACCTAGACTCTCTGAGTACCCCAATTTGTTGCATTGTACGTAAGTGTAGGTCAATTGTCAACTGGTCTATGAAGTCACTTATCACCGCTATTGGACGTGATGTTATTGCTCCTGTCACCTCTAAACAGCGCCGTTGTCTCCTAAGCAGTTTTTGATGCTGTATTTCTAAAGACCAAGCAAATAAAAAAAATTTCATGAATAAGTGCTACCTACCAACCGCTCGCTTTCAACATATTACTTCCTCTTCCTTTTTTTTTTCTTCCATCATTGGTTATTACTTATTAAGAGTAAAATTGTCTGTCATATTTGGCAACCCATTAGTTGCAACTCGAATCTAGCAACAATTTAATGTGCCACTTTACTGCACTATTGCTTCGCACCTACTGCCATCTGCCACACAAAGTTGCCACATTAATTGCCACCGTTGTCATCACCCACCAGCAATTAACTGACACTCGCACCTTCACACACACACACACACACAGTAACACATGCATATGGCTTTACTGCCTTGCCATGCTAGACCATACATATCGCACCCAAGTGACAGGCAACGACTTTTCAAACGCCTTCTACACTTCACTTGCAACGTGCAACACTATTATTCGCCACACCAGCTGCACACACTCAACTCAACTCACCTCAACAGCACCACGTTGCACATTCACACTTCATCATTTCATCTATTTGCTTTATAATTCGATGTTAGTTAGTTTGTCAGCAAGCAGTGTCGGAGAGTTCTCTGTATGGGGGTGTGTGTGTGTGTGCTAGAGTGTGGTGGGTGTTTTTTGTATGTGAAATGTCTTTATTGGCTTCAACAATTTGCAAATGTCTCATGTTATATTTGCAACCTTTTAGCGTTTGCATGCGTACGAAGGCAATTTCTTGCGGCTGCCAGTGAACCTGAGCGCTCAGCAGTGTAGTTGGCGGTGGAGTGCGAGTGCTTTAGAAAAAATGCGCGACAAGAAAAACTTCACACTGTCAACACTTTAATGCAATGAATTACCTGCGCGCCGGTACTCATACTAATAGTGAGGCGAGCGCATCCCGGGCGCACCTCTTTTTTCTTAGTTGAAGTGTGCTTTGCATTTGAATGTCATATTTTTACTTGCCACCTTGTGCAGTAGCATAAATTTATGCTGCACTGAAATTTCTTCATTATTTGTCACTAAGCATGGCTTTAAAATTGTTGCCTTTACTTGCTTGATGTTGCTGCGGCTGTTGTTGCTCAAGCTCCAACTCCAACTGGCGCTGCTATTGACACAACGGGAAATTGGTCATTAGTTGTAGACAGTGTTAAG
>OX465290.1:11290000-11502500 GCA_949987695.1 Merzomyia westermanni | reverse complement strand
ATTAGGTGGAAACCCCATAAAACATCCTGAGTGGCAACACTTATGTAGAAATTCTTAAAATGTAGTACGCTATCCACATACGAATTTTCATCCTTATCATTTAAGCGGTTCCGAGCGATATTTCGAGAGAGGACGTTACTCTACCAAACTTCAAAATTTTGCGCTTTGAAATTAATTTTGAGTTACACACTTAGAGACAGGGCATTCCGCAATCGTTTGGTAAGAAACTGATTCTAAAGGTATCAAACCTCGTAAGGGAGAGGTATATATAACTCCTTTACACTCACCAATATTTCCCGCATTATACTCAAACTTCTCATACGGCAGCTTACATATCTGTATTTACTTTGGTAATGTGCTTATTTTTAATATTGTTGTTTTTGTTTTATGGTTTTTCTTGCAGGTTTCACATAGATAAGCGCTGCCAGCATCGATGTTCCTGGAAATGTTTGAGTATCGCCTTAATACTAGTAACAGTCGTCCTAAGCGCCATGTTGACCTACTTTGCAGGTGAGTTTAGTGACAATTTCTAGCAAAAACTTGTAGTGCCACAATTGCGATCTTAACGTGTTTGTTTAGGAAGGTGTAAGCAATAGAATGGAAGTAATTAAAAGTTGTTATACGTACGTGCATTGCCTGTTTGAGTGATATGGGTTAAAAAATGGTTTAAAAATAGACAAAAAAATATTTTAAGTGTGTGGGGTTAAGATGTTGAGCGGAATATAAAATTCGACGGGGACAAAAATTATTATTTTTTAATTATTTCATTATTTTTCAGAATGACAATGTACAGGCCGTAAAAAAGATAATTCCATTGAATTATTGATACACAAAATAAAAAAAACCGTTGAGCTCAGTCGGAGTGTCAAAAATGGACACTTGAAAAGCAAAAATCTATAAATTTGCTACCTCTATTCTAATTATTAATTAAAGAATAAAAACTATAATAATTTCCATTTAAAACCAAATTAATATAAAAGTCTGAAAATCTAATAAAATTTTTATTCTTTTGCCATTGTGAAAGATTATATCCATATAATTCGAAAAAAAATATGTTTTATCCCAGTCTAAGCTACTAAAGTTTGTGAATGCCATTATTTGTAACATTTTTATCCGAATTCCTCCTTTATATCTCGCTTACTAACACTACAACTTTGTGTACTTAGCGTTAAAGAAAGGCGAATGTTTGAACTATTTACTAGAGAGTCTTAAAGCTCACCAGAACTAGCTACATACAAGTAGCCATATATATGTATATAGAAATGTATATATGCTTTCGTGTATTAAGTATTCAGTACACAAGTCATTAGCCCAACACAGATTTTCCTTGATATCCACGACTTTGTGGCGTTACAGCGTTGTTACAAAACGAGCGAGCGTAATAACTGTTATTGTTAAACCTTTCACACAAGCTTTTGTTACAATAATTAAGCGAAAAGGGATTTAATGACATAAGCAAATATGCAGATATTCAGATATGTAGATAGATACTATCATATCTACAGCACAAAGGAACTTAATACTTTACTTACGTATATGTAAATGTGTATGTGTATGTAAATATGTGTGTGCTTATATTAAATAAAGAGTCAATTAGCTTCATTGCATATATACCCTGCAGTCCAATACAAAACTGCCAGTACCATACCATTACCATATCATTACCATAACCTTACCATTTGCATACCATTAACATACCATTACTATATTGTTACCATTTCATTACCATATTGCTACCATACCATTACCATACTATTACCTTAAAATTACCATACCATTACCATGGAATTATCATATCATTACAATACCATTACCATACTATTAGCATACCATTACAATGCCATAACCAAACCATAACCATATCATTAACATACGATTACCATTCCATTACCGTACCATTACCATACCATTACTTTACCATTACCATACCATTACTTTACCATTACCATACCATTGCCATACGAATAACCATACCATTACCATACCATTACCATACCATTACCATACCATTACGATATCACGAATATACCAAACTCTAATATATCCTTACGAAATCTAACAATTTCCAAGTTTCCCTGTTAAAAGTACCAGTTCCTTAGAAGAATAGTTTGCTGAGGTATCCTGGCAGTTATGCGATAGTTGGCAACTTGTTTGCTTGAGAGGAGTATAGGTGGGCATGTTCATGTGAACATATGTGAATATGTTTGCATGTTTGAACTATGCAAACTAGCACCATTTTAGGCTAATGCAATGCAAACACTTCATCTAAGGTGCTTTTGCTCCTGTCACTTGCCACTTCTCGTATGTTTTACACTATTTAACTATACAAAATAAACTAACGTGGTGTATGTAGCACATGTATACATACTAATGCCAAGTTAGGGTCCACTTCCGTTTCAATGGGGTGCGAACTCGTTTCTTTGCTGTCAAGTGCTGCTACTTCCGTGTACTTTTCTCGGTTTTCCGAAAAGCGAGTGAAGGACTCAAAGAGTATAGTATTTGATAGCGCTAGCATGACACGTGAAATAATGAGTCTGCTTTGTTGTTTAGGATTTTATTTGTATTTTGTCTTGTAGACAACTTTTATGGTAGTAACTTTCAAGTTAGTTGAGTATGTTTTATATACACAAATAGCTCATTAATTGGAATATTACAAGTGCAGTATAAACAAAAGATAAACAAATAATTTTGTTTGATTATATATCTACATACGTATTAGCGCGGAAAGAATAACTGGTTGGTTTTTTTTTAAAAAAAAAGGAAAGTGTATCATATTCTAATTTTTCCTCATATTCTAAGCAAAAATAGTGAAGGAGAGAAGAAGATAACAAGAAGGATGCATAAGTTTCATTTTCACAGTAGTTATTCACTACTTGACCGACTATTTTGTTTGTTTCACGTCCGATTTTATAAATTTTTGGCACGAATATGCTTTACTACATGAGCTGGTACGCATCTTGCGTAGTAAAAAAATAAAAAAGATGGTCACAGATTTCAAAAAAATAATTTAGAAATGATCATGCACGCAATAACATAGCAACTCATACCATTACCATACCATAACCATACCGTTACTATACCATTACTTTACCATTGCCATACCATTACCATAACATTACTGTACCATTACCAATTACCATTCAATGACCATACTATTATCATACCCTTACTATACCCTCAACATACCATTACCATACCATTACCATATAATTACCATACAATTACCATACCATTACTACACCATCAACATAGCATTACCATACCATTACCATACCATTTCCATATCATTACCATAGAATTATCATACCATTACTACACCCTTACCATTTAATTGTTTTTAGCAGTTTTCTAATTATGCTTGGCCAAACATACAGACCGACAAACAGGAAATTGTTACATCAATTACGACACGGTCACAAGTTGTGAATCACAGTAATGTACATAGAAAGCATAAATAAATTGTTCTGGTATTTAAGAGTAACAGTAAGTATGGTAGTAAATAATGAATTGCAAGCAAACCCCAAATAGATGGTAAAGATGAGAGCAAGCAATAAATTGGTGGGGGAGGATAAATGCGTACTAAATGTCGAATACTCTCATTCGCTAACCCACAACTGGCTTTGAATCTTGGAAAGAGGGAATTTTATATTGAATGCTATGTTGCAAACATTGTGTGGGATATGGTATGTGGTAGTGTACTTGTATCAGCATTCATATTGGTAGTGCGTAATGACAGTAAAAACAAAATAACGGCAGAGGGGCTTCCAAATGTGTGTTTGTGTGAGAGTCTAGTGTGTGGGTGCGAATGCAAAACATAAATTTTCCTAAAGTGCTTTTCTTGTTGACGACGCTGCTGTTGTTGTTGTTGGTGCCATTTTTGTTGTTTAAAAGGTTGAAGCAACGAAGCGAAAAACATGCGTTACAGACACGCGAGCGGTACTGCCAAACTTCTAAGCCAAACTTGCACTATATTGTTGTGTATCTAATGAATATTGTAGATGGAATGGTTTCTGCGAGGGTGGGGTAATGCTCTTACCACACGCGGTATGTCTAATTTTATAAAAGCAAATACTTAAAAAGACTACATTTTTCGCTCGAGTATACACATTGCTGTGCAATTGTGAATGTGTGTGTGTTACTTTGTTTGTTATTTTTGTCTGGTTTCGTTGCTTTTGTATTGGGGACTTAAGATTTTATTTGTAAGTTTTTGTGTGGAAAATGCTGTTTGGTTTGTAATGTTGAAGCTTTTTGGCCATTAATAAGCCACAGAGCATCACTGATTTAAATCACTTGCAGTTAGACTTAACGGCATTCGAACCCCTCGACACAACGCCAGCTGAATTTGGCTGATAATGTTGCTGGTTGTCTTGTTGCTTGATAGTTTTATTGCTTGCAACTTTTATCAATGAAAGTTTGTAACTTAAGATTTTCATTTATGCTACGATGTGCTAAACCAAGAACTAAAGAATTAATAGAAAAGATAAGTATATGCATATCCCTTTTCGCATTTTCCGAAAGTTGTATGCTTAAAAAGGGCGGCCGAACATACCATTGGCATACCATTGGCATAGCATTACAAAACTACTACCATACCATAGCCATTCCATTACCATACCAGACCCATACCATTACCATACCATTACCGCACCATTATCATACCAATACCCCATCAGTACTATACCATTATCACACCATTGCCCTACCATTAACATACAATAAGCATACCATTACTATATTATTACCATACCATTACCATACCATTATCATACCATTATCATACCATTACCATACCATTATTATACCATTACCATGCCATTCCACTACCATTACCATACCTTTGCGATATCATTACCATACTATTACCATTATCATACCATTACCATACCATTATTATACCATTAGCATGCCATTCCACTACCATTACCATACTATTACCATACCATTACGATACCAATATCATACAATTATCATACCATATTTATACCATTACAAGTACCATTACCATACCATTATGATACCATTACCATACCACTACCATACAATTACCATAGCATCACCATATCACTACTGTACCACTACAGTATGGAAACTTTGGAGGTGAAATAGAATTTATATAAAGTCAATTTTAGTTTTTAGTATATGATGCTTTACAACATGTTTTATATAAAAGTGGCCGTAATTCTTTTCCAATTTTTCTTATGCACATTTCCCCTAAGAAATGTAATCTGGGTGCTAAATTTTGCTATGACGGTGTTTATACGAGTATATGTATAATTTTTCCTATTTTTTAGAAGATGGTTATGGTGCGTGTAACCCCTGCTTCGGTTTTATGTTATTTTTTTAATTATTAAATTTATTTTTTGCTATTATTTTTATTTCTTGTTCTTTTTATATATTTTCGTAAGTCTGAGTCTCTAACTATAACCTGTTTATGTTTATTGCTTTTTAAATGTATCCATTAGAATCAAGAAATAATACTTGAACACTAATTTTTATCAACGGTACTTGAGCTCTTCAAACTTACGAAAATATGAAAATATAATACGAAAGCGAAGAAGAATAGTTGCTAGAACTTGAATTTACCCAGCTTGCTAATTTCTTTGTAATAGTGAATATAGCGCCAGATTTAACATACAAGCCACTACAGGTGCCACACTTTCTCTGAACTCTGCGTCCGACCTTCATCTTCTATCTTCTTTTTTATTTTTTTTTTTGAAAATCCGCTAACTTTTAATTTCGCTCCTTAACCACCTAATATTAGGTTTATTGTACCTTAATTTTTTAAGTTTTAAGCATTGCAGTTGGGAGGAGCGGACAAATGTCCTGCGCTAATAAAATTACTTCATCATAAATCACATTACCACCATAATTCGCACGAAATGCACCCACAACTTTTAGCCCGAGCTTTAGCTCCATTGCTTGCAGTGTGGCACATTGTTGTCGTTTTTCATGCAAACTTTTGCTGTTTTTGTATTGCGCTGAGCCATTATCTGTGAGAGTTTCTACAAAACGTTACAAAAAAGTTTTAACTTAGCGCTGAAATATCACACCTGCCCACTGACGTCATCCTTTTTACGGCAACTCATGCGCCCCCAAGTCTTATAAACCTGCACCACTCGTTAAATGTCTTGAGATACCGTTTGATATATGTATGCGTGTCGTTTTTATTTTGGCTCCAAATTTCCGGGTCCGTAGGCTATAAATAAAGAAGTTACGCACTTCAAAGAAATTATGCAACTTGGCGTGTGTAAGCAGTCTTGAAATAGGTTGCGGAGACCGTCATGTGTTGTTTTTTGAATTGTTCTAGAATGTCTTTTACAGTTATTTTTGTATTTTATTTTGGTTCTGCTGTGGTTGTTGTCAACGGTTTATGCATGCCAGGAGCATTTGTTTTGTGCGCACGTATGTGTTGAACCACAATGTCGACATAAGCACCGTAATTAGGTGAGATGAGGCGTCAGCAGGTGGGCTGAGTTGTAGTGGAAGCGAGAGCTAACGGGAAACAATAGGACGAATGTGGAACACATAGGGATGTTCTTGGAGAAGAATATTAAAGAAAACCTAAGAATCGAAATAAAGAAACGAAAGCTCGTGTGTCGAAGTTTTGTCCTCATGTCGGTTTATGGTACGTGCTTGAAGTCCTTCATCATCAGCATCATCATTGATTTGCCCTTTACCGTGTAGGCGATTCGACGCACGCCAGTCATACCTTTTCATCGATAATTGACGTCAGTTGGAAACACCAAGAGAGTTCAAGTCACCCTCCACCTGTTTTTCCAACACAGACGAGGCCTTCCCCTTCTACTTCTACCGAAGTCGATAGGAAAACCGTTTGTCCTGGAGCTTCTTTGTCTATTGTATAAGAGCGTAGTCTTTTGGCTTTAAGTCGCTGTCTTATGGTGACCTTCACCCCAAGTTAAAAGTCTAAAAAATAATGTGGGAAAAGGCATTGATTACTTTTCAAATTACTTGTAATTGGGAATGGAGAGCAGTTTGATTTCTAAGTAATGATTAATATCCAGCTCTGTAAAGTCTCAACATGCTTGAAGACATTCATGCAAAATTTAAAGTACCAAACTAAGTTGTGGGGAAAAGGAATTGAATACTTTACAAATTACTTGTAATTGGGAATGGAGTGATGATTACTCGCAGAACTGTAAAGGGTCAACATCCCTAAAGACGTTCATACAAATTTAAAGTACCAAATCAATTTTTAGGGAAAAAGGAATCGATTACTTTTTAAACTACTTTTAATTGGGAATGAAGGCAATTATGATTCCTAAGTAATGATTACTTCTCAGATCTGTTAGGTGTCGACATCCTTGAAGACGTTAATAAAAAATTCAAAATATCAAAACTATTTGTGGAGAAAACAATTTATTACTTTTAATTAATTACTTGTAATTAGGAATATGGGATAGTTTGATTCCTAAGTAATGATTACTATCCAGCTCTGTGAAGTGTCAACATATTCTATGAACAACTCTCTTTAGAGATTCATCACACAGTTATTTTCAGAGCCACTGTGGACGAAAGGTATTAATCGCGGATCACTCTCTTTAGAGGGCAGTCGCACGATTTTTGGCGGTGTGGTTTATAGAATAATTATTAAAGTGTGAGCATGTTATTTTTGTCGATTTATTTAGGTCAATTGCACGTGTTAATAATGTGTATGTATGTACTAGTTTTGAAATTTTCCAGCAACTGCAGATTTACAGTAATTTATTATTAACTCATTTTCAACAAAAGTGGCTTTTTGCATTTTCAGCGACGTGAACATAATGCGCTAATTAAGCAAGTTTTGTGTCGATGTGGCGCGTGTGTGCATGTGCAGCCAATCGCAAATCGATCACAATAAAACCACATTTCGCTCATTAGCTTGCAACACTTCTACCTAATTCACCAATTACATTTACTTTACGCTCTACACACTGACACCGCAAAATCAATAAATTTCGAAGTGTCGAGCTTCAGCTTTGTAGTTCGCGTTACTAGCCCACCTCAAAATATGCTATGAGTTTTGGGCCATTTCAAGCCGTGTTGTAGCTGGTAAGAAACATGGTTGCATGAATACCCGTCAACTTGGCTTCAATAACTGCCCACAATCCCTTCCGTGCGCGGTTGACTGATTCTGGCGCGCTTCAAAATTATGAAACCAAGCGTTAATTTTCGCTAGGCTATCAATGCAATGCTGTTGTGCAGTTAGAATAATAATTTTTTTTTCTCACGTTGCCCTAACTGTAAGCAGTCCTATGTAATATAGTTATTAGCCATGGGACTATTCGAATAAAAAATCCATTTATTCGAAGACTATAAAAAATTCGAATAATTTACAGTTTTATTTGAATAGTATTAGTCGAATAAATGACAACTATTCGAATAATAGGTATTCGAATAGTTGAATGAATATTACTACAGCTTATGGAGTACATACATACCTACGAGTATATACAAAACGTGAATACAAGCGATGAAGAAAGTGAATTTCGCTTCCGACATCTCTCGCATTTCAATACAACTATTCGAATACCACTACTCGAATAATACTATTCGAATAGACGGATAAATTATTCGAATAAATACTATTCGAACTTTTTGAAACGAATATTTTTATTCGTTTTTTCGAATAGTATTTACTTGAATATTATTCGAGAAAAGTCCCACTACTAATAGGTATAATAACGACCTAGTTTGGCAATATTGTTGTTGTTGTTGCCAATAATAGCGTTAGCAAATGTTGGATGCAAATGTGCCCGTTACTTTGACAGCCCGAGCAGCAGCAGCATCAGTAGCTGCGATGATAGCCATAACACACACACATACATATACTTATACATCAACGAACAGCATACAGTGGACGACCGCGGGAAAGCGCATCATCAGGCTTTTGCAGCGTATCCGGGTCGCATGTCAATTATGCCTCTAATATTTCCCTTTTCCGCCGCCATGTCTTTGCGTGTTTCATCTTTGGAAATATATCAAAGAGATGTCCCTGCTCGACTGTTGCTGCTTTAGCTTGTTTAATTTGTTGTTGCTGTCTGTCATTGTATGGCAGGATATGCGCCGCATTGCAGTGGTTATCGGAAATGGGTTAATCGATTTTCGAAAGAGGATCGCTACTTTAAATCTCATTCGACATACTTCGTTCTGTCTCTGCTCGCCTTTTTACAACTTAGTTCGCATTCGACGTTGTTTTGTTGCTTTTGCTGACTGTGGAAGCGTTGAATTTGTTCGCGTTATTTGTAGTTTTAATTTGAGTTTTGTCGTTTTTCTTGTTGATTTGTTAGTTTCAACAAAGTATCGTAGTAATGAGGAAAGTTGAAGGCAAGTTTCCTGAAAGCTGGCATTGCGTTAGGTAGAAAATCAATGAAGGGCGATGCACTCAGAAGAAGGTAATTAAACCAAATCGGTCTCTCATCTTACAGCTGTGAAAATTGGCCTCATTCCTGACCTCCATGCTCCGATTAAATGTGAAATTGCTATTGTCTTTAAAAAGGATTTAACTTTTTCTGTGCTTATAATGGGACATTTCTAGTCTTTTTAGCGAAGAGTTGCTTTCGGAAATTACTTCGACATATCATTCGCTTGAGCAGAGGAAAGTAATGAGACTTATCACTGAAGTAGAAAGGGGTTTTCAGTTCAGGACTTGTCGTTATTAACCCCGAAAAATGACTTTGAAGCATGGTTTCAAATAGAGTTTCCATGATTTGGACCTTATCGATGCAACGTGTGGCTGGTTTGGGAATGTGAAAGGAATATCGGAGTTACGAGCACAGAAAGTGATGAGTGAAATGAGCCAAGGATTCTCCTTTAAAAGAATTGAAAGAACTTATACTTACCATGCAAGAAACGATAGACTATCAAAGTACTCCCAGGAAAATACTTTTTCATATAAAAAAACCATGGTCCACTTTAAATGGCGATGTGCTAGCAGAGGATCCCCTATTCCATCTCGGAGTAAATGTAATACTCCTTTCGCAGTTTTTGGATTGTACTTTCCCTTGGATGTTCCACGAAGTACTCATAGGCAAAGAAACTGGAGGACTCCGAAATGGAGTAGGTGATCCCCTCTTAGGACATCGTAATGTAAATTGGGCCAGCTTTTTTATATGATTGAGGATAGGTATTGGAGTACACTAATAATCCTTAAGCAGTATTATTTAGATGAGTGAACGCAGTATTTCCATTTTTTGCCGGGAACACATTTCCTAGAAAAGAAAACTGAATGGATTCTGAAACTTAAAGCCAGAAAAATGGACTGAGTTCGGCTAGAATCTGGAAGGTGACTGCAAGTGTTGCTCTGCTTGAAATTCAACGGTTACACTTTTTATTTTTGGCTGTCATACTCACTATAAGCAAAAGGAATAGCTGAACAGATAAGACTGATCCAAAACTATAAATACATATATATTATAACTTTTTTTAAATTTTTTTGCTAGCAGAAGACGCGACCACGCTTCGCTGCATCTCAGAACTTATAACAGACTCAGTCCGATTTTAATCATTATATCGCTGAAGCTAATTGAAATATATAACTTAATAACATCTCTTATTGCAGCATTCACTAGTACCTTTCGTTTAATACCCATATTGTACTAACACGTATTGGGTCACCCTGGTCTATTCTGGTTTTGCGTTATCGTCAAGTCAGAAGTGAATACATCAATTCACCACGATTTTCGATTCTCGTTTTACTTCAAATTTTCGATTTGAAGTGAAGTGATGCCCGTATGACACTACGTATTTTTTTTGTATTTTTGCTGTATTTTTTGCTTGAAATACTGACGAAAACCTACTCAAAATCAAATTGCAAAAACAATTTCACGCTAGTTGAAGGGGGACAAACAGTGCCTGTAATGTCAATTGGGCCGACGTTTAGTTGAAAGCTGAACGAAAATCAAATTTAAAAACAAACAAATAAAAAATTAAACTGAAAGATTTGATTTTGATATTTTTTGTGCTCGAACTAAATGGCAAAACGCGTATGTACATCACCTGATAAATAGAGTTTATAGCGCGAACAATACTTCTTCTTTTTGCGCTTCTCTTTAACCCTGTTTGTAAAACAGAAGCATTTAGCAAGCAATTTGTTGCAATATTTAAAATTTCCAAATCCATTTCATGTAAACCAATATTTATTATTTTCAAAACAAAAATATTTGTCAGAAAAAACTAACGAAAAACAGTAAACTGTCGAAAAAAGCTAAAGAAATACAAACTTTTTCGTTTGTTTTTAACAGCCTAGATTGTATTTTGGTTGTATTTCGTTAGTTTTTTAACATGGCTCGCCCGTTTGCACCAATATGAAAATGGTATAAGACCGTTTCCTTTGCAAAAAATACATAAAAAAATACAGAAAAATACGTAAGGAGTGCGTTTGAAAAAAATTTCACCTTTATTTTATTCAACAAGTTTTTTCTTAATTGTTTGATTTCAATATTCGTAGTATGATTAGAAATAAATGTCAGAAAAATACTGTTTAAAAATATTTTAGCTAAATGCTGTATTTCATATAAAAATGGCAAGCGAATTGGAAGTACGAAAAACTATTGTTAAAAGTTTTCAAAACCACTCTCAGTGGATTTTCAGAAAAATGCTCGAGAACTTAAAGTAAGCCCGAAAACTCTCGAAACGGTGGTTAAAAACTTTAAGGACAAATTGGCTGTTACCCGTAAGCCAGGTTCGGGTAGAAAAAGGGGCATCAGTGACCAAAACATGAAAAAGAAAATCATCACCGTTTTTCAGAAGAACCCCAATATTTCAGGCAGAAAACGAGCGCAGACGGTCGGATGTTCCGAGTTTTTTGTCCGTAAAGCAAAAAAGGAAGCTGGTCTAAAAATGTTCAAGGTTCAAAAAGGTCCAGACAGAAGCTCTGTGAAGAATGTGGAAGCAAAAAATCGCACAAAAAAACTAAAAATTTGTTTCTTTGAAAAATTCAATTGCTCCATCATGGACGACGAGACGTATGTTTTAGCCGACTTTTCGCAGCTTTCCGGCCAGGAGTTTTACACAGTAGGCTCGCGCGGGAATGTGGACGAAAAGTTTAAGTCAAAAAGGCAGTCAAAATTTCCTCGTAAATTCCTGGTTTCGCAAGCAATCTGCAGCTGTTGAGAAAGGAGCAGTGCTGTTGTAACTACGGTAACAATTACCTCCCAAATATACATTAAAGAATGCTTAGAAAAAAGATTAAAGCCTTTTCTGAGACGACATAATGTTTTCACTTTTTTTTGCCTGACCTAGCTTCTTGTCATTATAGCAAGTTGGCATTGGAATGGTATTCAAAAAATAATATGCTTTTGGTGCCTCGAGAAGCAAGTCCGCCCAACTGTCCAGAACTCAGACCAATTGAAAGATACTGGGCATTGGTCAAAAAAAAACTAAAGCAACAAAAAAGTAGCAAGGAATGCCAAAGACTTTTGGGAAAAATGGAGTTCAACAGCTCGAAAAGTGTCGAATGCTACCATAAAATTATTAATAGAAGGGGTGAGGGAAAAGTAAAAACGATTTTTCAAAACAATAGTAGTGACAAAGTTGTTGATATATAATAAAACTTGTAATTAAAAGGACACATAACGGCTAGTTTTATTTTCAAAATCGGACTACTAGTTTACGGTATCTGTAATAATTAGTAAATGACAATTTTTTCTCCTTCAATTTTCACTCCTTAGTGTCATACAGGCATGAGGAAAGTTTATGCCAATATAAATTTGGTGTTAAATTTCTAAAAATTCAAACATTGCTTTTTTACAAATTTAAAGGTTTTAAGTTATAAGAATTGCTTTTACTCTTACAATTCTAGAGTAAACTAACATTTAGCAAGAACATCTTGTGTCCACGCAATTCAAAATATTCTTTAGCAAACAGTTTCACCGCACTTATCAGAATCACATTTTAGAGCTGAGTGAAATGAAGAAAGGAAAACGTAAGGTGGTGAAAAGATTTGTCTCACTTCACGTTAACGCAAAACCGGAATTGACCCTCTGTACCTTTTAAAAATCTTCACTCATGAATATAAATGAGCTCAAAGTCAAGAATAATAATGTTTTATTTTTTTCCCCTATTCTAATAAAAGCTTTTAATAATTAAAAAATAATAATTATAAAAAATTAATTATTATTCTTGGCCTCATTTATAAATATGAATACTTTAATTATTAAATATTGTGAGCGCAAATCTTAGAATTGAAAAAAAAAAGAAATAATAACTAAGCAAAGCTAAAAGCATAAATTTGCAATCTCTCAAGTTTCTTTTAAATATTTTATTCAACCTTATTCTCGATTTCTAAGTGAGCTCTCAGCATGAGTAATACACCTCAAATTGTTTTGCTTATTTAGCAAAACACAGCAAATTTAAATTTTTCTCTTCGACATTTTAATATTTCAGCACGTTTATAAGCATTCACAGCACCTCCAAGTCACGAAAAATTTCACTTATCTTGTTAACGCAACTCCACCAGACGTGCCACCTGTGAGAGCAAGCAAAGATAGCAAC
The DNA here is from genome assembly GCA_949987695.1 of Merzomyia westermanni. Taxonomy (NCBI): domain Eukaryota; kingdom Metazoa; phylum Arthropoda; class Insecta; order Diptera; family Tephritidae; genus Merzomyia; species Merzomyia westermanni. Next base: position 11,489,009 of record OX465290.1, on the reverse strand, counting down.
AAAAATATGGTTGCTAATGGAGAGGAGACAAAATTATAGAGGAGGCTGAGTATGCCTGTATGCAAATTGAAACGCCGGCATATAATTCCTTCCAGCTTCTTTCAACGCTCAACGACATGTTGTTGTTTTTTTTCAAAGCGCTTTTAGTGCCAACCAAGCTAAAACTCGTGCTTGCCAATGGGGAGTTGTAGCGCGATAACGGCATGGCGGTACAGCAAGTTGCCGTTCCAAAATGCAACGAAGCATGAATCGCGTTAATTCGTCTTTTGTTGCAAATGCCACACATTGTTGCACAAGCCCGCATGAATATACGAGTACATTCAAACCGTTTGCTTTCTTTTAAAAATGGCAGACGTGTGACGCCGGCAAGGATAACGATAATAATGACGAATGAAGGTAGAGTTGATGGCGGAGACAACAAGCGCCTTAATGCAAAGTGGCAACAGTGTCACATAGCAAAACAAAAACAAAAACCAACAAATTCTTTGTGAATTGCAATGAAAGTGGAATTGGAACGGGTGACCGGCGACAGCAGTTTTTGTGTTAGAAAAGTGAGTTGGAAAGCGCATGAAGTACAAACCGAAATGGAAGCTACAATTTAAATCAACGAGCGCAAACGGAGATGCAAAGAGATGTGCGACAGTTGAACAAAAGCACTTGTTTTGGTAGTTAGGAAGGCCAGAGCCAACAAAGTTGATAAGCAGTAAGGCGCTACGCTCTATGTATGCTTTTGTTGTTGTTGTTGTTGTCTACATATACATACATATATTCAGTTGAAAGCTGTGGGCGTTCTGCCGGATGTTCAGTGTATAATGGCTGAAGGTTATTTCTGAATTCATTTACTCGAGGTTGCCAACTCGTTTTGTTATTTTGTGCGAAGGGAGCTTTTGTTGTTGGTGCAAACGTTTTGCACTCTATGCATATCCTTTGCAGCTTGCGGTTACTATTTGGCTAGGATTTTTACAGAAATTCCTCTTTTGATCCAATTCGCTTTTTTTTTTTTTTTTTCTTGAAGCCACATGCCATTTGTCGGCAACAGCACTGGCAACACAACAACAAAAAAACAAAAATAATTGTATGCGGACTGCAAATATTTTTTATGTTGTTGTTCTTGCTGCCCTCTCTCTCTCACTGACGCGCAGTAAATAGCACAGAATGTCTTAGAGAAATGGGTATTTCCAGCTTAAATCGTCGATTCCAACTATACAATTTCCGAATTGAAAAAAGTTTTATGAAGAGTGTTCTTTTATTATAAAACGAAGTTCAGCCGCAAAAAAAAAATTTTAAATATGTTTGTAATACAAGTAAATTCAAGAATTCACTTTTTTCCTTTTTTTCTGTTTTGTAAAGTTGATTTTTTCAATATTTCGGAAACTACTGTAGCTAAAAAAATTTACTTGTTCGCTTTCAAAGGGGGGTACTATAAAGTATACAAAAATAATATTTTGAAAAAAAAAAAAAAATGTTATTTCTAATATAAAAAATTTTTGATTTTTCAAAATCAAAAATATTTAAGTTCAACATTAAATTTTGGACCAAACTTTTTTTGTATTAAACCTCTAAAACATCTAAAGAGATCCTGAAATTTGCACGAGGATTTTTTTTTCAAAAATATGAATTTTGGAATTTTGACCAAAAAAATTTTTTTAAATTTTTTTAACTTTCTAGTCAAGTTTAATTAGTTAAACACAAAATTACTTAATTTTGATAACTGAAAAATTTTTTCATAATATGCTTACAATTTTTTTTTACAGTTTTGTTTTCACTTTCCACAAGTACCAAAAAAAATGTTCAGTGATTGAAATTGGTTAATTTTGTATTAAACTAATTGAACTAAACTAGAAAGTTACAAAAATTAAAAAAAAAAATTTTTGGGAAAAAATTCAAAAATTCATATATTTGAAAAAAAAAACAAAAATTCTCTTTGGAAAATTCCAGAATATCTTTAGCTACATCAGAGGTATAATACAAACAAATTTTAGTAAAAAAATTTAATAGTAAACTTTAGTTTTTACGGTTTTTTGAAAATTTTCTTAAATTAGAAATTTAAAATTTTCAAAAATTAAAGGGTTAACATTTTTTTTGCTAAATATTTTTGCTTTGTACCTCTTAGTAGCCTATTCGAAAATGCCAAAGTTTATTTTATTAGCTGTAGTATTTTCCATTATTCATGAAACAAGCTCAAGGCCAAGAATAATAATTTTTCACTGTTTGAATTTTTATGAAAATTATTATTGTTTTGTTTTTGTTAATAATCATTTTTTAATTAATTATTAAAAGTTTAGGGACAACCGCCATAGCTTTGCTTATAGATCCATTTCGGAAGCTGCTAAGCTTCTTCATCAGTGTAATTTTGGCATGCATTGCTAACCATTAAACTAAGAATGCGCTGGTTTTGATGTCATCTAAACTCCTAGTTCTATTCTTCTTCACCATATGCATGAACCACTTCCGCCATTTGACAGTTAGTAGTGTGATCATGATGGATTTTTTGACAGATCTGTTTTATCAGCAGAACTGTAGTATTTTCCGAAATATTGAAAAAAAAGAGTAAATTAAACAAAACCGGAAAAAAGTGAAATTTTATTACTTTTGAAAAAAAAAAAACAATTTTTAAATTTTTCTTCTGAGGAACACTTCTCAACAAATTGTATTCAAATCGGAAGGGGTCGATTCCAACTATGTGACGCTTTGACATGGAAAGACCCAAATAGAACGAATTTTGCTGGCATGCAGACACATTGCGACATAGGCACTTTTTAGAATAAATAGAAGTTGCAATAGCTGCTTTTTTGTAGTTGTGTTTTTGTTGCTGTTAGAGCATGTAGTCTGCTTGGAAAGACAGGACGTATGCAAATCTCTTGCTAATACACAAATACTTTCACAGTTTTCACTTGTAGTGGGTTGCACTCATAAACAAGCGAGCCTGAAAGTAGGCTATGCCTTGCTGATGATAACGTTTCATTTCGTTTCGTTCCACAATGTCACTTGGCGCCGGTCGCTTGTTTCTTCTTTTTTTTCATTCGTTCACCATATCTTCTGTGAAATAAGTGTTAAAATTACATTGGGAATTAGAGTGGAAACGCCATTACACAGTTGTCATGTTTGAAGTCTTTTGCAGTATGCATTTAGGCTGACAGAGTAATTTAGAAATTTCCATTTATTTCCAAATTCACTCATCCACAAGAGAAAAGATTAAGATCGCTACTACCAATGCGATGTAAGGACAAATTAGCAAATGTTCATTTTTTAAAGCTGCTATATAGAAAGCGATAGGTAGTGCAGCTTTGTGATTCACGTACCCAGTTGTCTATATATAAATGCTGTAAGTAAAATATACACAAACTAACGTGCCTTTAGTTCCATTCGATCTTCAGTAAAAGAGCACTTTTGAAACGTTATTCAGCTTGTCATATAAATGCTCAAACCCACACACACTCAAGCAGGCACACATGCATATATGTTATATATGTATGTGCACTTGAAAATGGTCGATGCATAGCTACCACAAATAAAATTGTTAAAGAGTTGACTGAAGGGAAAGGAAATCCAATTCCAACTGAATTTCCATGATAGTTTTCTCTGTCACAATGGATTGTTTATAGTTGTTGAATCACTCTTATTTGTCTCCTCATTGCCTATGCTACATACATACATAAGTATGTAGTACATGTCAGTCCTGTTTCTATGCATATTGTGGTCTCTCACTAAAACGAGTGCCGTTTTCCGCACGGGAAATATTAAGTTTAGTATGATTCAGAACTATTTAAAAAAAAAAAAAAAAACAAAAAAACACTAGACAGACTGAAATACTTTTTTTTAAATTTTTACATACTTTTTTGGAAACATGACATGACATATGTATTGTTAATACACCACTGGAAATATTAAAATTCAATATTTTAGTGTGCAACTAAAATAAAAGGAGCGCTAAAAAGAGATCGTGCGCCTAAGAATATGCAATTTTTATAAGATTGTTCAGTGGCGTTTTTAAAATTTTGCTAGGGTGTCGAATCGTCGCATAGTGAAGTCTTTGGCCGGTTTAGGTGTCAAAAAATTAAAGAAACATTTTTTTACTGGAGATCTCCCAGAGGTGAAAATTTAAGCACGAATCTTTATCTTATTTTAATTGTTTGCTGTTTTTTCGCCCCCCTGTTTCTTTTTTTGCTGTTCTTTCCCTAACATACTGTTCTTTCCTTTATGTTCCTCTTCCTCCTTTAGTTTTCTTTCTACACACTTTAATAATACAGTTTTTCTCTGTTTCTATTTTTATTAATTTTGTTTTTATTTATTTGATTTTATTTTATTTTATTTTCGTATGTTTTATATTTTGTTGTATCTTATGCTATTTTTTTATTTTTATTTTATTTTATGTAATTTTTTTTTAATCTTATTTCATTTAATTTAATTTTATTTTCTTTTATTTTATTTTATTTTATTTTATTTTATTTTATTTTATTTTATTTTATTTTATTTTATTTTATTTTATATTATTTTATTTTATTTTATTTTATTTTATTTAATTTAGTTTATTTTAATTTACTTTTTTTTATTTTATTTTATTTGGTTTTATTTATTTTAACTTATTCTATTTTGTTTTATTTTATTTTATTTTCTTTTATTTATTTTTTATTGCATTTTATTTTATTTTATTTTACTATATTTTATTTTATTTTATTTTATTTTATTTTATGTTATTTTATTTTATGTTATTTTATTTTATTTAATTTAATTAAATTTTTTTTATTTTATCTTATTTCGTTTCACTTGCTTTCATTTTATTTTATTTTACCTTGTTTTGCTTTGTTTTATTTTTTTTTTATTTTATTTTATTTTATTTTATTGTGTTTTATTTTAATTGATTTTATTTTATTTTATGTTATGTTATATTATTTTATTTTATTTTACTTTATTTTATTTTATTTTGTTTTATTTTATTTTATTTTATTTGATTTTATTTTGATTTTGTTTTATTTCTTTTATTTTATTTTATTTTATTTTATTTTACTTTATTTCATTTTATTTTGTTTTATTTTATTATATTTCATTTCACTTCATTTCATTGTATTTTATTTTATTTTATTTTATTTTATTTTATTTTATTTTATTTCATTTCACTTAATTTCATTGTATTTTATTTTATTTGATTTTGTTTTATTTCTTTTATTTTATTTTATTTTATTTTATTTTATTTTACTTTATTTCATTTTATTTTGTTTTATTTTATTATATTTCATTTCACTTCATTTCATTGTATTTTATTTTATTTTATTTTATTTTATTTTATTTTATTTTATTTTATTTTATTTTATTTTATTTTATGTTACATATGGATCGTAGAACTAATTTCTCCATAGTGAAGATAGGACAAGCGAGTGCTGATAATTAAACAGTATTGTTGTGCTGTCATAAGCTCCATGTAAGAATATTATGCAAACTATTAACATTTTTTTTTTGTGTTGTTGGGGTCTCACAAATTTCCTTAAATATTCATCAAGTATTTATACTATGTCATAAATATTGTATTTTCATTAAAGTAAGACACAAAAGTGATATTACCTCAGAGGGTATATAACGCCCAGAAATAGCCTGCTCGTTAACACGCCACTGACTTTGTTTACAAATATTATAGTGCATACATTTAGGCGGTTTTGAGCATAAATCCGCGCTAAGTTACCAGCTCATTGAAATACATCAGCAGATATGCCAAAATATAACAGAGAAACTCAATCGAACGCGATTGCGCCTCGTATCCATAAGAACCTGGAAAGTAAAATAATTTTTGATATGAGCTGAACAGGCTTCCAACACATACGAGTCGTTTGCATTCGAAAAATTAGATTGCTCGAATAAGTTTTGTAATGCCTTTAAAAAAGAAAAAAAGGTATACATTTTCTTAGTTTCGGGGAGTGAGACATTTTAATGTAGATATGTTTTACTGTGTACAATGCACTTTATTGAAGTCAAGCTTGGTATGTTCACGTTGATTATTTCCTTGCGGTCCTTACTCGAAGTTTCCCCAGTAAAACCACAAAAGAATGCAATTTTAGCAACATTCAATACGAAACTACAAAAGCTGTTGAATTCCTTGTCGTCACTTCGCCACATTACCAGCCAAACCAACCCGACTAAAGCAATCTTTTATTAATAGCCACTTCACTCATCCTCCCCCGCTCACTATTGGGTGCTATGAGGTTTCGAACAATCGAAATGCAATTGTCTGTGGCATTCCGGACAAGAAGTCAGAGCATTAAAACTAGCGTTGTGCCCTTTTGAAAATTGGAAAATGGAAAACTGTGGTACAAATGATATATATGTATAGCGTAGTAAATATATATATATATATATCAGCATGTATTGTACTCTTCAAAGCTTTATTCGATTATGTGTTGCACAATCTACTTCCTTTTCTGGTTGATAAAATTTAAATCGAGTCATGCGCTTTAATCAACTTTCCATCATTCACACACACACACACGTGCCCCAAATATACACTGAAGTGCAAGTGTGCGTGAGTGCATAGAAAGACACACTTGCATGAGGATTTGGGGAAAAATGACCGTCATTGCTGAACAATTACTATCAATTTTTAGTTTTCGCTGCAAATTCGCATTTTGTTGGCACTGCGTCGGCAATGAAGTGACGGTGCAGAGGAAGTGCTTGCAACAAATAGACGCAGGCCGCTTGCCACACTTTTTGCATTACAATTTATATTCAATTAAAACTTTGTCGTTTGTCACAAACAGCAACAGCAACAGCAACAGAAACAACAACAACACTGTCAAAGTAGATAAATGAATGCGCAAAAGTTGAAGGCGCCCACGCCGCTCATCGTAGAGTATAAATCGTGAGTTTGTTTGCACCGCCCCAAGGGAGAAACAATGACAAAATTACAGTTGCTTAATTAGAAATGAAATGATGCAATTTGAGTAGTCGCAATGTCGATGTTGATGGTTAAGTTTGTCGGCTTCGCTGCACACACACCACAATGCGTGCAATTGCAAATCAGTGAAGGCATGTGGCAACAAAGTGTAGATGCAACATGCGGCAGTAATACAACTGCACAAACACACACAAACACGTGCTGAGCATTTACAAGCTTTTGCAAGACGCTGCTGCACACTTGTGTAAACGTTGACTATTGCCATGCGACAAATGAATTCTTAAGTGAAAACATAATTGAAGTTAGAATTTATAATAAAACAGAATTTTTAAGTAGCACAGCCGCAAACATCAAGCTTCGCCTTCAGTGGCGGCTACCATTCCTTAGTAGCTACCCAGCTACGTCTTGCGTATTTTTGCAATTTTCATTTCTCACATTCTCTGCTATTGTTTTTAAAAGATTTCTTCTCGAGGCGCTGCTGTTGTGCCCCTCCATTGATTCAGCCCATTTTAAATTCAAATAAGAAGCTTTCATTTCGTGTTGTGCGTACGCGTTGAGCCGCTGAAGATAAACAAGGAATTTAATTTAGCGCACAATCTTCAGTCTGCGCTGAGAAATGATGTGAACGAAATTAATTTCTCTTATTTGCCATTCGTCCAGGGTAGACGAGGAGTTTGGTGTTGGCATGCGTGCAGTGAAGAGCCAAAAAGGCAAGTACCATTGAAAATTCAACGTTTTCTATTTGTTGTGCAAATACTTTAGCAGTGAAACTTTTCAATTTTTTTTGTTTTTTTTGTATGTTGAATTAAAAGATGAATATTTGTATGGTGGGCGTAAGCGCCTGAAATTATTCTATGGATTTTTGTTACTATTTTTTTTTTTTTTTTTTTTTTTATGGCGCGATATACAACAGGTATATCATCATAAACCTCCTAAGAGATTTTTGCGCCAAGCTTCTCTTCCAATTTGTGGTGTGCCGATTTGAATTTTCCCTACAAATTGGTGGGACCTACAGTTTTTTGCCGACTCCGAACGGCATCTACAAAGGAGACGAATTTTTGCTGAGAAGCCTGCCATGGCAGAAATACACTCGGAGAGTTTGCCAAACCACTGCCGAGGGGCGACCCCGTTTTGAAAAACTTTTTTCAAATCACTTTTGATGTTACCTGTACCAGGGCTCGAACCATGGACCTTCGGTGTGGTAGGCCGGCAACACTACCTCCACACCACGGCGGCCGATATTATCGACAGTAGGGATGTTACGGCACGTGAGTTTATCAGCACCGAAAACAGAAGCGATTAACTCAAATTTGAGATGCCGGCAGTCGGAATCGTTGGGATGTGACTTCAAGTGGGAAAAATCGATTGCTCAATAACAACTAAATTTTTTGTTGGTATTCATGCATCAATTTATATTCGTTATAAAGGGGTTCATCTGTTGTACCAGTGCCTACCAAACTGTCTGTCAAATTCGCAATCGGAGTACATTGCCTTTAAAACTTCGTAGCTCACAAACTGTGAACCTGTACTTGGTGCAGGGTAAGAGATGTGAGGCAAAACTAAAAACGTAAGTATGTGCACGAAACTATGGTTCTGCACTTGATTTCGGTTGCATCCGCATGCGTGGCAGCTGCCACTCAGACTTCGAACAGTTGAAAGGAGCTAATTTCCTTAAGTTCATCATGTCCTCAACCACGGAGTTATTCTGGCTCTAGGATCATGTCTAAATCTCTGATAGCGTGTCTGTTACCTAGCCATTAGCTAAAGTAAAGTTGGTAAGATAGAAAATCCGCTTCCAAGCGTTTGGTGTCTATTTCAAAAACGCTTCCAAATAATTGGAAAGAAACTAGCCCTAGATAACGAGCATTTGTCTCTCCAATAAAATAGGTATTAGTACACTGCTTTTTTAGCGATACTTCAGATGATGAGGTAGAGCTATGACTCTGATTTCAAACAGTTCGCACCGAAAGCGGCATAAGAAGTATAAATCCCGACATTTCCAAATACCAACCGAAGCTTCAGTCCTGCCGCTTCGGGTAAGGAGTTTAGAATATGCCCTACGTAGGCATACCGGTCATAAGGGGCGACTAAAATGCACGTGCAACTCAATATTTGATCTAGGGATACGATGCCTCTCATCTTACAAAAGAAGGGATGGGTTAATATCCGACAAAGAACTGCCACTTTCAACAGCACTCCCCAAAACCTTCGGGGAGTGTTTTCGACGCTACTCAAATAAACAAACAAACCCAAGCTCCGTAGCATCCCTAATCAACAAAGGCGGCAGTGAGCAGTAGCTGATTTCAACATGAACATTTAGCATGACAAAGATAAATAGCAAACTTTAGCGCCGTTTCATGCACCCGCTGTGCTCTAGCGCCTGACCGCTGCTCGTGCACGTCATACGAAGGGACAAGGACACGTCCGGAGATTTATGAGATATCAAAGGCTATATTTATACAGCGCAAGTGTTTTTCCGGATTATTGCATTGAATACTTATTGCCGGCGGGTCGATCGAAGTGCGGCTAATTGCATACGAAAGATTTAGCGATGCGTGAATGTGGCAGCAGCTGCTTACAACAAAACCACCCAAAATAAAGAACAAAAAATTACAGCATTGGGCCAAAATGAAGGCAATTGCTTAGCGAAAAGTTCGACGTCGAGTTTGTTGCGGAATGAAAGTAGTGCGGGTGAAGCACTTCAACGCTGGAGCATTCTATATATTTTCCTCAGTCAATAACTGTTGCAGGCTAACTGCTTCGCATTCCACTAGAGTTAAACACGCTTTGAGCACTTTTCCTTTTGTAAGCAAATAAATGCTTCTTCATGCAGCCATAGTTTTGACTTATTTAAATTATCTACGCGCAGTTGAGTTATTTAAAGTTTGCTGCATGCAGCAAGTCATAGAGGAAGTGCTGCGCCCAAGAAGTTTTGTATTCAATGAAATAAGTTTTACATATGTGTGAGAGTATATGTATGTGTGTACTTGTATGTGTGTGTTGGTTCAATAGCATATCGATTTCAATAATTTATAAATCCTTGTTGTTGTTGCTTTTATTGTTATTGCCGCACAAACAAGTTCCATTGCTTATGAACTCAACAAATGCAATTAATTCTGACATAGACAGCATAACTTACACCAACAATTTTTAGCCAGATAAATATGTAAATGACTAGGCAAAGGAGTGTGCAGTGAATACAGAGAGAACAGCGAGGGCAGGAAGGTCCAGCAATTATTTAAAGTTTTGCTTGAGCCAGTGTAAACCGCAATTACAACATAGCAACATGCGCAATCATGTAAGCGTGTAACCAACACGTAACACGTCCCAAACACCCAGCTGCACACAAATATATATATTTATTGCCAAGTCATTGCTTGTATGTTTGCGGTTGACTAGCGAAATGGCGGCCAGACTGATACTACATAGGACCAACTTTCTCAAGACATTTTCCAATCATTTAAATTATGGCAAACATTAAGTTTTGTGAGCAAGTAAAAGACTACCCAATAAGCGAAATGCTCATTCTAAATTAAGTTTTTTAACGTATCATTTGAGCCAAGGCCGTTTGTGAAAGTGGTCCTTCTAACAAATAAACGAGTTTCGAAACTCTTTAAGATATTCCAGCAGCTTCGAAACTATTTAGGAATTTCCAGCAGCTTAGAAACTGTTGAAGAGTTTTCAGCAGTTTCAAAGCTGTTTAAGGGTTTCCAAAAGTTTCGAAACTAGTTAAGACTTTAAAGCAGTTTCGAAACTTTTTAGGAAATCCCAGCAGTTTTAAAACTATTCCAGAATTTTTGGCAGTTTGGCAACTATTAAAGAATTTCCAGCAGTTTCGAAACTATTTAGGAAATTCCAGCAGTTTTCATACTATTTAAGAATTTTCAGCACTTTCAAAACTGTTTAAGATTTTCCAAAAGTCTCGAAACTATTTAAGACTTCTCAGCAGTTTCGAAACTATTTAAGAATGTCCAGCAGTTTCTAAACTATTTAGGAAATTCCAGCAGTTTTAAAACTATTTAGGAATTTTCAGCAATTTCAAAACTTTTTAGGATTTTCTAAAAGTCCTGAAACTATTTAAGACACTCCAGAAGTTGCGAAACTATTTAGGAAAGTCCACCAGTTCTAAAACTATTTAAGAGTTTCCAGCAGTTCCGAAACTGTTTAAGAATTTCCAGCTGTTTCAAAACTGTTCAATATTATCTAAAAGTCTCGAAACTGTTTAAGACTCTCCAGAAATTTCGAAACTATTTAGTAGAGTCCAGCAGTTTGAAAAATATTTAAGAATTTCCAGCAGTTTCGAAACTATTTAGCAAATTCCAGCAGTTTTAAAACTATTTAAGAATTTCCAGTAGTATCAAAAGTGTTTAAGACTTTCGAAAAGTTCTGAAACTCTTTAAGACTTTCCAGCAGTTTCGAAACTATTAAAGAATTTCCATTTTAGCGATTTCAAAATAAATTTGAGGTTTCTTGTTGATACAATTTTAAAAAAAATATAGTCCCTTTTGTTGCCTTCAATACAAAAATCGTTTATCCAGCGAGGTGTTCATGGGTCTCTTTTTATAAGAAAAAATTTATTGCCGTACTTTTCTCACTATGTGCTCACACACATACTTACTTATACAACCACATCAATAATATATTTCTTCTGCTCAATTCTAAATGATACGCTTGCTGCCAATTACAATAACCAAGTTAATACTTTCGAACGCACTTCACTGGGGCATTCTTTGCATTTAAGACACGACAAAAATAAATACTTCAGCAGCCACTGAGAGCAATGCCTATAGAAATCCATATGTACTTAGATATATCTACTCTATTCGCTCGAAGTCTGTGTGCCGAGCCACTCATGTTTCTTCGATAAATTATTCTCTAGATTGTTAATTTAACTGTTACTTTGTCGTTGTCATTGTACTTAATATCGTGGTCCTTGTTGGTTTTGGTCTAGCTAGCATTGTGGGAGACTTATTCAGGAAAGTGCAATTAAGAAAATGCTTCATAAATTTCCCTAAAGTTGGTGCTTGTCTTGTACGGTGACTGCCTTATATTTTGTCAATGGAGCTTCTTACAGTGGACTTATGTAGATATGTAATGCGGATATACATACAAATATGCAAATTGTTTTTGCAGTAGAACTTCTTTTTTATTTGCGTAGTTGCGAAATAAAATAAAATATAACAAAATATAATAAAATAAAATAAAATATAACGAAATAAAATATGCTAAAATAAAATAAGATATAGCAATATAAAATAAAATAAAATAAATAAAAAAATTAAAAAAAAAATTAAATAGATTAAAATCAAATAAAATATACTAAAATAAAATGAGAAAAAATTAAATATAATAAAAAAAAATATACTAAAATAAAGTAAAATAAAAAAATTAAAAATAAAATATGAAAAAAATTTATAAAATAAATTAAAGTAAAATGAAATATAATAAAATAAAATGGAAAAATGAAATAAAATAAAATACAGTAAAATAAAATGAAGAGAAAAAATTAAATTAAATAAAATAAAATATGTTAAAATAAAATAAAATAAGGAAAATAAAATAAAATAAAACAAAACAAAATGTAATAAAATACAGCAAAATAAAATAAGTTAAATTAAATTAAAATAAACTAAAATAAAATAGAATAAACTAAAATAAAATAAAATAAAATAAAATAGGTGAAAATAAAATAAAGTAAAATAAAAGAAAACAAAACGAAATGAAACGAAATAAAATAAAATAAAATAAAATAAAATAAAATAAGACAAAATAAAATAAAATATAATAAAATGAAGGAGCCACATAAAACTTATGTCAAATCACCTCAGTGTATCTGAAATTATCCCGAAATAACCCAATAACTTTCAGAAATACATACTAAAGTTATACGCGCATTTGGGTATACATTTTCGGGACTATGCACTCGTGACTCGCATTTTCTCATAACGCCCTTTGCTGCTTCAAATATTTTTTCATACTCTAATTCGAAGAATTATTTGTTCTCCTTCATACATTTTAACTCCCCTGCGCATACCAAACTTTCTCGTCGAGTACTAAATCTTTTGCAACATTTTTAAGTTTTCGCTCCCAGTTAGCGGTTGAAAGAACCACACCAGGCCTTTGTTGCTGTTTGGAGCGTTCAAAAGTTACACAGCGTTTTAAAGAATAAAAACAACAACAAAATGAAGTGGTAACCCTAAACGGCGCTGGCCGTAAGTTTCGCGTTGTTTTTGGTGTTGTTTTGTAGTTGCAAACAGTTGCCAGCATTGCCGTTGTGCGCGCACTTTTAATATCTCGTAAGCCAAGCCAAGTGAAAGTTTATTTCGTTGTTTAGTAGTTTTGAAGTAGTTTTCAATAAAAATGTCAAGAGGAAACTATAGAATATCCGTTTTGGGCGCGGAAATGTGATTAATCGTTATGAGGCAGTAGTGGTGTTGTTGCCGTTTTTCAATTCAAGTTGGGCCAACGCGTCGTATGGGCAACTTATGAGCGAAATTTTGAACGTAAAACATTCAAAAACTCTTTAAAACAATTCAAATCACAAAACATGCTTAGCAAATAAAAAGATATTTCATGAAATGTAGCTAAAGTGTACGTTGCTTGAAGGTGGGGAGTAGCGCTATTCAACCCTGAAGCACAAGATTATTTGTTGCGGCATCTTCGTCAGTCACAAGCAGTCAGCAGACGCGCTTATCCCATCATGCGGGTTTGAGGCTAAGTTTGTTAAGCAAAGTAGATCGTTTCCAAATTCTTCTTCCTATCAATTTTGAATTTTACTTTGCATTACACTTCTAAGTTTCGAAACAATTCTGGTATAAAATGTAGGAATTTACATAAATCTAAGTGCACTCAAATTTTCCAAACACATAAGCATGAGCACCCAACTAGCCATAAAGTATTAGTAATGGAGACGGTAGCGATTACGTAACTGCCACAAAATGTATGACTTTGATGAAAAAATAACTTGATTTTAGAAACTCGCAGTCGCTGCCATGTAGTTTCTACCACTAATTATTACTTTGAAGTTATTGCGATTTAAAGTAGCATTACCGGTGTTGAGAACGTCGTGGTTACTATTTAGTAAGCCCACCTTAAAGTTTTTAAAACTTGAAAGTGACAAATAATTATATTGCCAAATAATTAATTTTACTTAAATTCAACTTTAATGTTGCAGGTACTTCAAAGTCACCGCTACTTTAAAGTTGTCTCTACTTTAAAGTAGGTGGAATAGTTCCGCTGACATTTTGTGGTCCTAAATCGTTCTTCTAAAGTTATGAAACTTGTAAGTGATATTTAATAGTGTTTATAAGGTCACCGTTACCTGAAAAACTAGAATTCAGTCCCCAGTATCACCAAAAATTTTGCTCAGCATTTTATGCTTGTTCCCAATAATGAGGTATGTTGGAAGAATATAGAAGAATGTAAGAAATACCGTCATGCCATTGATAATTCAATATAATTGGCATATCAAATTTTTCCATCAACAGGAGCGAAAACTTTAAACATGAAACTTATGGTAGTCATTACTTTGCTACGACTTTGAAGTGACACGTTAGTGACATGTAGAACTTTGTGTTAAATATAACTTTAAAGTTAAATATTTTTAGTTGTCGACAATATCGTTAGGTATTAATTACTTTGAGGTCGTGCTTTTTGGTGAATACGACTTCAAAATTTTTTATTCTAAGACGCCATTTTCTACAATAACGAATTTTGACTAGTTCTGAGTTAATTTGCAATTAGTTGATTTAATTGCCTCGATATCTCTATTGGTGTGTGGGTGCGTGTATGCACACACTCGATGTTATGCAAGCAAATTGTCTATTGCCATTTTCCATTTAAATTTCTAGCGCCAAATGCCTGTAGCAACTAACAAATTATGGCTATATAAACTTTCTGACACCTAACACTGGCTGTGGTCACTCAGACACGCCACGCCAATAGTCCTTTTTCTCACGCACTTTGCATGTTCGTTGGCAAGGCATTTTAGTTTTCACTTTTTACCAAATGAACAAACTTCTACGTTGGCAGTAAAATCCAGTGGCAAAGACCTAAAGGACTAATAAGTAGAAGCATTTAATGTAATTATATTTCCACTTTTGCAACGACTTCAGCCGCATACCGCTGACGTCTGCACTGTTCCTACTCACGAGAGCCTTGCATAATGTGCATGCAGCTGAAGTTTTCTTTCCCAAAGCATGGTATTTTCGATGTGTACGCGGAAATCGCAACTAATAGCTACAGCGCAGGGCCATCACAACTCTTACAATTAAAATTTTATAATTTCCCTCATACAAACTGGTGTTTAGCAGTCTGTCTGAGTGTTTGTGTGTGTGTGGGTGAATATTTTCAAACTTTTTACTTTAAGCGTCTACACAAGACACCAATTAACTTCAGATTTTTAATAGCATTTACGGTGTGTGCCCTACGACCTTAGCTTTACATATTCTCAACACTGGAATATTTTAACTTGAAATCGTTATTAGTGCTCACTTCTAATTCATAAATTAGTGCTGCTGTCAATTTGAAGGATCAACTTAAACGAATTGACTCCCGGAGGACAATTAAATTGTGGTTGGGAATAGCAATGTTCTAAAGGAGATATGTGCTCACGTGACACTGTCGGCTATGAAGTTTAGTGAAGTCAAATAATAATATTCGGCTTGTAATTTGTCAGTAAAATAATTAAATATGAAGGCGATGTAGATCTATAGGAAGAGAAAAATGGGAAGGAAAAGAGATAGGGACAGTGGAGGCGACGGAGGAAAGTTGAATTTATTTAATTGCAGTTAACTTTAAAATTTCAATAAATTTTGTTAGATTTTTTTTTTTTTTGAATTCTCGTAGTGGTAAATAAAATATTTTATAGGCGTTCAGTTGCTTTTATATTTTTTTTTAATATTTTAACAGATGGCATTATTGTGAATAAAATGTAAAAAAAAAATTTAAGCCAATTTCTTTTTTTTTTACATTCTACAAACACGAAAAAAAATTTCCGTGATGAAAATTTAGCAATATTGTGTTTCACTAATTGTACTCGACTAGAAAGTTTAAAAAATTGTAAAAAAGTATTTGTACAAAGTTCAAAAATTAAAATTTTTGAAAAAAACCCAAACACAACGATGCTGATAGATTCACGATATCTTTAATATAGCAGGGGTATAACACAAAAAACTTTTAGTCCAAAATTCAATGTCGAACTTTAATTTTTTTGATTTGGTAAAATCGAAAATTTTCTAATATTAGAAACTTTAAAATTTATGCCTACAAATATCCCCTTTGAAGGTGAAAATTCACGAAGTATTGAAAAAAAACTTTACAAAACAGAAAAAGTGAAATTTTAAATTGCATAACTATTGAGAAAAACAAAAATTTTGTATTTTGCAACTTCAAACAAAATTTTAAAAAGTGGAATTTTAAAAGAAAATAATTTTAAAATGCCAATTAAAATTAAAATTTTTTTTCAAAAGTTATGCAATTTTAAAATTTAACTTTTTAAATGTTTTTTAAGTTGCAAAAAATTGGAAAAAAATTTTTTCAAAAGAATTTATTTAATTCTTCACCAAACTTTATTCAAATCGTAAGATGTCGATTTCAACAAGTTTCAACCCTTTACAAGGACAACGGAGAACAGCAAAGCGGCAGGAAAACTATTACAGCTCCTTTAAAGTAGCTGCGACTTTAAATTTAAGTAACAGTTGTTGGTTTTATGGTCTCTTCATTTTTACATAGTTTTGTAAGTTTAACGAGCTCAAGACCAGTTGATAATAATTCTTAGTTAATTATTATTATTTTTGATTAGAGGAAAAATTGAGAGCAACAAACATATACAGGCTATAGTTATAGTACTATTTCGAAAACAGCCACGATTTCTCCTCCGACTAATTCGTATAGTTTTGATATTTTCAGAGGATCTTGTGGAGAGTCAACCATAACAATGTTGAAAACAAAAGCTTTACCAAACAGAAAAAAGTAGAATTTTAAAATTGCATAACTTTTGAAAAAAAAAAATGTAAAAAATGAAATTTCAAAATTCCATCACATTTGAAAAAAAAAAATTTTATTTTCTGCAACTTTTTTTTCAAAAATTATAAAATTTTAAAATTTTACGTTTTTAAAACTTTTTTTCTTTTAAAATTTAACTTTTAAAAAAATTTATTTTTTAAAGTTGCAAAAAATAAAAAAAAAAAATTTTCGAAAGTTTTTTTGGTAAAAGTAAACTTTTCACCAAACTTTATTCAAATTGTAAGAAATCGATGGAGGACAGCAAAGCGTCAGGAAAACTAGCTGCGACTTTAAAATTGCATTTAAGTAACATGAGTTAGACGCCTCTATCATCGTTAGTCACTTTAAGTTTTTGAAAGCTATTAGGTTTGCTTACTAGTAACCACGCCGGCAGTACTACTTTAAATCTAGATGCTTCGAAGCACCCATTAGTGGCAGAAACTACATGGCAGCGCCCGCGACTTTCTCAAATAAAGTAACTTATTCATCAAAGTCATATATTTTGTGGCAGTTACGTCATCGATACACGCTAAAGGTCCACGTGTCCGTTACTAAATACCACTTTGGTGCTAGTTGGGTTAAGTCTTTTTATGCATCAAATCCAGGTAATATCTCAACAATTTCTGCCATTGATATACTAAACATTCAACTTTTTGGGTATAAGCTCGCACATTCTATGATCTATATTGCAAGATTTTATTACAAAGATTCCAGTTTGATTTGCATTGGAGTATAAAAATTGAATTCGCCAACTCGTTTCACCCTTTCACCTTCAACTTAATCCATTATGTTTTGAAAAACAATAAAAACTTTTTCCTACGCTTACCCGGCTTTAGCTAAAAACTTTAATACGATTGCTATTTCATCGCAGCCATTGGTTATCACTTGCCACTAACATTCTTGTTCCGTTAACCCTCTTTTCTTTTACCTTTAAACAAAGTTTTATATCTAACTTCAGGACTAAGTAATTGTTTTTTTATGTTGTTTTTGTAGTCTCTGCTAGCTTAACCCACAATGGCGTTCTATTGTATTGTTTGAATTCAACGCTTCATACTCAGTCGCCTTAACTTCTTTTATACAAACTTCAAGGCTATACAGTTGGGCATGGTTTGAGAAGGACAATTTTAGTTTGCTATAAACTTTGATAGTAAAAAAAGATAACAAAACGAGGACTTTCGAGGCGTTGCATTAGAAAGAAAGTGATATGCCAGAAAGGAAGTAGACAAAGTGAAAGAAAATACAAAGTATCTATATACTTACATGTGTGTTTATTTACATAAGAATGAGTGTATAATATATATATATATATTTATTTATATACCCAGTCGGTAAAGAAGGCTGTCTTTCCTTTTTATCTTACTTTTAGGGATCGATTCTTTAGTGATTATAAAATGCGCCACAGAATAATTCAAACAATTTATGGAAATTTGAAAGGCTTTCAGCTTAAAGAACAAACTCTTCAACTACCCTTTCGAGCTACAAGTTCCCGAAACAGTAAAAATATACATAGTAAAAATATACCAACAGAAAAAATTTGAAGATTTCGTATTTCCGGTCTTTTCACCTCATTTTCAGTCAAATTTTAAGAAAAAGTGGGCATGGCAGGCAGACGATTTTGTGTGTTTTTACCAACCATACTTTCCCAAACAATAATATACCTCGTACCCAGCTTTGTCAATCTATTTTAAAGGGTTCTCAAGTTATTAGCAGTCAAAGTTTGAAAATTTGTTGTGGGCATTGCCACGCCCTTATTAATAAGGTAAACAGATCAATATTTTAGAAATTTACCTGGGCTGCTCTATAAAATACTGCATATTCTCTTTTGTTGTTATAACATAAACGCTCCTGAAGTTATTAAAAGTCGAAGTTTAAAAATTTGTTCACCTATATGTGGGCGGTACCACGCCCATTTTCGAAATCTTTAAAAATCTCTACATATAAAAAAAATAGTTCGTTATCTGTACATTGCAGTAATTTAAGAATAATCGTTTGGTGAGAATTTTACTGAGCCATTGGAATTCAATGCAAGTTTTTTAGAAATTTTGTCTGTGTGTCTGTATGTTTGTACGCGTATCGCTCAACAACAGCTGAATAGAATTGAATGCAGGTCTCGCCGTTGAGATCCTAGATATCTAGCGTATAATTTAAGTTATTCCTTATTTCGATAACTAGCCCGCTTTCGGAGTTATCGACTATTATGTGAGGCAGGGTGACCCAAAATGTGTAAGTACAATATGGGTATTAAACAAAAGGTCCCAATGAGTGCTGAAATAGGCGTGTTCTTCAAGTTCCATACTTCATCTGGGTTGGGAAATATAATGATTAAAATCGGGTTCTATGTATTATAGGTTTTTAGACGCAGCGAACCGTCGCCTTGTGTTTATAGTACGATTTTGCGTCAATTCCTATATTCCCTAAAAAAACTTTGCTATATGCCAGTCTATATCTATCTCGATTATTTTATGTTACGTGCGCTAAACTATTATACCCTTTGTGCTAGTGCAACTGGGTATAAATATACTGTCTTGGTTTCAACCTTAGATGTAACCGCACTCTTCAATTGCCAACTCGGCCTCAACAATTTTTTGTGGTTACTTTGTTTAAATTTTGCACTTTGTCGTTATTGTATTTACCTTCTCACAATATTTGCTTTTTCTTGTGGCCTTCTATATCCGCCTACTGCTTTTTTCTCCGACATAAAAACATGCAACTGAAAAGTTCCGCTATTAGCTGTTGTTGTGGCAGGAAAGTTTCCATATGTTCCACAACCCCTGTTATAACCTCGTACCCCCAACTGCCGCTTATCAACTTCTCACAGTATTTGTTTGTGCGCGTTCAAGCGGTTTAGTTTATTTACCGGCTTTGAGTGCCATTTTGCTTACACCACGCACCGTGTCTTGATTCGGGTTAAATTTTGCTTAACCCACCAGCATAATATGGTTGATTTTGTATACTTTTATGTAGTTGTTAAGTGTTAGTGGTGGAGTGCAGTAATTAGATGTTGCTATTTTTTTAACCTTTAACCCCAATCTACACATCTTATTTTGTTCAAGTATCCATGTACCTTTATTTACATAGTTTTGGGTTTTGTAATGGTTTCATAGTTTTGTTTTTGTTTCGTTTTTATTGCTAAAATTAAAAAAAGGCGCAGTCGTGTAAAACCAAATATCAGCCAACATTGAATTTCCTTTATGAAGGGTTAACATGCTAACCCTTAAAAGGAAAAAAAGTACCATTTCATGCACCGCTACATACATACTCATAATCAGATTATCTTATGTGAAAGTGGAGAACTGCATATCAAGATTTTAGATACAAGCAGATATCACAACAACTCAACAATAACCGACTTTTTTTTCGGAAGTTCTAAGCGACTTGTCGATAAAATAACGAAATAAATTTTTTTTGTCCGAACTTGAAATTTTCTACAAAAACTAAGTGACTAAAGATAGCAATCAAAATCTTGAACGCTTGCAATGTTTTCTGCTTGCTTAATTTTTTGTTGTTGGCATTCCAAATTTTGCTTTGGCAAGTAAAAATCGATATGACCAATAAAAAACGGTTAATGTTTCAAAATATTAAATAAAAACGCTCACCATATTCTTCCAAGACGTTCTACCTCAAATTTTGGGTGAAGTGTTTTTACGTAAGCAACAACCCACTTGTGAATAAAATACCAATTTTTTTTTTTTTTGTAAAACTTGTAAGCTACCTTGGAAATCTAATGCAAACTTGTTAGCGCTCATATTTTTTTTAACGTTTAAGTTTTTGTTGTTTTAAACTCAGAAAACTTTTTAGGTGAGCAAAAAAAATTTATCTTGCATCGAAAATACCAATAAAAAAGGGCCAATATTTCAGAATATTAAAATAAAACATTATATAGTTAAAAATTTGGGTGAAGAACGTTCTCCGTAAGCCAGTTTTTTATTCGTCATTTCGTTTGCTATATGTATCTTTTAATGTTTTAATTCAAAGTAACAAAAAATGTGCTCACTTTGCTAGCTTACAAGCGACCAGTTCACATGTGATTTTCAAATGGAATTTGAAATTTCCAAAAAAGATTTCATTTTATTCACTAGTCGCTTAGTGCTTACGAAAAAAAATCTACTCTATTTTCTTTTTTAGTAAATTTTACCGATTACATACCTAAATATTTTTTGACTAAGCTGCTTAACAAGTCTATTTATTTTGATATTTTTCTTTTTTGCACTTTATTATCTTTAGTCAGTTAAAGTATGTAAATACAAAAGCAATGGCTTATGGAAAAAGGTGCTTCAAAGTTGCTGAACATTGAAAACCGTCTCAATCGAATGTGAATCTGCCCTATAAAAATAATCATAAAAATGACAAGCAAAACATAAAATTTTATTATTTCGATAACATTAGGTAAAGGTTAACTAGGTGAAGTGTGTTTAGACATTAGCGCAAAGTGCTTTCGGATACTCCGATATGGCAGAATATTAATGGTAACTGTTGCTCTAGTCTATGAAAATTCTGCTTAAATTGATTTTGAAAATGCAAACAAGGAAAATATCAGCGCAGTGGACATCTTGTGCTTCGACTGAAAATCCACCAAGTGGTTATAAAATCAAATGTTGCGTAAATGATTGTGGCACACACACAAACACACGACTGACATAAAATGGCATTCGTAAGATAAACCGTTTCGCTTTTATATGTGATAAAAAAAGAATTGTGATAGTGACTGTTGCAGGTAACATTGTTGCTGTGATGTCATAATACCGTTACATAGTACACTTGCATAGCTACGAATACGAGTTTAGCGGAATTTCAAGAAACAAAGAAGTGTAAAGGGCTTAGGGGCGGAACCCCACATAAATGTTAAAAACATATAAGAACAGTGTTCAAATATTATGTCCGCAGAACTATCGTTTCACTTGTAAATATAGAAATAGCAAAAAAAAGATATTTTAGCTCAATTCTGAAAACTAACATAGCATACATATTTTCCGGGAAGTCGATTAAGGACTGACCTAGGGCTATGAGCAGGGATAAGAAAAATTAACAAAAAAAATAAAAAATTTATTTCTTGACGACTGTTGTTCTCACAAAGAAAAAGTGATGTTTTTTTGAATAACAAAATTTTTTTAAATAATATCGAGCCTACGTAGACCCATGAGCTTCAATCGCGCACTGCAACTGGCTTTAGCAGATTTTACAACAAATTAAATTAATTTCCAATAATTTTCCAAACAAAACTTGCTTGCATACGACACATGTTCAATTTAATTTTAGCTTATCGATGAACTTTTGCATACATGTAGGTGTATACATACAAAGAACTAATGTCAACCGAAAACAAACAAAATTTATCAGCGTTAAATAAAAAATCGATTAATTAGTAATGAAATGTCATCTAAATATTAACGGTAAAATGCGTTCGTATGTAAATGCAGCAACATATGTGTGTGCGTATCCGCTGCAGTGAAACACCAAAGTAGGTAGAAAAAAACTAGTTTGCAACTAGTCCGAAAAATACTAAAAACTCAGAAACTAACAAGTAAGGAAAGGGCTGTCTTTGTCTGTGCCGAAGACTTAATCCTTACTCACAATTAGTACAAACTCCGATCATGCTGATTCCGACAAATGATTAATGTCATGCAAAATGGCGGCGCCATACCAAATTTCATCAAGATATCTGGAAAACTGCGGGACTTGTTTGCGTACAAACAGACAGAGGGACGGACATGGCTAAATCGACTCAGCTCATCGCCCTGATCATTTCGGTATACTATTGGTAGGTCTATCTCTTCTTCTTCTCATACTTACAAACATCATTTAATGTTCATGAGAGGTATAAAAATTAAATTTTTTTGCAAAATAGTGGTGTGTTTGGAGCTGAAAACATGTCAGTAGAACTATTATCTTTTTGATATTTCCTGCAGGAGAGCTGGATTTGTGATCTCTCTCATTTCGCCCAAGTGCTTATCCACCATAGCCGTAGCCATATAAATTATTTTAACTTTTTGGTATATTTTGAACTAGAGTTGTGTATAATTAATCGATTGTTAGTCTAATCGATTATTTGCTTAGTTATCGATTTTTTATATTCGATTACATTAATGGTAAAAATCGATTTTTAGTCAATCATTTATAAGATCTACATAATGTGAATCGATTTTTGTAAATAATGTCATTTTTTATACTTATTATCTTAAATGATTTTCCACATGAAATAAAATTTTTGAATAAAAAATTGATTTATGAACAACAATATATTATTTACTCAAGCAAAGTGATTTCTCGCAAGCCGATTTATCTTTACAGAAAAAAATCGATAACTGAGCACTCGATTTACCGACTCGCTTGTTGAGTAATTGATTTTACAGACTCGAGCTAACATCCCTATTTTAAACTAGTCTTATACTGGTATATTTCTGCTCGAAATTTAACAATTGACAACTGCTAGGGTACTGACATGTTAAAAATATCAGTTGCTATTATAAAAACCATACCAGCTGGCTGACTAGTTGCGATTGGTTCTCATACTGGTTTTAAAGTACATTGGAACTAGTGATAGTTATCGCTGGGTATTATGTGTAATTATGTTTAAAAAAGTCACTTCGAAAATTCTTTGAATTCCCAGCGCAACTGTAACGTCGTCATAATGCAATTTCATCATAAATAATGGTGTTAATAAACTAATAAAATGCTATTAGTCACATTTCCAATTAGTGTAATTATATATTCTGTTCAGTTTTAAATAACTATTTACATACACATATGTCCTACATATTATCAATAAAATTGCGTGAACAATATTCGATACACGGCGAAAATTCACATTTTATGTTAAAACTTAGTTTCGTTTTGAAAATCGAATACCAACCAGGCTTTTCAAATAAATCGTTTCAATACCAAATCGTCGTATAATAAAAATAGTAAAAAAAAAGTGGCGGCTCGCTGATGGAAGAAGTAGTTTGTGTGATCCAATATAATAGCTAGCTTATAAGCGAGCATTGTTGAAATAAAAGATTTATAGCCTAGGCCGTCCTCGGTCCTTGCACGCCCAGCTCCTTACAGCTACCCATTCTAAGGTGTTATATTTCATACTGAGGGGGGAGAGTAAAGTACAGTTGATTACATATGATAGGTTGCAACAATTTTCCATTATAATTAAAACTTCAGCGAATTGTTTCGGAGAGTTTTTGTGAAAATATATTGATGCGTGTGTGTGTGTGACTGCGCTTAGTGTCCAGCAAGTAATTATGCTACTATGCGAAGCTTAAATTACATGCTGCATTTAATTTCAATAAATAATTAAATACGGTTGACCGCAAAATACATGGATGTTTAAGGTTGGATAAGTTTTCTAAAAAATATTGACAAAAGATATGTCGCTTAATCTGCTGATTATAGACTCAGAAGTAAACTTGAACATTTAAGCGTATTTTTGTATTATAAATGTATTTATGTTTGTGATTGCATTTGTATACATAAAAAGCACAATAAAATAAAACAAAATAAAGTTAAATAAAGTAAAAAAAAATAAAATAAAATTAAATTAAAAAAAATAAATAAAATGAAATGAAATGAAATAAATTAAATTATATAAAAAAAAAAAAAATAAAAAAATATATAAAAAAATAAAATAAAACAAAATAAAATAAAATAAACTACAATAAAACAAATTTCAATAAAATAAAATAAAATAAAATAAAGTAAAATTAAATTAAATTAAACATAAAAATTCGAGCTTTGCTCCAACAACAATCACCATTAATTAAATTAAATTAAATTAAATAGAATAAAGTTAAGGTAAATAAAGTAAATTAAAAAATAAATTTAAATTAAATTGTATAAAATAAAATAAAGTTAAAGTAAATAAAATAAAATAAAATAAAATAAAATAAAATAAAATAAAATAAAATAAAATAAAATAAAATAAAATAAACTAAAATAAAATATAATAAAATAAAATAAGATTAAAAAAACTAAAATAAAATAAAAACTAAAAAAATTAAACGAAAATAAAAAAATATAAAATTAAAAAAGAAAAAAATAAAATAAAATAAATAAAATAAAATAATTATGGTGATTGTTGTTGGAGCAAAGCTCGAATTTTTATGTTTGTGAAAAATAAAATAAAACGAAATTAAAAATTAAAAATAAAATAATATAAAATGAAGTAAAATAAAATAAAATGAAATAAAATAAAATTAAAATATTATTAATTTTAATTAAATTAAATTAAAAAAAATTACTCATTCATCATATATTTCGTCGCAGTTACGTAGCAGTTACATGCTAAAGGTCTCCTTCTCTATTGTTATTACTTTGATGCTGATTGGTATTTCCAAACTCAGTGAAAATTAAATTTTTAATCAAAAAATTGTACATGCATTAAGTTATTTTGAGCTCACGTATTAAATACTGGTTTTTCATTCAATCAGCTAACACATTAACCAACAAAAAAAGCGACAAGTATTTAGTTTTATTGTGGTAAAATTTTTAAATTCTTGAAAACTACCCATTTTCGCAAAAATACGCTATTGCTTTTCGTTTTCTTTATAGCAAAACTTATCCTTATAAAAACGCTTCCTTTTCTTGATACCGCGTCCTTAATTTATTTCATTTTCTTTGTCCCTACTAATACACACAAAGCAACAGACAACATAAAAAATGTAGGTCAATCGAGTAGCCCGAATAGGGGAGCATGAAACTCTATACCTGCAGTCGTTAAGAAATTAAAAGCATTGAACCATTAGGCTAACAAGCTTTCAATTAACATTGAAATGCGTTTAGCCAAAAACGGTGTACGGTGGCATTTATAATTTGTTTCATGGTGGGAGGGTGTTTACAGTTTTTTTTGTTGAACATCTCAATTTTTGCGGTCTCATTACCACTAGACAAGTTGCTAGTGAAATAATTTCTATGCCTAAAATCCTACAACTAACACCAAAATGTTATTAAAGCAAATATACACACTTAGGCATAGCCACTGGGATATCCCAGGCAACAAAAAAAAATTTGTTATTAAATTCACAAGGCGCTCAGTGCTTAGGAAAAAAGATCGACTTTATACACTTTCTTCAGTTTATTTTACCCGTACTGAAGGTTAAGCATATCATTTTCCATCCAAAAGCAGAAGTCGTTTTGAGTGCGAAGTGGACTGGCTTTAATATGGTATATAAAATTATTTCCGCTCACTTAAAAAAAGTTTGTTATACAAAACAACAAAAAATAAGCCAGTATAAACATCTATAAGCGCTCAAAATTTTTTTTTGCTATCTCAAAAGCTACACGTTCTTACAAGATTATCAAGCAATTTTAAAAATTTGAAAAAAAAAACAATTACGTTTGTTATTTTATTCTCAAGTCGATAAGTGCTTACGAAAAAAAAATCGGCTTTGTTTTTTTTTTTCAGTTTACTTTACCAGTTCTAAACATTTAGCATATATTATTCTTTCATGACCAAATCATACGTTCTTTTGAGTTAAGAGGGGGGTTAGAAGCTTTTAACGCCGGCCGTAACGATGCTAGATACAATTATTTCTACTATCTTAGAAAATTTTTTATGTAAAACAAAAAAAAAATAAGAAATAATAGAAACAATTATAAGAATAGTAAAATTATATCATTTTTATTGTTTTCTTACAAGCGACAAGTTCACATTCAGTTCAAGCAAATTTCCAAATTTCAAAAAAATAAATAAGTTTGTTATTTTATTCACAACTCGCTAAGTCCTTTGAAAAAAAAAAAACAGCTATTGAGAGCTGAAAAGAGACCTCTACAATTGCACCTAAACAAGCTTTTATTCACGTTAGCTGGTTTTCTTTTGTGATTAATTATGTACAATTATATTTGTTTAAAAGGCTTCTATATATAACTGTGTATATACATATGTAAATATGTGCTTGCTGTTTGTATTGAAGTACATACATACATGCGTAGTTTAGCTTATATGGATTTTATATTGTTTGTATTTTTGGCCACTTGGTTTCCTTATGGAATTGCAATCGTTGTATTGCCTTTGTTGTGGGCTGTCAATTAAAATTGATTATACTTGGTGGTTGGTATGGGGTTTATTGTTTGCAGGCGTCGCCTATTTAATTTGCCACACAATCAACAACAAACCACCCTCTTTGGGTGCATTTGTATGTGGGTGTTGTTGCGGTATGGAGAGTGTGTGGTAAAATTTGTTAGCAAGCAAGGCTCCACGTTTGTGAAGCTTTAAGTGCGTAATGACACTCCTTTTTTTTCAGGCGTCGTTCTTATTTATTTATTTATTTATTTACTAAGACATTACTTTGCCGCAAAATGCACTCTCACCCCGTTGATCGCTCATTATAACGAGTACAAATGAATTGCTTTTACCAGAATTTTCAAAGCGTAGAAATGAGTGACAGGTTTCTTCGGAAACGGACAAGACTTATCTACTAGAATTGTCTATATATCAAGCCGAAATGAAATTCAATACAAATGTAAAAGTAAATTGAATTCCTCAAGGACTCATTAATATGTGCTATCGATGGTTGAATCCATTAGTTCCACATGTAAACATGCGCTATAAGCAGCCACTTCAACTTGTCTATGCATATGCTAGTAAGTAAGTAAATAATTGGTTTTGATGTTATTGAGCGTTAAAGACATTCTAAGAGGCACTCGTAGCCTATTTTATTTGTAATTACCCAACATACATTGCGGAGTATACCTAGTTAGATATGAGAAATGTCATTGTAGTACAATAATGAGCCATAAATGGGTTCAGTGGTACAGTTTATACCCAAAAAGCAGAAAAGTTGCAACGTTTATGAGTACACACAGACATCTGTGTAAATGCTAATGATTACTTTAAAATAATGTAACTTTATAATTAGTATTTTATAACAAGAGGACCGACCATGTGCGCAAAACGCCTAAAAGTATGCACTGGTATATTTTTAAGTAAAAGCAGTGGCAAGTTTGTGAGCAGGCTGTTGCTGGGCTTTAGCCCCCCTTGGAGGCAAAAGTATGTTTTTGACAAATTTATTGAAGTTTGAAGCCTGCAAGAGTATCGTGCCGTTTCTAATAAGAAAGCAATATAAAGTAAAGTGGCATAATGAAAATCTAATTAAACTTAGAAATGAGAAGAATAAATATTTTCGCAAATTTTGAAAAATTAAAAATATTACCCACTATAGTCTGTATAAAGAATATTATAATAAATGCGTATGTCTGTACGGATTTTTGCATAACAACTACATATAACATTTTGAGTCCAATTTAAAAACGAATTTAAAAGCGTTTTGTGAACTCCAAAAAGTCTTGCTCAGCACTTTTTCTTGACAACAATGTGGTTAACACGCCAGTCGAGGCTAGAAATATCTTTACCTCGTTTTTTCAGTAGAATTTTGTTCCTGAGTCTGACAGTCATAAGGCTGTCTCTTACGATTTACCGCAATCACTTAACTTCGGTAGTATAACGCGTTCCGTCAAGAATGTGATCAACGGCATGCGCGACTGAAATCATCTACTCAAACGGAAGTCGTTTTTTTTGTTTTTTGTTTTTCTTTGAGCATTGCTGGGCTTCACTTTATCCTATTCCACATATTACTATTGTCGGGCATTTTTATGGATGCTTGGAAATAAGCTTTCATGGCTAATATTTTCAAATGTGGTAATAAAACCAATATTGTGAATTACAGTCCCGACTCCACGCTGTCGCAACCACAAAATGTTTAAATGCATATTTCAAAGAATTCTATTATCTGCAGTGGAAAACTCAGTGTCTTCCGAGCAGCACGTGTTCATGATGATTGTCTAGCGGTCTATCAGTCATTAGCTCAGTTTAATGCTGTTTATACTGACTGACCTGAGGCTTTCGATAGTGTCTCCCACAGAATACTATTTAATAAGTTGACCGCTAATGGATTTAGTTTAGTATTTTTGAGCTGGATTGCATTGTATCTAATTAATCGTAGATGCACAGTAGTAATAAATGGTGTCTGGTTTGTTGCGTGTTCTGGGCCTGCTCTTGTTTGTCCTGTTTATCAACCATATCAGTGTATTTGTTGTTGTTGTATGAAACGACAAAAGCAAAGAAATTCTGGGGAGTGTTGGCGAATTAACAGTCCTTGGCCGGATATGCACCCTGTACGCTCCGGTACTTCCTTGCGGAACTGCCCGACTGTCGTGGTAGCGACAACCATTGCAACTTTCTAGGGCATGTCAATACTAATTCGTTAAGGAAGGAGAAGATGTTTAATGAGAGATGAGAGGCATCATATCCTTAGATCAATCATCGAGCTGTACGTTATTACCTTGGTGCACCTCTTACGACCGGTATGCCTACCTCGGGAAAATTCTATGCCCCTAACTCGCAGCTTTATGCTGACGCTCTTAAGCTTTTTGCTCCATAAGCATAATTTTTTGTTGATGAAAATCCGTATTCTACGACTTAAACTTTTCAAAATAATATAAAATAAAATAAAATAAAATAGAATTAAAAAAATAAAAAAAAAATAAAATAAAAAATATAACACAACATAAAAAAAATAAAATAAAATTAAATATATAAAATAAAATAAAAAAAGTAAATAACATAAAATAAAAAAATTAAATAAATAAAATAAAATAAATAAAAAAAATAAAATAAATAAAATGAAATTTAATAAAAAAAAAAGTAACAAAATAAAAAAAAATAAAAAAAATTAAATAAAATAAAATAAAAATTTTAAAAAATAAAACAAAATAATAAAAAAATAAAATAATTTAGAATAAGATAAAATAAAAAAAGTAAACAACATAAAATAAAAAAATTAAATAAATAAAATAAAATAAATAAAAAAAATAAAATAAATAAAATGAAATTTAATAAAAAAAAAAGTAACAAAATAAAAAAAAATAAAAAAAATTTAATAAAATAAAATAAACTAAAATAAAATAAAAAAGTAAAATAACATAAAATAAATTAGAATAAAATAAAGGAAAATAAAATAGAATTAAATAAAATAAAATAAAGCAAAACTAAGTAAACTAAAATAATACAAAATAAGATAAGATAAAATAAATTAAAGTAAAATAAAACCAAATAAAATAAAAAAACAAAATAAAATTAAATGAATCTAAATTAAGTAAAATAATATTAAAATAAAATAAACAAATATAAGGGAAGGTGAGGCAAGTAACAGCAAATATTTAAAATAAAATTAAGTTATGTGTTTCAATGTCAATTATAGGGGATTTCTAGTTATAATAAAATTTGGAAAACACATTTCATAAGAATAAATTTTTCTTAAATTCTTTGTCACCTTGGCCCAACACCTCCAAGAGCGATGATGCGACCCCACGTTAAAAATATATACCGCCAAAATCAACATGCTTTTAGGCGCACGATTTTTCATAATAATCTGACTTTAGTTAATATTTGAAAAAAATTAGTGATTGCGAGTCAGCGATTATGTCTGAAATGTGGGAATATTTAGTGACTTTGAATGTTTTCTGGGTAAAGAAGCACTTAAATATCTGTTTGGCATGTGTAGAGCTCTACTAATTAGGATTTGAAGTATTTCATATCGTTGGTATATAGAAATCAATCCCAAAGTGCTTGTTAGCTAAGTTAAGAAGCAAAATGTTCTTTGTTAATGCCAAATGTAGTTAATATTGATTTAGCCCAAATAGGAGTCGACATTGACGCAGTGAGACTTTTAGTTATTTAACTTTGATTAGTGAGAGTGCCTACGACTTGTTAATATTGAAAATGAATACCAGAATATTTGAAGTTGAATATATGTCAGATAAATTTATTTAGAGCAGTGCTGAGTGAAGCTAAACTTTCAATTTATTTTGGGTGAGTTGTTTGGTTTGGGTGCCTGCATGTGACTTAAGGATGTTAATTCAGATATAATTTTCATTGAATATGCTATTTAAATTGAAAACGAAATTTGAAAATTTATGCAGCACAACGTGAGGGTCATTAAGTAGCAATTTCTCAATCAATGGGAATTTGTGCGAAACAACCTGCCAATTACGCGTCGCTAAGCCTATAAGACAAGGCACATTCGCAGATGAGCGTTTGGTGTATGGCAGTTTTGTAGAAATTTGCTAGAGCTTTAGAAAGAGAAAATTTAATATTTGAAATGACAACCGATTTGTTTTCGATTTTGTTATTACTGCCAGTTTGTGAATAGCCACTTTCGTTTGTATTAAATTTCGCTTACTTTTGCTTTCCATTCCCTGGGGCTGTCACTTTACACAAATATTTATTCTAGACAGTCGTGCACAAACTTTGAAACTGTGGCAGTGGTGCTGGCCAAAACAAACACGACTAGGATTGATAACCTATTTAAATGAGCGCTTCATAAATACTAGTAAAAGAATAACAAACATATTACAAAAGGGTCTTTCCACGTCAAGTCGTCACATTGTTGGAATAAAACCCTTCCGATTTGAATAAAATTTGATGAAGAGTTTCCTTTGATCATAAAACGAAGTTCTTCAAAAAAAACCCATAAATAAAAAAAATTCCAAAGTTATGCAATTTCAAAATTTCACTTTTTTGCCTGTTTTGTAAAAAACTTTGGAAACTACTATAGTTAAAAAATAAACTTTTGTGCTTTCAAAAATGATACTTGGAGTTAAAAAAAAAATATTTACAAAAAAAAAAATTTAAAACAATAATTTAAAAAAAATGTCGATTATTCAAAACCGAAAAATTTAAAATGCGCCAAAAAAATTTTGACTACAATTTTTTCATCACATCATACCTTTAATATATGTTAAGATATCAGAAGAGTGTGTTTAGCTTTTTAAAAAAAATATGAATTTTTGAAGTTTTTCCCAAAAAATTTTTTTTAATTTTTTACTTATCTCGAACTGTTTTTGGTGTAAAAACAAAAGCAGTACTGCGAGAAAAATTATTCAGTGATCAAAATTGAATAATTTTGTATTCGAACTAAACTCGACTAGAAAGTTAAAAATATCACAAAAAAGAACAAAACTTGTTTAAAATTCAATTCATATTTTTGAAAACACAAAAACCATCCTTCTGAAAATTTGAAAACATCTTTAGATATGTCAGAGGTATAATATAAAAAAATTTCCCAAATTTGATGACGAGCTTAAATTTTTTCTATTTTGAAAAATCTAAAGTTAGAAATCTAAAAATTTGTGCAAATGCAAAATTTCACTTTCTTGTTTTCCTCCTTTCTTTTTTGAGTATTTCAGGAACTACCTTAGTAAAAAAATATGCTTTGGCACTTTCAAAATATGCATATTTTTATATCTTGAGATCTATCAAAGGTGTAATACAAACAAATTTGAGCTCAAACTTTAATGGCGAGCTTAAATTTTTTCTATTTTGAAAAATCTAAAATTTTCTAAAACTTTCTTTTTAAAATATTTTATTATACCTCGAAGTACCCGCTTTAAAAGCGCCAAGTTAATTTTTTTAACTTTATTAGTTTCTAAAATTAAAAAAAAAAATGAAGTTTGCAAAACAGAATGAAAATGAAAAAAATGAGATTTTGAAAATGCATAACTGTGAGAAAAGATAAAAATTTTTTTTTTAGCAGAACTTCGTATTATGATAAAAGAAAGCGGTCGATTCCAACTATGTAACGATTTACATGGAAAGACCCAAAAACAAAAACATTGCAAAAGCAAGTCCAAAGAGAAACTTCTTGAATGGCTTGCAATGCATCGAAAAAGTTTACGATTTAGCAAATTTAAAGCTTTCAAAAGAAAATTGTCGGCACATAAATTTTGAAAACATTTTCAATAAATCGTGTAATCGAAATTTGACCAATACACACACACAGATTCATAACTAAAACGCAGTCAGACAAACAGACTGTGCGCCATAAGGTATGCAAAGCAAAAATGTGTGAAAAATGGTTGAAAAAGAGTTTAAAAGCGTAAAAGCACGTTGACTTTCCTATGTTTTTGTGCCAGAATTTACCAAGGAACAACGTCAGCTGAGCCAAAATAAGCTGCCACTGCAGAAAATTTTGATTTATGAGTTCAGTACGCAGTCACGTCGTGTGGCCAATGTATGTAAGTTGTAACAGCCCATATGGGCCGCCACAAACGCTGCAGAACGTGTCCACTTTGCTATAAAATTTCTCACATAAATGTGTATGTAAGCAGCTGCCAAACTTCAAGGATCACAAGACAAAGCGTCGAATTGCTTGAAAAAAACTGTAAATTTGGCGCCACAAACCAATAATTTATGCCTAAGTAATCGATTTTCTGTGCAAAGCTACCTACTCCCATATCACTTTGGCTCCTGCCTTATCTTGCAGCTTTTCGTTTGTTTCACTGTTTGGCGCTTTGTGTGCATCTCTGGGCCATAAATTCGTTAGCACTCAAAGACACTTCAACACTTAGTGGTCTTTCAACATGCTCTGGAACAACCAATACTGCGAACCGTTTAACCAAAGTAAAGCAAAATATGCGCTGCATATGGAAAACGAGACAGAGCCAGAGACAGAATTTGGCTTGCATGCATTTTATTGGCGTTTTAGCCATTTTAGCATATTTCTTTTTTCTTAGAGAAACGGATTCCATAGCTGCGTTGTAAGTCTTGTTATGCCTAATATACATACAAAACTCTGTTGAAACAATTGTCGTCGAATTTGAAGCTACCGCAACAATTGTACTCGGCACATTCTGATTATCTTTGGTAGGTTTTAGGCAGAACTTGCACAAACTTAGATTGTATAATTACTACTACAAAGGTCTAAGATGTTGAACAGAATCATGAAAGAGTGTTTTCTTAGTGAAGGTTCTCTGCTAGTAATATATCGTACCTTAATCCAAACTCATAACCTGGTTGAAGAATTTCATTGCAATCTACCTAGTACTTCAAACCGCATTCTTTTGTGTGGAGACGGGGTAAGCAAACACTCTCTACTATCAAATTCCTTGCGCGCGTGCTTAGCTCAAGAAAGATAACCTCTGGGAGACTGTTTTACACATTACATTTTTACTCTTTCAAAACCTCTTACGTCTACTTTCATCAGGTTACTGAAAGCATGGCATTGCAGACACTAGGGATGTGAGCTAGAGTCGGAAAGGTTGATTATTCATTAATCGAATGGTTCTTTAGAGCTATATAGATTAGTAAAAAATCGATTCATAAAGAAACTTATCTATTTTTAATAAAAAATCTATTATCATTTTGTTTAGAGCTAAACTGATTAGTAAAACATCGACTTATAGAGAAAACTATCTATGTTTGTTCATAAATCGGATAATAAATAGAGAAATTAAATTTATTTATGATAATAAGTATAAAAAATTTACCAACTGATTTTCAGATTTTATGAGTTCAGATTTGAGTTAAAAAATAGAAATATTTGGCGCGATCAGACCTATTAAGTAATGACTACTCGGCGTAATGATTACCGGTTTGATTGATTTTATTTTTGGTATTGTTGCAGACAAACACAAGCACATTCGGCGAAATAATCTAAAATAATAAAAAAAAGAATCAAAAACAATCAACCTTTTGCTTTTTGATTACTTAAAAATTTTTTTTTTTAAATAATCAAGAAAAAAAATCAAAAATAACCAAAAACAATTTTTAATAATCCGCAATTACTAGTTGACTAAATATCATTGAAAAAAAAAATTTTAAAATATCAACAAAAAAAACAACAACATATTAAAAGTAATAAAAAAAAAATGTTGAATTGTTTTTGATTACTTTTGATTATTTTTAATTTTTTTTTGATTATTTAAAAGGAAAATTTTAATAACCATTGTTTATTGAAAGACCTATCTAATGAATTGATTACAAAATTCTTATGCGAATTTAACAGGTCTGAGAGCGATATATCTCTGAGGAGGTTAAAGCCCAGCTTCACAACCAATTTTTAGTATGTTGCGTTTAGTTTTTCAAATTTACCTAATGTGCTGATTCGACTACAAACGTCATTTGCATTGGCAGATGAATTTTTTGGTGAGAATGCAACCGGTTATTTATTTACAGTCCTAGCCAATATCTTCGAGTTTAAATAATAAACCTTAAATACATACTTGCCACAAACGTTCAGCGTTACTTAGAGTTTACTACAATCGGGTTTGATAAGTAGGGATTTATAAGAAACCAAGTGTTTTCAGCAGTAGTGTGAACATGGTTTTATACATTTTTTTTGCAGATGACTCTATTTAATTTTTTATTTATTATTATTCAAGTACCATTATTTAATTTAATTTCATTAAGAAACATTAGTACAATAAGACATAATTGCTGCCTTTTTTAGTACTATTACATAACATTCAAATAACATTAATACAAAAATGACATAATATCCATAGAAAATATTTAAACATAAAAGATAAAAGGAACAATTTTAGATAAAGTTAGAAACAAATTTTCCGGTA
The DNA here is from genome assembly GCA_949987695.1 of Merzomyia westermanni. Classification (NCBI taxonomy): domain Eukaryota; kingdom Metazoa; phylum Arthropoda; class Insecta; order Diptera; family Tephritidae; genus Merzomyia; species Merzomyia westermanni. The sequence continues at coordinate 11,453,791 of OX465290.1, read as the reverse complement.
TATACAATTAATTTTAAATGTCTAATTCTTATATCGCTATTTAAGATTTATCAAATCGAACCAAAAAAAGGTATAATTAAAAAAGAAACCGGTTAAAGTAAAAAACGTTTATTTATTTACAGGCTTAGCCGATACCTTTGAGTTTAAATAATAAACCTTAAACAAATAGGTGCCACAAATGCACAGCGTTACCTAACATTTGACTAGAATCGAGATTGATGAGTAATGATTTATACGAAACCAAGTGTTTTCAGCTATAGTGTGAACATAGTTTTATCCATTTTTCCAGCCGTCGCAAAGACAAAATTAATTGCGCACAAAACATAAATTTCAAATGTGTATTTGTTATGAGTTCTTTAAAAATAGACGTTTGCTATTAATAAAATCGTAGCTAAAAACCGATCACTTAAAAAAATAATCGATTTAAGTTTAATCGATTATATATACACAAACCTAGTAGGCATCAGTTCGCTTGAAACACTCATCTCATGCTATGCCTCTTTTATCGTGGCTAATGTGCTTTGAAGCTTCGCATGAAGGCACTTAAAAATGTATGTTAACCCGCAACCAGCCGCATATGACACAACGCAAAACTCATGCAGCGCACATTCATGTCGGCCTGCGTACATTTGTGCGCTTGCTGGGTTGCTAAACATTTGCTATTTGTGCTGCTGCGGCAATTTTATGTGCTTGTTTTGGTTGACGTCTGCATATTTTTAGGCGCATCATGATTTTTCAAACTACAAATTATGGTGGCTGCAACTGCAATGCGTCACCCTACAAAGCATTAAACATATTTGTTGAAGACTTCGTGTATGAGTTGGATGCGAGTGTGTATGACTGTTGTAGTTGCAATGGAATTTGTATGAATGAAAAAGTGTGCCCCAGAAGCTAGTTCTTTTTTTGGAATTTCACTCATTTTTCTTGTATTAATTTCTTTCCCAATTCTTCCTCTTCTTTTTCTCCTACAGCTGTTAGTTCGATGAAGCCCAACATAGACACAACCAATTGTATTCTTGTCCAAGATGTTAAATCGCAACCGCATGACCTGCACGGCAATATCAAGGCGAGCGGCAGCAGTGCAAGCGGCGCTCAATTGCCAACCGCTTACCCCACAGAGGAGTCGATACAAACAAGTACAGCGGATCATAGTGGCACTAGCACAGGTTATGGCATTGGTGGTATGCAAAACTCGGCGCCGTCACTACAACTACAACAACAACAGCAATTACTTTTGCAACAACAACAACCACATGCCAACAACCATCAACAAAACATGGCTGGCGTTGCACAAGATGCCACCTCACATCTACAGGATCAATCGTATACTGCGCAACAACAACAATCGGCACAACAACAACAACAACTGCTAAAGTGGCCACAAGTTGTTGAATTGAAGGACTTTAACGAATTCTATCACGCCAATATACCGCCCTACCAATTCTGGAACCTCGAATTCCGTAATAAGCATCCGGCATTTATACGTTTCAATCTTACATTGCCATGGGGTGCTAGTTTTGCAGTCTATTCACGGCGCAACGTGGCACCGTCTGTGACACAACATGATTTTGTTGAATTCATCCGAGGTGGACGCCTTGATAGTCATTTACGGCACAGACGTGCGGCCCAATGGCGTAACATAAGCAGAAATGGCTTCAAAGATTTTGACTCGGACACGGAATGGTTGAGCGCTGATGCAGAAGACAATGAGTTGCATGCAGCAAAGCCAAATATACGCCGTCAGCCTGGATCCTATGCTGATGCAGAGGAACTGTTGAATGATGTGGACGATGATTCGTTTGCGGCAGCAGACGTTGATGATTATGATGGCGATGAGTATGATATTGAAACACCACTGGATATTGCTAAAAATTACGCGCAACGGCAGTCCGCGCACCGGCATAGTGTTTATAAACGTTCGGCGATGGGCGTAGCTGGCGCTGGTGTTATGGGTGATGGTGCGGGCGGTTTGCCTGCGTTAGATTTGGACACAATGATGGTGAATGTCTCGTTACTGCAGTACCTGGACACAGGCTTGTGGTTTATCTCCGTTTACAATGACGAATTGGTTGCGCATTCAGTAACGCTTGTGGCCGAAGAGGCGGAGGGAGTGAGCACGACATGCCCAAACGATTGCTCGGGACGTGGCAGCTGCTATCTTGGAAAATGTGATTGTATTGATGGCTATCAAGGCACGGACTGCTCAAAAAGTGAGTAGATTGAAAGGAAGCAATTAGATTTAGTTTTAAGCAATCGAAACACCAATATTTGATAATTTTTGTTGGGAATCGAAGGTGAGCATATATATGTATGCAATCGATTTACCGATTTTTTTCTTTTTTTCTTCCAGGTGTTTGTCCAGTCCTGTGCTCTGCTCATGGTCATTACGGTGGTGGCGTATGTCATTGCGAGGAGGGTTGGAAGGGTTCTGAGTGCGATATTCCGGTAGGCGAGTGTGAAGTGCCAAATTGTTCCAGTCATGGACGTTGTATTGAAGGCGAATGTCACTGCGAAAGGGGATGGAAGGGGCCATTTTGTGACCAACGTAAGTACACTAAAAGTTTTAAGTTGCAACTCACCAGAACTATCCAACGCACGCGCATACTCACATATTTTACCGACAGACGCATAAACACATTTTGATTATACCGTCATTCACAACAAACCGAGTCACCTGCAGCATGTTGAAGCACAACTAACCTGCAAAAAATCGTGGGACTGAGCTCTAAAGAGAGTAGTCCGGGGTAAGACCTTTAGTCCACAGTGGGCTACACTATTCCGTTATATCCGGATAAGTCGATTTTAATTTCTATAGCCTACTTTTAGGTGTTGGAAGTAAGGGAAACCAAGGGAGTCTCTCAGACACTTCCCTTTTGGGTTCATACCCAATTAGTCTCTTCATAGGACAAAAGGGGTCAGTCCAACCCATACAAAGAGAGCAAAACTGGCGTAGGTCGCATGCTGCTTTGCGACTCATCCCGGATCCATCCTAGACTAATCGCATTTTTGCTGGGTACTTACATATGTATGCATATATGTGTGCATATACAGTTGTATAGGTGACTACCTTGCTGGACGGTGCTTCCAGCTAGCAAACATATAGAGTAAACAAGCAATCAACAAACAAACGGGCAGGCGTACAAACTAACTGACATACGAATCCAGCGAGTAAATGGAATGAATGTCTGCATGACTGACGACTGACTTCGATTGTGAATAAACCCTCACGGCAATGTTGGAGTTCAAACTTGTTCAAAATTATTTATTCGCGCTGTGAGTGTGTGGCAAGTGGTAACAATACAAACGTAACTGCAGTTAAAGTTGGTAGCAGGTCGCTAGTGAAGGTTAAAGCTGAAGTTGGTAGTGAGAAATTGAATTGATTTGTTTTTTTAGACGCATACACAACTATGTTTGAGGAATAAAAAAAGCTCATCGGCAGTTGTGTATAGATCTAAATGTATAAAATAAGCATATCTGAATACTTTTGAAAATTTGGCTTTTATTTTTCGGTAAGCTAACATTAGGCATGTTAACTGGCTCTACATCTGCGTTTGCGAATAAAAAACACTCATCGGCAATTGCGTATAATCCATAAAACTACTTGTCAGCACTGCTACTCAAATGTCAGACAAACAGTTATTTGTTTACGAAGTAGAGCAACGCGTATACATACCCTACAATACCTTTCTTGAAATTTAGTTTGATATTCAGGGATGATAAAAAAGATTGCTAAAAGTCGGTAAAACAGTTTGCAAAAATGTAGAGAAAACTAAATTTTAAAACTTGGTAGCACTAATTATATACGACACACATTTTGAACTTATTCCATATGTAATGTGCATAATGAAAATCAGTAAGACCGGATCAATGTAACCCAGAGCCCCCATAAAATGGATATTACTAAAAATGGAATTTGAACTATAACACCTAGAAATAAATAGCTACGAACGTAAAATTTTAGTACATTTGTACATATTACATGTGCAAAGTGGATGGTGGAAATGAGTAAGATTGGACTAATGTAACATATAGCCGCCATACCATCGATTTTCCGATAAACGGATTTTTTGCTATAACTTTTGAAACGAAATAGCATCGAACGTAAAATTTTGTAAATTTTTGCACCTATTATAAATTCTGAAATTAAATAGCTCACATTTAGCTGTTATTGCTTGCTGCCACAGAAACACACACAAATTCCTGTTGGGTAAATTCTGTTGTTTATAGTACGAATTGAACAATTTTGCTTGATATTTTTAACTATTTGCTTTCTATTATGCTGAATTTGGCTTCAGTGAATGTCTGCCACTGGCGTATTTCACACATACAAGCAAATTTCACACACATACACCCTTTTAAAAATCTAGTAAAACTAGGAATAAACGCAAATGCTTTCCATTTCATATTTTTCAATATTTGTATTGTTGTTTATTGAGCACAAAAAAATTAGAAATTTTTCGAAATTCTAACAAAAATTTTAAATTTTCATGCATGGTCGAGTACAATGACTGCTTAGGGCAATCTTTTTACGTAAATTAAAATGATGAAAAATAAAAGTTATTGTATTTGCATTAAAACTAACACAAAAGCAGTTAACACAACTTTCTATTTGTTTATACGGAACATTCAAATGCAGATATTTGTCTCATATTTCGATTAAAATTTGCTTCCCACACACTTAACTGTAATTGTTTTCGTATATTTTTGCTCAATTTGCGCAATAATAAATAAATTCTAAAACCAATTATTGCAAAGCAAAAGTTTTCGTTTCGCAAGACACAACATGTGTATGCTGCATTTGTGCAATCTAAAGGAGAAATCTGATTCACACTGCAAGAGCATTTTCCCAATATATGACGCCAATAAAATTCAATATAAATTCCAAAACAAATTGGTAGCCACGCAACAATGAATCGACCCACATTTTCCACCCAAAGCACACCTAACTCCTACAAATAAATAATCAATAAAAATAGATACAACAAATACATGCCGCACACACAATGGAAGGTCGTTAAAGTGGGGCACAAAGTGCTGCCGCAACAGAACTAAAGTCGCATCCTTCGTGCATCTTGCGCTTCCTGCCATACGCGCACCAACTAGGGCATGGCCATATTAGCTTACATTGCCAATTATTACAAAGCGTAAGAGATAGAGCGTAGCAAAAAAACAAATAAATGAAAACAACAAACTCAGTAAGCGAGCATGCACAGAAAACGAAAGCACAAGACATAGCAAGCTGGCGAACTGCACCGACTAACATTAGACAAAGACGCAACTAACGCACACTCTTACAAACGTTAAAATTTTTGTTTTCAAATGCAACTTGTATACCATTTTAATGACTACATTTTTACGTGTCTAACATGCTAATCATCTTTCCTATCCATTTATACCACAATTTTCTTCCCTACATGTACGCGCCACGCCTCTTTGTTGCTAATGTATCGCTAACTCATTCATCTTGCTACCCTTCCCCATGGATGCTGATACACACATACAAACACAAAAACGGACGTTCACACACTACAACGCATATAGATGATTGCCTCGATCCTTTGTGCTCGGGTCATGGCACTTGCGTTGCTGGTCAGTGCTATTGTAAGGCCGGTTGGCAAGGTGAGGACTGCGGCACCATCGATCAGCAAGTTTATCAGTGCTTGCCTGGCTGTTCGGAGCATGGCACATACGATCTGGAAACGGGTCAGTGTGTTTGTGAACGTCATTGGACTGGTCCAGATTGCTCGCAAGGTAAGTGACAAACATTTTTTTAATGCTATATTATTTGTATTACACAACTCTAGTCAAAAACAATCACAACAACTCAAAAAATTCTAGGTCACTTTTTTTGGAATAAAATTAAATTAAATTATATAAATAAAATAAAGTAAAAAAGTTAAAATGAAATAAAATAAAATAAAATGAAATAAAATTAATTGAAATAAAATGAAATAAAATAAAATAAAGTAAGATAAAATATAATAATATAATAAAATAAAATAAAATAAAATAAAATAAAATAAAGTAAAATGAAATAAAATAAAATAAGATAAAATAAAATAAAATAAAATGAAATAAAGTGAAATAAAATAAAATAAAATAAAATTAAAAAAAAATAAAATAAAACAAAATAAAAAAAAAATATAAATAAAATAAAATAATATAAAATAAAAAAAAATAAAAAAAAAATAAAACGAAATAAAATAAGATAAAATATAGTAAAATAAAATAAAATAAAATAAAATAAAATAAAATAAAATAAAACAAAATAAAATAAAATAAAATACAATAAAATAAAATAAAATAAATTAAAATAAAATTAAATAAAATAAAAAAAAATAAAATAAAATAAAATACAACAAAATAAGTTAAAATAAGATAAAATAAAATAAAATAAAATACAATAAAATAAAATAAAATAAAATAAAATAAAAAAAATAAAAAAAAATAAAATAAAATAAAATAAAATAAAATAAAATAAAATAAAATAAAATAAAATAAAATACAATAAAATAAAATAAATTAAAATAAAATAAAATTAAAAAAAATAAGATAAAATAAAATAAAATAAAATAAAATAAAATAAAATAAAGAGAAATAAAATAAAATAAAATAACATAAAATAAAATAAAATAAAATAAAATAAAATAAAATAAAAAAAAAATTAGAAAAAAAAAAAATAAAAAAAAAAATAAATCAAATACAACAAAATAAAATAAAATAGAATAAAATAAAGATATTATTCACTTGGAGGGTATATTCGAACATATGTGTTGTTGACGTAAACCTCGCATCCCCGCATTCATTTAGTATTTGCGTGGAAAAATAGTAAAAAAGCATCAGTAACACACAAACATTAATGTTAGAAAATCATACTTTATGTATAGATATAGGCACATTTATAGAGAATGGAATCAACTGCAAACGAAGAACAATACTAATTGATTGATGTCATGAAATTTTGCAAAAAGAAAAAACCAAACACAATGGATTCTTTGCTTTTTATGAAAAAAAAAGTTATGCATAAATGAAATATTCAATAGCTATTTAAGGTGGCATAGTAACTTTTTAATCAACTGCCTGCTTCGTTAAGCATAAATGGATTTGCACATCATTGCGTATGAGTAACATTTCAGTTGTGGTTCATCAACTGTGAATGAATAAAAATGTTGTTATTGTAAAAGTTGAATTCTTTCACTTTGGATTAATTTTAAGAATTTCTATGTATGTATGCATGTGTTAATGTGTCATATTAGAACTATGCAGTTATATTGACTAATTGCACTGTTACGCTCAAAATATACATGCATACCCAACTAACACAAATAGTCGCTGAAACGGAGGTGCGACTTTTGTTGTGACTTCAAAGTGTTGAGCCAATAGTCATGGGTAGGCAATAAGAACGTATCTATTAGGTGCTTGCAACCGAAATGGGAAATGAGTTGTTGGTAACCGCAACGATACAGTGACGTTCCTATAAGATGGCAGACAACGTTCCAATGAAGTTGTGGTGACTTAGCAATTATGGATCAGCGTAGTAACTAAGACTTTTAGGGAACTTTACGCTCAAAACCTCTCTTTTTAAAGCTTCCGCTGCCATTTCATGGTTAGATCAGCAACTTCATTTTATTTTAACCAATGTTGCCAATGGAGTAGTTTAACGACTTATTAGTGGCTGCAACTTCAAGGTTGCATTTAAGTGACATGTGTATCGTAAACAGCAAATAAAATAAAAAGTTTTCCTCAACTTTTTCAAGTTCTGTACATTTTAGCAGTCTTAATTTTTACTGATGTCCTCTTTATACATTCGAACAGAATTTATCTAAAAATCTATTACTGCATTATCGACAAATTAAGCTTTCATTCGAATTTAACTGAAATTGAGCTATAAATATTTCAAATATCATGACCAAGCGGCTCCTCTAGTTACACACCCACCAAATGCTAGGCCTGTCAGCCGATCCGTCTAAATAGCTTCTTTATCATCTCAACGCAACCCTATGACAAATTGTGCAACTTAGTCTCCATAGCAGACGTTTAGCGAGGTTGACAATTTGTATCTTCAAACTTGCTACATTTACATATTCAGTAAAACTACACACTTGCCTTCAGGCCGAACCCACGTGACGTAGCAGCTCAATCATTGATTCACAAAGTAAACGTGTAGCTGCCAGAACTTTGCAAATAAAGAAGTTAAAAGAGGGATAGTATACAGAGTGACATAACGTGACTGCGCTTAAGCCCTCGGGGGTATGGAATGAGCCAAAGTAGAGAATGAAGTGAACGTGAAACCTATTGCTTGGCGTTTTGTAATAAAATGGATTTCTATAGTCGCAGGTTAATGTCCTTTCAATAAAGTGGGGAGGGGTGGAAATTGGTTGTGGAACAGAGTAAATACTCGTATGCAAGTTTAAATATTTATAAAAGATTTTTAAATGTATGCACCGTTAAAAAATATGCACTTGTGTGAGTGAGTGTTTTATTCTTAGTTTAACAAACAAACAAGTCAACTCTTCAGCATATAGACACAGAGTTCACACTAGTAATTTCGGCAATGCGCCGAAATAGTTAGCGAAGGCGAACCAAAAATTTTATTGAATTTTGAACATTGTTTTATGAATTAACAGTACCGCTTACTCTGAAATTCAGAAGACTAAGTGATTTTTTGTAGCTGTTAAAGAAAGAAAGAAACAGCTGTTCAAATCAGTGTTGCCAACCCTCTAATTTCGCTTATACTAAGAAGACTAATAACTTTCACTAAAAATCATAAAAAAAATTTTATTATTCCATTGTAATTTAATTTTATTTAATTTTATTTTGTTATATTTTTTTATTTTTTTTCTAAGTTTTATTTAATTTTAGTTCTTTCTTTTATTTTATTTATTTTTTTATTTTAGTTTATATTTTTTACAATATTTTATTTTATTTATTTTAATTTTATTTTATTTCTTTTTATTTTGTTTTATTTTGTTTTATTTAATTTAATTTAATTTAATTTAATTTTATTTTATTTAATTTTTTTTTTATTTCATTTTATTCTATTCGATTTTAATTTATTTTACTTTATTTTATTTTATATTATTTTATTTTATTTTGTTCTATTTAATTTTTGTTAATTTTATTTTTATTTATTTTAGTTTATTTTATTTTATTTTATTTTTAATTTTTTTATTTTATTTTATTTTTTTTTTATTTGATTTTATTTTATTTAATTTTTTTTATTTGGTTTGAATACATTTTTTCGCCCTTAATTTTTTTATTTTATTTGATTTTATTTAATTTATTTTATTTTTTATCTTGTTTTATTTACTTTTTTTAGTTCATTTGATTTTATTTTATTTTATTCTATCTTGTTCTATTTATTTTTTTTATTTGGTTTTATTTTATTTTATTTTTTTTAAATTTATTGTATTGTTTATTTTATTTTATTGTATTGTTATATTAAAAAAATTTTTTTTTAAGTAGTCATGAAAGCTCAAGCCCAAGAATAATAATTGTTCACTTTTTGAATTTTTATGAAAATTATTATTGTTTTTATTTTTTAATAATCATTTTTAATTAATTATTTAAAGTTTCAACAAAAATTGTTGGTATAAAAAAAGCAATTTTTTTAGTTTTATTTAATTTTAGTTTCTTATTTTATTAAATTTTTTTTTTTTATTTTATTTGATTTGATTTTATTCTATTCGATTTGATTTTATTTTACTTTATTTTATTTTATATTATTTTATTTTATTTTGTTCTATTTAATTTTTGTTAATTTTATTTTATTGTTAGAGCATACCTATTAAATACCCTGTATATGTATATATATATAAGCAACTCAACTACATAACAGTTCTATTCCAAATGTTCTCTCATTATAAGTACCACTATGTCACACTACTTGTTATTGACTTATTATGTACCTATGATTTGATCTATTATTCAGTACATTAAACTCGCTTAAACTAAACGGACGTGTGTTTTATTTCCTCGAACCTTCTTCTGCTAATATTGGTTATGGGCCCAGATTAAGGCTTCATCATAACACACGTGGTTGTTCGGAAAGTTTTGTAAATTAAAAAGTTTAATTATATTTGTATTTATCGTTGGTCGATATGGCGAGTGCAATTTCGCAAGTAGAAAAATTGAGTGGCGAAAATTATGCAGTTTGGTCCGTCCAGATGAAAAGTTTGTTGGTGACATTAGATTATTGGTACGTCATCGAAAACGTTTGCAGCACAACAGCAACTGCCGAGCAGAAAGCAGCATGGATGTCGGATGACAAAAAGGCGCTGGCGACTATAACACTTTGCGTCAAACCGTCGGAGTTATTAGCATTAAAAACTTGTGTGTCAGCTAAAGGTGCGTGGCTCAAATTGTCCGAAATTTATAGAGCAAAGGGACCTGCACGAAAAGTGAATTTATTTAAGAGGTTGGTCCGGTTTCAATTTCAACATAACCAAAGTTACAGTAGTCAAGTGAATAACTTTTGTACAATCGCTGAAAGCCTCAAGGAGATAGACGTTTCTATTCCTGACGATATTCTGAGCATAATGCTACTTTGCAGTCTTCCACAAGACATGGACAATTTTGTCGTAGCGATCGAAAGTCGTGATGACCTACCCAAGGTCGAAAGTTTGAAAATGAAAATATTTGAAGAAGAAGAACGCCGGAAAGGAAAGGTCAGTGAAGGTGAGCAAGTTGTGTACGCATTAGACAACAAAAAATTCAAGAGACAATCAACACGAAAGTATTGGGATAAAAAGAACAACAACAACATAAAGTGCTATGGATGTGGTAAGCGCGGACATGTGCGAGCGCAATGTAAAAATTCCTCAAATAATTCAGCAAGTTCAGAAGTTGTGTTCAGTTCATATGGTAGCAAATCTTCAAGCAACAGAAAGCTGTGGATTCTAGACAGTGGAGCATCGTCGCATATTTGCAACAACAAAGGTGAATTTTCGTCGTACAGAGAGCAGCCGCAGAAGGTGATACTAGCATCTGGAAAAAGCGTCTTAGCAAAAGGTATAGGTAATGTACGTATTGAATCAGCTCATGCTGACATTATACTAACCGAAGTACTCTTTGTGCCCGAGTTAACTTCTAATTTTTTGTCAGTGGGCAAAATCATTTGTAATGGAAACTCAGTAAAATTCACTGAGAATAAAGCTTTTGCTTATACGAAGCGCGGTAATTTGATTTTTGTAGCTGAAAAAAGCTATGGTATATTTGTTGCTAATTTTAATCAAAATGAATATGCGTATATGAACTGTGAAAAATCGAATGATTTTGATTTATGGCATCGACGATATGGTCATTTGAATGCGCGCGATTTATGTGCATTGTCAAGTAATGAAATGGTTCGTGGTTTAGAGGTTAAAATGCCTAAAGATTTTTCTTGTATAACTTGCGCTTTATGCAAAATTTCATGCAAACCTTTTTGTTCATACCGCACAGTTCTTAGTAAAAGTAAATTAGAGATAATCCATACGGATATTTGTGGTCCGATGCGAAATGTTTCGCAGGGTGGATCTGTGTACTTTATTACTTTTATCGATGATTATACACGTTATATGAGTACGTATTTTTTGAAGCAAAAATCAGAAGCGCTAAATGTATTTAAAGAATTTAAATTAAAAGCTGAAAATGAAACAGGTTGTAAAATTAAAATTTTGCGTAGCGATAATGGTAGGGAATACCTAAGCTCTGAGTTTAACATATTTTTAAAAGAAAATGGAATAGTCCACCAAACTACCGTAGCATACACGCCTGAACAAAATGGGATTGCCGAAAGGGCAAATAGAACGTTAGTCGAAATGGGTCGTTGTATGTTAGAAGAGTCAAAATTGCCCAAAAGTTTATGGTCTGAAGCGGTGAATACGGCCACTTATTTGAGAAATCGCGCTCCTACGAAAGTTTTGCAAGGCAAAACGCCATATGAATGTTGGTTCGGTTGGAAACCATCGGTTTCACATTTGAGAGCGTTTGGGTGTAACGTAGTAGCTTTACAAAAGCAGCAAAATTTGTCGAAGTTTATGCCAAAAGGGCGTAAGTTGGTATTTGTTGGTTATTCGAACCAAAGTAAGGCATACAGGCTTTACGATAGCCAGCGTAGAGCAATTGTCATTTCACGCGATGTTAAGTTTTTTGAAAATTCTCTCACAGAGAAGAGTTCGTCTCAAAGTACCCCAACGTTAGCTTCTAATAATGAATTCTTTACTACACCTGTTGTTGTTAGTGACGATGTGCATGCACAAGAGCAAAGCCAAGACGTTGTTAGTGTAGATTTAAATCAAAATAGCCAAGCGAAGTACATTGAAAGTGAAAGCAATGCAATGCTGCCTAGCGTGGAGGGCGTGGGAGGCGCGGTAAATGATGAATGCGCGGAACATATTGACAATGATACTAATGTGAGTACATCAGAAGAAGCAGAGGAACCAAACGTTGTGGGGAAACGAAAAAGAGGTAGGCCAAAAGTAAATAGAACTGGAAATGTTGGTAGGCCGAGAAAAGTGTACGTGATTGAACACAGTACTGTACCCGCAGTTTTAAATTCAATCGTTTCTGATCCAATTTCAGTTAGAGAGGCAATTGAAAGTGCAAATAAAGAGAAATGGTGGGAAGCCATGAAATCAGAATACGATTCGCTAATTAAAAATGAAACATGGGATTTAGTGGATAAGCCTGATGGAAAAAATATTATTGGAAATAAATGGGTTTTTTCAACGAAGCGGAGGTGTGATGGTAGCGTTGAAAAATATAAAGCGCGGTTAGTTGCGCAAGGTTGTTTTCAAAAGCGTAATATAGACTACCATGAAACGTATGCACCTGTAGTTAGACATTCCACTATTAGGTTAATTTTAGCTATTGTGGTTCAGTACAAGTTGTTAGTAAACCATATTGATATTGTATCTGCTTATTTAAATTGTACTCTTAACGAAGAGATTTACATGTACCAGCCAGAAATGTTTGTGCAAAAAGACCAACAAAATAAAGTTTGCAAATTGAAAAAGTCTCTATATGGGCTGAAGCAAGCAGGCAGAGAATGGAATAAGAAGTTTAATGAGATTTTATGTGGTATTGGTTTTCGTAAATGTTTGTCAGACAATTGTGTTTATATTATGAAAAAGAATGAAGAATTTATTATTGTGGCTTTGTATGTAGACGACTTAATGTTAGCATGTTCAAATCAATCAACAATGAGCGAAATTATAGAGCAATTAAAATGTTTTGTTGATGTTGTGGACCGTGGTCCAATTTCATTCTATCTAGGAATGGAAATAGAGAGAGATGGTTTGAGAAGCCCAATTACTGTTCATCAAAGAAAATATACAGCTGAACTTCTAAAAGCATGGAATATGACAGAGTGCAAACCAAGTTCAACTCCTCTTCCCAGTGGAACTGAGCTAGAGAAATGTCCAAACGAAAATTGTAAAGAGGTTTATGATGTAAAAACATACCAGTCGTTTATTGGTGGTTTGATGTACCTGGCGGTTATATCAAGACCAGACATTCTTCATACATTATCAAAGTTGTCACAATTTAATAATCATCCACATAAGCAGCATTTTATAGCTGCAAAGCACATTTTGCGTTACCTTAAGTATACGGCTAATGCGAACTTTACATACAGCAGAATGGAAAAAACACTTTCTTGCTTTACTGATTCTGACTGGGGCTCCAATATTGTTGACCGAAAATCTTATAGCGGTTATATTGTTTTTCTAGCTGGCGGCCCGATTGCTTGGGAATCAAAAAAGCAAAATAGTGTTTCACTTAGTTCAACAGAGGCTGAGTATGTTGCGATGTGCGAGGGAGCTAAAGAAATTATTTTTTATCGTCATCTGTTAACAGAGCTTAGGTTAACAGAGTACTGCAAAGTTGCAACTGTTATTAACAGTGACAACCAGGGTGCAGAATTTTTAGTTCGTAATCCAGTTACTAAGAAAAGAAGTAAACATATTGATATAAAATATCACTATTTAAGAGAAAAATATGAATCAAATGATATTGATATTATATATGTACCATCGGCAGAAAATGCTGCCGACTTATTAACAAAATGTTTACCTAAAAGCAAGCATATGAATTGTTGTAAATTGATTGAACTTAATTTGTAATTTGAAAATATTTTTGTTCAATGTTTACTATATGTATCCAGTATGTATTTGAGTTGAGTGGGAGATTGTTAGAGCATACCTATTAAATACCCTGTATATGTATATATATATAAGCAACTCAACTACATAACAGTTCTATTCCAAATGTTCTCTCATTATAAGTACCACTATGTCACACTACTTGTTATTGACTTATTATGTACCTATGATTTGATCTATTATTCAGTACATTAAACTCGCTTAAACTAAACGGACGTGTGTTTTATTTCCTCGAACCTTCTTCTGCTAATATTTATTTTATTTGATTTTTTTTATTTCATTTTAGTTTATTTTATTTTATTTTATTTTTTTTTATTTTTTAAATTTTTATTTTATTTAATTTTTGTTTATTTTATTTAATTTAAGTTTTTTTTTTATTTGGTTTGAATACATTTATTCGCCCTTAATTTTTTTTATCTTATTTCATTTTATTTAATTTATTTTATTTTATTTTTGTATATTTTATTTTATTTTTTTGTTTCTTTTTATTTTATTTTATTTTCGTTTTTTTTATTTTATTTTTTATCTTATTTTATTTACTTTTTTTAGTTCATTTGATTTTATTTTCTCTAGTTTTTTTATTTGGTTTGAATAATTTTTTTTTATTTCTCTCACTTTATTTTATTTCATTTCATTTTATTTTTTTATTTGCTTTTATTTTATTTTATTTTTATTTATTTTACTTTATTTTATTTTTACTTTTTTAGTTTTTACCATGTTCAATTTTTTTAAAATTAACTAAATGTTTGTAATTTTTTTTCTTTTACCTTATTTTTTTATTTCATTTATTTTTTTATTGGTTTTAGAGACAGTTTTTAATATAATAAATGTGTGTACAATTCATATCTCAAGCATGAGTTGCACTTTTTGTTATACGAGTATATCCTTTCAAGCTGAAAAACTGTGATAAGCAAATTTTTTATACACACATGATAACTGTACGTATATGTATATCGTTCATAAACTGAAATGAATCGTAGTCTGTTTCATTGCATTTTTGCTTTTGGCCATTTTATCATCTTATGCCAATGTATCTAAGTCCCACAATATATGCCCAATACACGTATGTATTCGTATCTTACAAAAAATTTATTTTTCAAATTCAAAATGTATGCATCAATAAAAAGTTAAAGAGGTTATGCATTTAATAAGGGTTTTTTAAAAAGAAATCATACTTATATACTTTGAGTCAATATACTCGTAATTTAATTTATTAAAATGAAATTTAGTCTGCGCCGTAACTTTCATGTGTAGGGAACTAATGCACATTTTCCCATACATCTTGACTGGTATGTACACGATATGCATCCCTTTAGTCAATCAATTCAACTTGTTTCCCAGCTGAGCTGCATTTTGTTCAGGCTACTAGTAGGTGTTTCCGAATGGCCACATCATTTGTCATTTAGAACGAAACGAAGCTGCTTTCAATCACTCAACAATGGCAAATACGAGGTGTGTTCAAAAAGTATCGCGAATTTTTAATTTTCGCTGGTTACGTATATTCGAATTTCGAATTTTTTGTGGCGTTATGTTGGTACTCATGTCTCTCACTTATGCCGACAAGCTCGGCCATTTTGAATGTTCAGTTAATTGTTGACAGCTGCTTTGCTTGCACGTGTTTTGGATCGTCTTCGATTTTTACCTATTCAATGAAATGGATCAAAGAACCTGTATCAAATTTTGTGTGAAAAACGAAATTAAGTGCGCGGATGCATTCCGAATGTTGACTGTGGCATACGGAGAAGCTACCTTGGACCGAAGCAACGTTTATCGGTGGTACAAAATGTTCTCAGAAGGCCGAGAAGATGTGAACGACGAAGAGCGTGCCGGACGCCCGAGCACTTCAACAACAGACGAAAAAATTAATGAAGTGGAGAAAATGGTATTGGCCAATCGTCGAATCACCGTTAGAGAAGTTGCTGAGGACCTTAACATATCGATTGGCTCGTGCCATTCGATTTTTATCAATGATTTGGTCATGAGACGGGTCGCCGCGAAGTTCGTACCAAAATTGCTCAATTGTGACCAAAAACAGCATCCCATGAACATTGCTAATGAGATGCTAAACTCTGTCCGCGACGACCCAAATTTGCTCCAGAGGGTCATAACTGGTGACGAATCGTGGGTTTATGGTTATGACGTGGAAACTAAAGCTCAATCATCTCAATGGAAGCTGCCACACGAACCAAGACCGAAAAAAGCGCGCCAAGTTCGGTCGAATGTGAAAGTTTTGCTGACAGTTTTCTTCGATTGCAGGGGCGTGGTGCATCATGAGTTCTTGCCACAGGGAAGAACGGTCAATAACGAATATTATCTGCAAGTTATGCGCAATTTGCGCGAAGCAATCCGCCAGAAACGCCTGGATTTGTGGAAGAACAAAAATTGGCTTTTGCACCACGATAACGCCCCTGCTCACGCATCGTTGCTTGTGCGCGACTTTTTGGCCAAAAACAACACACTAATGATGCCGCAGCCACCGTATTCCCCAGATCTGGCCCCCTGTGACTTTTTCTTGTTCCCTAAACTGAAGAGGCCCATGAAAGGACGACGTTACGAGTCTCTTGACGAGATAAAAACGGCATCGAAGGAGGAGCTGAACAAGATACAAAAAAATGATTTTTTGAAGTGCTTCGAAGATTGGAAAAACCGTTGGCACAAGTGTATAATATCTCATGGGGATTACTTTGAAGGGGACAAAATAGATATTCATGAATAAATAAATAATTTTTGAAAAAACAAAAAATTCGCGATACTTTTTGAACACACCTCGTACTCCCACCTTCAATACGCGATGCAGCCGAACTGTGTTTTGCTGTTGTGGTACCCGTTGATGCTTAGACCGTTATTCAGTATTAAAGTCAGTTCATCGGTAATTGACAGTTTGTCAGCGAATTTATCCAAACACTCAAATTTCATTTATATTAAATTGAAATGGCACTTATTTACTTATTGACAGGGAAGATTAAGCGACTACACGGTTAAAAATGAATGTCAGAATTTGAAACTTTTTGGATCACATCTTTGACCAAACCAAATTTGTTTTCATATTTAATTTTTATTCAATAATTTGAGAATAAAATTTAAGCACCCAAAACCCCGCATAATAAAATTTTTCAAATTATTTCGGGATGGATTGAGATTAAAAATAGGTGATCTGGCTCAAGTTTTATAGAGATAGTTGGGTATCATTGCAGAACAAAATATGGCTGTCACCGGGACTACTTGGTTTTTTTCGATCCATAAAGGGACATTTGTGGGATTATTCAAAACCATTTCGGGATTTTTCCAGGACCGTTTCAGAATTTTTAAAGGATCATTTCGAAAATATTTTCGGCACTATTCGAGGTTTATTTGTGGACTATTTCGGGATCATTTCGGGACTGAAAGTTCGAATCAGTTCGTGTTCATTCAAGGATTGTTTTCGGCACCATTTCGGAATGTTTTCGGAACTATTCCAGGTACATTTTGGGATCGTTTCGGGTATGTTTTAGGACTTCCTCAGGACCATTTCGTGAGCACTACGGAATTGTTTTCGGTACCATTTCAGAATGGTTTTCGAAACCATTTCGAGATTTTTCGAGGATCATGTCGGAACTTTGCAGGACCAGTTCGTGGTCATTTTAGGATTTTTTTCGGCACTATGTCGGGATTGTTTTCGGGAATTTTCCTGGATAATTTCGTGAAAATTTCGGAATTCTTTTCGGCACCATTTCTGATTGTTTTCGGGTCTGTTCCAGAATCATTTTAGAACTTTTTCTGGACAATTTCAGGACTTTTTCAACAAAAGTTTAAGATTTTTTTTCGGCACTATTTCGGATTATTTTCGGACTTTTCCCGGATAGTTCGAGACTTTTCCAAGATCAATTTTGTTTTGTTTTCGGGACCATTTAGTTCCAAAATAAGTGCCGAGATGATCTTGAAACTAATCCCGAAAAGTTTCGAATTTACTACAAAAAATATACAAAATTATTTTTAAGCTAATGACACATTGATAATTTAAACCCCAAGTTTTAAGCGTGTACAAAAAACGCTGAGCATAATTTTGTGCATAATTTTTAGGCGGCTATGAATTGTTTTGCTAAGTTTGAAAAATTGAGACTATAGCAGCTTTTCTAGCG
The DNA here is from genome assembly GCA_949987695.1 of Merzomyia westermanni. Classification (NCBI taxonomy): domain Eukaryota; kingdom Metazoa; phylum Arthropoda; class Insecta; order Diptera; family Tephritidae; genus Merzomyia; species Merzomyia westermanni. The sequence goes on along the minus strand of OX465290.1, from coordinate 11,435,529 downwards.
TTGAGACCAGGTTACACAAGTTGATATACATATATTTCCATAATACTAGAAACAACCCTTACAATGCACTACATTATCGATATTTAAATGATACCGCTTATATAGCCATTAATTTTAATTATCGTATCTCCTAAATGATACAATTCATCACTAATCACTTCAAACATTTTCGATATTCTATTAATTGCAGCTGTTTGCAGTTTAGACTGTGGCCCGAATGGAGTTTGTGAGTCGAGTAAATGTCGTTGTAATCCTGGCTGGACTGGTAATCTCTGCGATCAGTTGCCTTGTGATGCCAGATGTTCGGAGCATGGACAATGCAAAAATGGAACCTGCGTATGTTCGCAAGGCTGGAATGGACGACACTGCACGCTGCGTAAGTATAACTGAAATTTTATTGCCTAAGCTTAGTGTGCCATATGGAAAGTATAAAATTGCAACTAAAATGAGGCGTATTATAATGCCAACAATTGCCCTAGTTAGTACGAGTAAGAGGTTGATTATTAGCTAAAGCTGCCATTGTGGTTTGCCATTTCTGCTGCCTAAATTGTAAGGAAACAACAGCTGACATGCAACATGGCGCAGGAGTGGGATATTCAGGGTGCGTTCGGTGCTAAATGTTAATTAACGTCAATTAAGTTAAATTTAGCACAATAAAATGCAGCTCGAATTAACCTCTCCCTCCAGTGGCCTAGAATATGATTTAAATAAATGGCCAAGGAAGTAGGAGATATTTCCGTTCCATTAACTTTGCATTTGTATTTGTTAGTGAATGTTTGTGTGCAACTGTTAAATTGGGAATGCATTGTGGTCAATACAAATAACAAAGGGGTTTTATTGATTGTAGAAAAATGGTGGTAGAGTACGCATACAAAAATTATTGAGATGCAGACATTTCATATATAGCTCGGCGCAAAGACTGAAAGAAGTCCTTTATTCAGAAAGGAGTCCTAAATAGGAGCGTTTTGCACTTTATATAAGTTCGAAATGAGGTTACTTCCAATCTTGACAGCTAACTATTTCAGTCGTAAATGAGTCAGAAGGGAGTCATAATTAATAAAGTATACACTCTTTATGAGCTCATTTATGAGACCGAAATGCGGGTATTTTCCTTCTTAAAACGGGTGTCCCATGTGAGTGAAAATTCGTATATAATATGACTTTTAATAAGAGCCATTAGTGACAGCTTTTAGTCTCATAATCTACACTTACTGAACTAAAGAAAAGACTCCTCTACGAAGCATCTCTAGAGTCATTTATGACCATTCCAAAATTCATAAAATGGCTCTTTTGAACACTTAAATGACGCCTTCTTTGCATTGAAATTAAGACAGTAGACTTGGTTAAAGATATCTAAACCTTCGTTTGATCTTTTTAAAATCGATTTTAGTAAAGAAATCGGTGAATTGAAAAAATATTTTTAAATGAATGTAGAAGAATAATATGAATGGAGCCCAAACCAATGCATATCAGGAACAGCTTAAATGTTTTAATAAAATTTGAATTCAAATTAAAAATTTTTCAAACAAAATAGGAATATTTGTTCCAAGGCTGGGCAAAAGTTTCATCACACCGGAGTCATAAAAGACACTTATAGGATCATATTTCTGTGGTTCAAATGTCCCATATATTTGGTACTCATTTCAGACTGTTTAATTATAAATGACCGGAAAATCTTTGCAAGGAAAAATTCTGCTAGAATTGGAAATGTTTTTCATTTTCCTAGAAAGTGTTGAAAGTGCGAGCTACGTTGTTTTCAGGTGGTTTCCCCTTTTTTCATTCTTTTTCCACTTCTGTTATCTCTCTTTTCTTTTTTAAATTTCTTAAATATTTTTTTCTTCTGTTTTTTTTCTCTTCCTTTTTTTATATTTTTCCTTTTTTTCTGCACAGAGATGAATAATAGTTCCAGAAATATACTCCATATGTCTTTGGCTGAAGTTAAGGTAGTACAGAGCAAGGAAAATCATTTGGTGAAAACTTGTTAGAAAAATTGTAATTCATAAATTTCGGCTGCGGAAAGCTATAAGGCAATAATGCAATAATTGCAAACGTGTTCCGTTTTTCTAAGGTGTTGAAAATCAATTTTTTTTTCTTTATTCTATTTTTTCCCCCCTTTTCTTTTTATTTATTTTTTCTCTTTTTATCTGTTTTTTTCTGATGTTCCTCTTACATATTTTTTTTCTTTTATTTCTTTCTGCTTTTTCTTTTGTTATTTGTTTTTTCCTTTCTCTTTTCTTCTCTTTTTTCTGATGTTCCTTTTCCCTATATTTTTCTTTTTCTTTTTTTTTTATTTAAAATTTTTTTTTTCTTTTCTTTTTTCTGATGTTCCTTTTTTCTATTTTTTTCTTGTCTTTTTTTCTTCTCTTTTTTATTATTATTTTTTTCTTTCTTTTCTTTTTTCTTATGTTTCTTTCCCTATCTTTTTTCTTTCTTTTATTATTTTTTTTTCTTTTTTTCTTTTATTTTTTTTCCTTTCTCTTTTCTTTTCTTTTCTTTTCTTTTCTTTTCTTTTCTTTTTTCTTTCTTTACAGCTTAAGTATACGCACAAAAATCTGTTAAAATGTCCTTAACTTTTTCTTTTATTTGAATTTCTGAAGCTTTCTACAAATAATCAAGTGAACCCATGTTAATATTTTGTGTAAATAACGTTCATTTTCTTAAATAGAACTTGTGATTCGAGACTTCTCACTATCAAACATTCTTGAAGTTACCATAAATTTTGATCATCGCATGTTGCCTTTCTTCGTCAAATCCTCTCTCCTCATATAAGAACGATTCCGAATATTTGCTTGCTCACAACGATGCGTTCCAAACCCTTTTCCAGAGCAAGAACTATTCAAGTTGACAGCACAGCTGATTTCCAACTTTCATTCTAAGTGTCGTGGGTGCGTGTTTGATTTGTTGGCGGCGTTGCTTCAGCAAACCGTACACGACGTTTCAACCAACGATACAACCAACTCAGCACATCGTAAGCCACAAAAACGGCTATGTAGAGCGCGCAGAGCAGCAGCAAGGCAAAAACGCAATACATCAACATATCGATGACGCGTACGAAAACAATCAAACTTTTAACATCAATAGCCGCTGCGCACAGACACACACATTTCGGGTTTTAAACTTGTTAAGGCTGAAGGTTTTGAAGAGCTCCTAACTTGCGCTTGTCGGTATTTAACTTTTTACTTTTTTTTTGGTTTGATAAATTCAAATTTTTTAATTAAATTTTCATGCGTTGAAATTGGTTTCTTGGCACGCTAGGAGAATGTTTGATGTCGACATAGAATATGTGAGTTAAAAGTGTACAGAAAGGTAAATAGACTGTTAACATCTTCAAACTGAATTGGACGAAATTGTGAGTTCCTGGTATTCAAAATAAGTTTAATTGCTCTAAAATTGTAACAACTCGATGTCAGTAAATTGCAGTTGTTCATGAAAAATGTAAAGAATTGATCATTATTGAGTTATTAGAATATAAAACAACGGTTTTTAGAATTTTGTCTGTCTGTCTATATGTTTGTTCGCATATCACTCAAAAACTGCTATTTGGAATTGAGTGCAACCTTCACTGTTGATTTTAATGTATCTAACTTATAGTTTTAGATATCCCCTTTTTCGATAACTCGATTGATTTCGGAGTTATCGACCAGCGTGACCCAAAATATGTCTGTACAATATGGGTATCAAACGAAAGGTGCTAATGAGTTTGCCACAAACGATATGATTAAGTTACATATCTCAGCTGGTTTCGGAGAGATCTATAATGTTTAAAATCAAACTTAGACTGTTATAATTTTCTAGTATATTATAAAATAACAGCTCCATACCAAATGATAACCAAAACTCTCTAAGACTGAGGGACTATTTTGCGTTTGTCTAACTCGCGTTAGGTCATCGTCCTGATCATCAATTTATGTATTTACTAAGCGATTCATATCTTCTTCTTCTCATACTCAGCATCATTAGACCAAAATTATTATTTTTTGTTACTTGAAAGACGAAAAGTATTCAGGCTTCACTTTTGGTACCATACCAATATACGTGCATACATACATACACGTAGTGAAATACCTACATACAAACCTCTCTAAATGTGGCAGACATGCAATCTTTGAGCAAATTGATTTTAAATTACTTCCGCAAAGCGCTGGCATTTTTGTACTGAAATGTCACCATGGGCTAAAACTTCTAAACTTTTTGTTTTACCCACCCCATTCACGCTGCTTATTTCATTTTTTTAAACATATTTTGAAGAAGGTTGGCGTACATTTAAGCATATTTTTCATTCTACAAATCTTACCCATAACTTCCGGATGAATCTACTTCTTTTTGTTGCTTCGCTTTGAGGGAAAATAATTTTCCATTTGAAGTTCATTTCATAATGATTTCTTGACTGAAGGGTCGTTATTGTCAAACGAACACACTATGCAACAAAAAATATATTTATAAAATTCTGTTGTCTCTGAAAATTGTTTGAAAACTAATTTCGAGGAGATAATTGTAGTAGAAGTTGAGGCAAAAGTGGACTCCATAATGGTTCAATATGTATGCCCTATCCATCATCGCTGATTCAAAATTTCACTTTTTTTCCTATTTTGTAAAGTTTGTTTTTAATATTTCGGCACTTTCAAAGCGGTACTTAGAGGTATAAAAAAAAGTATTTTGAAAAAAAAATTTTAAGTTTTAAATCTTTAGAAAATGTTAAATTTTTCAAAATTTTAAAAATTTAAGTATGCCATTAAATTTCGTCCACAAATTTGTTTGCATTTGTCGTACCTCTGATATATCTAAAGAGAAGGGTGTTTTTTCAAAAATATGAATTTTTGAATTTGTCCAAATTTTTTTTTTAAATTTTTTAACTCTTGTTCGAGTTCAATAAGCTAAGCACAAAATTTCAAAAATTTTATGAGTGAAAAATATTTCTTTGTGGGAGTGGAATGTAAAAAAAAATATGACTATAGTTTTTTTTTTTAATTTTGCAAAATTGTGCAATTGTTTACCCCACTTTTTGGATCGCGCTACCTATCTTTTAACAGAGTTTTTATCTACTGATGTTTAGTATGGTAATAGCAAGCACTCGCTTGTTTCATAGTGTTTATTTTATATCCAATTACTTACCCCTTTTTGATTTGTTTATCCCAAAAAACTTACCGTCATTGTTTTGTAAAATATTTTTATCGCTGATATTTCATAGTCGAATTTTTTTTCTCTTTCAGTCTATTCACTTATATACACAAATACATACACATTTATATAAATTTGTTGTATTTGTTGTTATGTCAATTTGTTGTTGCCCTCTGATATACTCCACTTCAATGTAGTTGGCTGTTTTGTTATCTGCTTCTTGCCCCACAACTTTTTCTTTTTTGTTATTTTGTTTTACAAACTTTAATGACACCACTTAGGTGGAAGAAGAAGATACACAGAGTTGGGTAGTTTTGGCATTTGATGGCAATGCAGTTTACTTGTTTGTCTGCAAAGTTAAAATTCGATTTCTGTACACATTATTTGTGTGGAGCAAAAAAGGTATTTACGGAAAAATATTTTATTTCACTTTTGGGCCAAACAGTAGTGGTTGCAGAAGACTGACAAAAAAAAATGTTGGAGAGAGTCAACTGTAATTGACAGTTAAGTGAAGTTCTTTGTCGTCGAGTCAAACTTATGCTATTCACAATAAGATTGGCTATTTAAATTGAATTGCTGCCTGGAGTATTTTTGAGTTGAAAAGTCGTTCAAAGCGGCCCAAACAATTCAATATTTCTATTTTATTTGAATTGAGGAGAGGAGGTGGTTTAAAAAATGTACCAGTGGCCGTGTTTTATTCGTAATTTCGAAGCTAGATATAATTTATTTTGCTCGCTTAGAAACAGTATGTGTTTAAAGCAACAAAGAAGCGCTTACAATTTGTTTGCTATCTCGCAAGCTACATGTTCATATTTTGTTATTAAAGTAAATCTCAAATTTCACAAAAAAAAAAAAAAAATTAAATCGTTATTTCATACATAAGTCGCTAAGTGATAACGAAAAAAAAAATCGGATTATATAAAAAAAATTTTAAATATCAATATTTTTTTATATTTGAATAGATAAAAGGAGGTGGTTTAAAAAATATATGTATAGTGTCCATTTTTTATTCGTCACTTCGTTGATTAAATTTTGTCTGCTGGCTTAAGAAAAAATTTAAATTCTGGGTAACAAAAAAAATTAGAAGAAATAATTACAAGCGCTCACAATTTTGGTGGCTATCTCGGTAGCGACAAGTATGGTATTTGATTTTCAATGAAAATTTTAAATTGAAAAAAAAAAAAATTTATTTGGTTTTTCATTCATAACTCGCTAAGTGATTACGAAACAAAATTGACTAGTATAAAAAAAATTTTGAATACTTTAAGAGAGAGGTATTAATTGGCTCATTGGCCTCGGTAAAAGTCGGTAAAACAGTTTGCAAAATGTAGAGAAAACTACATTATAAAACTTGGCAACACTGATTTTATCCGTCACTATTTCAAGGCAGTCGGAAAACTTGTGCGCTAAACTTGCCAAAAAAATATTAAAACCAACCCAACTTTTCTATTTTGAAATTTAATGGTCTTTCTCTTTTTAGCTGGCTGTGAGAATGGCTGTTCGCGACATGGTCAATGTACGCTGGAAAATGGCGAATATCGTTGTGATTGCATTGAAGGATGGGCCGGTTCCGATTGCTCTATTGCGCTGGAAATGAATTGCAAAGATAATATAGATAACGATGGCGGTAAGTAATGTTCAAATTAGTTTTTATTAAATCAAATAATAATTTGGTAGTAACTGCGGCTACTGAAAGTTGGTCTTAAATCCAATTACAAAAAAAAAAAATATTATTTTATAGTTTTAGTTGCATTGCAAAACCAAACTCTAGCACTTCAGTTATGCTTAAATCGTTGATATTTTATAACAATAAAATAGTTTTTGCAAAAGTAAAAGCACACAAAAATCATAAATAAATAAAATGTTACCTAATTGTATAGGGTGTTTTTTTTACAGGTTTGTTTTTCGAATAGAGATAAAACTGGCATTTTGTGGTCAAATCTGGCAACTCTAATGTCATTTATGTTCAGTTTGGTTTGCCATTTCATCATGAACAGGTTGACAAAAGAACAACGCTTGCAAATCGTGCAAATTTATTTCGAAAATAATGGTTCAGTTCGCGAAGTTTACCGTGAGCTCCGTCCATTTTATGGTCGACATAATCGTCCATCAGAGCAATTAATTCGGTTAACCATGGATCGTTTTCGCACTACGTTTACTCTATGTGATAATACGCATCCGCAGAGACGTTGAACAGTGCGCACCGAAGAAACAATTGCCGCTGTAGAGCAAAGTGTTGAAGAGGACCCGAATGAATCGATTCGCCACCGTGCACAGCAATTGGAGCTTTGTCCATCAACTTTATGGAAGATTTTGCGCAAAGATCTTGGCTTGCGACCTTACAAGATCCAGCTTGTGCAAGAATTAAAGCCGCGAGACCATGCAATGCGTCGTGATTTTGGTGTATGGGCCGAAAATGAGATTGATTTCGATGCTGATTTTCATCGCAAAATTTTGTTCAGTGATGAGGCTCATTTTTGGTTGAATGGCTACGTCAACAAGCAAAATTGCCGCATTTGGAGTGAAGAGAATCCACATGAGACCCTTGAAACGCCATTACATCCACAAAAACTGACTGTTTGGTGTGCTCTATGGGCTGGTGGAGTCATTGGGCCATACTTCTTCCGCAATAATGCTGGAGAGGCAGCTACCGTTAATGGAGACCGGTATAGAGCCATGATAACCGACTATTTTGTTCCTGAATTGGATGGCATGAATGTGGATGAGTTGTGGTTCCAACAAGACGGCGCTACATGCCACACAGCGCACGTCACAATCGATTTATTGAAGGAAACATTCGATGAGCGCATAATTTCGCGGAATGGACCTGTCAATTGGCCACCAAGGTCGTGTGATTTGACAACATTGGATTATTTTCTTTGGGGATATGTGAAGTCGCTCGTCTACACCAACAAACCAGAAACGTTAGGGGAATTGGAAGCTAACATTCGTGGCGTTATTGCCGACATACGGCCCCATATGCTCGAAAAAGTGGTTGAAAATTGGACCTGTAGAATTGGCTTTATTCGAGCCAGCCGCGGCGGCCACATGCCCGAAATCATATTTAAACATTAATGGCATAAAATTATCCTTCCAATAAAGCCAAATTGATGGACCTTAAAACGATTTTCTTGTGTTTTATTTCAATTCGAAGTTCTATACCCCTAAAAAAAACACCCTTTAGTTAGCATCTTCGTAGAAAAGTACCTCAATTAATCCAAAACTTTTAAATTGATTACAATTTCAAATGCGCTCGACTTGGTCAACATTTATAACAAAAACAATTTCCATGGAAAATAAGTAAATCATGCACACAACAATTCAGGTTGGCCTGCATATGCGCAGCATAAAATTAAAGGAGTTGTGGAAGGCAAACTGTAGACAACAATAAACCAATACAATTTTAAAGCAACAAAAACAGAGAAGTTATACAAATTTATAAAAGTATTGCGATTACTAATGGGCAATTCCATGGTAACTAGCGTTATAACAGGAAGGATATTTGATAATAGCCTTTCACTTTCTTGTTTATTCACGATATTCACTTTCCTATTCTTATTTACAATACCCTGCAAAAATTCGACGTTCTACCTTGCCAATTGAACGATATCTAGACGAAACTCCATCTATCGTAACAATCGATATAATGGGGGCTACATGCTATATCGGTCTAATCTTTCTGTTTTTCACAGTTCACATTACAGATCGTATAGATACAAAAACTACAAAATGTTACGCTCGTAGCGATTTAACTGAACTAGTTATAGCCCAAAACCCGTTTATCGTAAATAATCGATTGAATGGGTGTTATATAATAAACTAGTCCAATCTTTATGATTTTCACTTTTCACATTACATATGTCATCAATGCAAAAACTGCATAATTGCACGGTCCGACCTACTTAATTGGAGAAGTTATAGCTCAAAACCCGTGGAATGGGTGCTATATATTAAACTAGTCCAATACTTCTGATTTTCGCTGTCCACATTACACTTGTAATATGTTAGTAAACTTCAAAATGTTACGCTCGAAGCAATTTAAATGGAATAGTTATAGCCGAAAACCCGTTTATCGTAAATAATCCATTGAAGGGGTGTTATATAATAAACTACTCCAATCTTTATGATTTTCACTTTTTACATTACATATGTCATCAATGCAAAAACTGCATAATTGCACGGTCCGACCTACTTAATTGGAGAAGTTATAGCTCAAAACCCGTGGAATGGGTGCTATATATTAAACTAGTCCAATACTTCTGATTTTCGCTGTCCACATTACACTTGTAATATGTTAGAAAACTTCAAAATGTTACGCTCGAAGCAATTTAAATGGAATAGTTATAGCCGAAAACCCGTTTATCGTAAATAATCCATTGAAGGGGTGTTATATAATAAACTACTCCAATCTTTATGATTTTCACTTTTTACATTACATATGTCATCAATGCAAAAACTGCATAATTGCACGGTCCGACCTACTTAATTGGAGAAGTTATAGCTCAAAACCCGTGGAATGGGTGCTATATATTAAACTAGTCCAATACTTCTGATTTTCGCTGTCCACATTACACTTGTAATATGTTAGTAAACTTCAAAATGTTACGCTCGAAGCAATTTAAATGGAATAGTTATAGCCCAAAACCCGTTTATCGTAAATAATCCATTGAAGGGGTGTTATATAACAAACTACTCCAATCTTTATGATTTTCACTTTTTACATTACATATGTCATCAATGCAAAAACTTGCATAATTGCACGGTCCGACCTACTTAATTGGAGAAGTTATAGCTCAAAACCCGTGGAATGGGTGCTATATATTAAACTAGTCCAATACTTCTGATTTTCGCTGTCCACATTACACTTGTAATATGTTAGTAAACTTCAAAATGTTACGCTCGAAGCAATTTAAATGGAATAGTTATAGCCGAAAACCCGTTTATCGTAAATAATCCATTGAAGGGGTGTTATATAATAAACTACTCCAATCTTTATGATTTTCACTTTTTACATTACATATGTCATCAATGCAAAAACTGCATAATTGCACGGTCCGACCTACTTAATTGGAGAGGTTATAGCTCAAACCCCGTTTATCGTAAGTTGAATAAGTGTTGTATATTAAACTAGTCCAATCTTTCTGATTTTCACTGTCCACATTACACTTGTAATATGTTAGTAAACTTCAAAATGTTACGCTCGAAGCAATTTAAATGGAATAGTTATAGCCCAAAACCCGTTTATCGTAAATAATCCATTGAAGGGGTGTTATATAACAAACTACTCCAATCTTTATGATTTTCACTTTTTACATTAAATATGTCATCAATGCAAAAACTGCATAATTGCACGGTCCGACCTACTTAATTGGAGAAGTTATAGCTCAAAACCCGTGGAATGGGTGCTATATATTAAACTAGTCCAATACTTCTGATTTTCGCTGTCCACATTACACTTGTAATATGTTAGAAAACTTCAAAATGTTACGCTCGAAGCAATTTAAATGGAATAGTTATAGCCGAAAACCCGTTTATCGTAAATAATCCATTGAAGGGGTGTTATATAATAAACTACTCCAATCTTTATGATTTTCACTTTTTACATTAAATATGTCATCAATGCAAAAACTGCATAATTGCACGGTCCGACCTACTTAATTGGAGAAGTTATAGCTCAAAAAACGTGGAATGGGTGCTATATATTAAACTAGTCCAATACTTCTGATTTTCGCTGTCCACATTACACTTGTAATATGTTAGTAAACTTCAAAATGTTACGCTCGAAGCAATTTAAATGGAATAGTTATAGCCGAAAACCCGTTTATCGTAAATAATCCATTGAAGGGGTGTTATATAATAAACTACTCCAATCTTTATGATTTTCACTTTTTACATTACATATGTCATCAATGCAAAAACTGCATAATTGCACGGTCCGACCTACTTAATTGGAGAAGTTATAGCTCAAAACCCGTGGAATGGGTGCTATATATTAAACTAGTCCAATACTTCTGATTTTCGCTGTCCACATTACACTTGTAATATGTTAGTAAACTTCAAAATGTTACGCTCGAAGCAATTTAAATGGAATAGTTATAGCCGAAAACCCGTTTATCGTAAATAATCCATTGAAGGGGTGTTATATAATAAACTACTCCAATCTTTATGATTTTCACTTTTTACATTACATATGTCATCAATGCAAAAACTGCATAATTGCACGGTCCGACCTACTTAATTGGAGAAGTTATAGCTCAAAACCCGTGGAATGGGTGCTATATATTAAACTAGTCCAATACTTCTGATTTTCGCTGTCCACATTACACTTGTAATATGTTAGTAAACTTCAAAATGTTACGCTCGAAGCAATTTAAATGGAATAGTTATAGCCGAAAACCCGTTTATCGTAAATAATCCATTGAAGGGGTGTTATATAATAAACTACTCCAATCTTTATGATTTTCACTTTTTACATTACATATGTCATCAATGCAAAAACTGCATAATTGCACGGTCCGACCTACTTAATTGGAGAAGTTATAGCTCAAAACCCGTGGAATGGGTGCTATATATTAAACTAGTCCAATACTTCTGATTTTCGCTGTCCACATTACACTTGTAATATGTTAGTAAACTTCAAAATGTTACGCTCGAAGCAATTTAAATGGAATAGTTATAGCCGAAAACCCGTTTATCGTAAATAATCCATTGAAGGGGTGTTATATAATAAACTACTCCAATCTTTATGATTTTCACTTTTTACATTACATATGTCATCAATGCAAAAACTGCATAATTGCACGGTCCGACCTACTTAATTGGAGAGGTTATAGCTCAAACCCCGTTTATCGTAAGTTGAATAAGTGTTGTATATTAAACTAGTCCAATCTTTCTGATTTTCACTGTCCACATTACACTTGTAATATGTTAGTAAACTTCAAAATGTTACGCTCGAAGCAATTTAAATGGAATAGTTATAGCCCAAAACCCGTTTATCGTAAATAATCCATTGAAGGGGTGTTATATAATAAACTACTCCAATCTTTATGATTTTCACTTTTTACATTACATATGTCATCAATGCAAAAACTGCATAATTGCACGGTCCGACCTACTTAATTGGAGAGGTTATAGCTCAAACCCCGTTTATCGTAAGTTGAATAAGTGTTGTATATTAAACTAGTCCAATCTTTCTGATTTTCACTGTCCACATTACACTTGTAATATGTTAGTAAACTTCAAAATGTTACGCTCGAAGCAATTTAAATGGAATAGTTATAGCCCAAAACCCGTTTATCGTAAATAATCCATTGAAGGGGTGTTATATAATAAACTACTCCAATCTTTATGATTTTCACTTTTTACATTACATATGTCATCAATGCAAAAACTGCATAATTGCACGGTCCGACCTACTTAATTGGAGAAGTTATAGCTCAAAACCCGTGGAATGGGTGCTATATATTAAACTAGTCCAATACTTCTGATTTTCGCTGTCCACATTACACTTGTAATATGTTAGTAAACTTCAAAATGTTACGCTCGAAGCAATTTAAATGGAATAGTTATAGCCGAAAACCCGTTTATCGTAAATAATCCATTGAAGGGGTGTTATATAATAAACTACTCCAATCTTTATGATTTTCACTTTTTACATTAAATATGTCATCAATGCAAAAACTGCATAATTGCACGGTCCGACCTACTTAATTGGAGAAGTTATAGCTCAAAAAACGTGGAATGGGTGCTATATATTAAACTAGTCCAATACTTCTGATTTTCGGTGTCCACATTACACTTGTAATATGTTAGTAAACTTCAAAATGTTACGCTCGAAGCAATTTAAATGGAATAGTTATAGCCGAAAACCCGTTTATCGTAAATAATCCATTGAAGGGGTGTTGTATAATAAACTACTCCAATCTTTATGATTTTCACTTTTTACATTACATATGTCATCAATGCAAAAACTGCATAATTGCACGGTCCGACCTACTTAATTGGAGAGGTTATAGCTCAAACCCCGTTTATCGTAAGTTGAATAAGTGTTGTATATTAAACTAGTCCAATCTTTCTGATTTTCACTGTCCACATTACACTTGTAATATGTTAGTAAACTTCAAAATGTTACGCTCGTAGCGATTTAACTGAACTAGTTATAGCCCAAAACCCGTTTATCGTAAATAATCGATTGAATGGGTGTTATATAATAAACTAGTCCAATCTTTATGATTTTCACTTTTCACATTGCATATGTCATCAATGAAAAAACTGCATAATTGCACGGTCCGACCTACTTAATTGGAGAAGTTATAGCTCAAAACCCGTGGAATGGGTGCTATATATTAAACTAGTCCAATACTTCTGATTTTCGCTGTCCACATTACACTTGTAATATGTTAGTAAACTTCAAAATGTAACGCTCGAAGCAATTTAAATGGAATAGTTATAGCCCAAACCCCGTTTATCGTAAATAATCCATTGAAGGGGTGTTATATAATAAACTACTCCAATCTTTATGATTTTCACTTTTTACATCACATATGTCATCAATGCAAAAACTGCATAATTGCACGGTCCGACCTACTTAATTGGAGAGGTTATAGCTCAAACCCCGTTTATCGTAAATAATCTATTGAATAAGTGTTGTATATTAAACTAGTCCAATCTTTCTGATTTTCACTGTCCACATTACACTTGTAATATGTTAGCAAACTTCAAAATGTTACGCTCGAAGCAATTTAAATGGAATAGTTATAGCCCAAAACCCGTTTATCGTAAATAATCCATTGAAGTGGTGTTATATAATAAACTACTCCAATCTTTATGATTTTCACTTTTCACATTACATATGTCATCAATGCAAAAACTGCATAATTGCACGGTCCGACCTACTTAATTGGAGAAGGTATAGCTCAAAACCCGTGGAATGGGTGCTATATATTAAACTAGTCCAATACTTCTGATTTTCGCTGTCCACATTACACTTGTAATATGTTAGTAAACTTCAAAATGTTACGCTCGTAGCGATTTAACTGAACTAGTTATAGCCCAAAACCCGTTTATCGTAAATAATCGATTGAATGGCTGTTGTATATTAAACTAGTCCAATCTTTCTGATTTTCACTTTCCACATTACATATGTCATCAATGCAGAAACTGCATAATTGCACGGTCCTACTTACTTAATTGGAGAAGTTATAGCTCAAAACCCATTTATCGTAAATAATCGATGGAATGGGTGCTATATATTAAACTAGTCCAATACTTCTGATTTTCGCTGTCCACATTACACTTGTAATATGTGAATAAACTTCAAAATGTTACGCTCGTAGCAATTTAAATAGACTAGTTATAGCCCAAAACCCGTTTATCGTAAATAATCGATGGCATTAATGCCATACATTAAGTTGGTCCAATTTTTCTGATTTTCATTTTCAACATTACATATATAATAAGTGCAAAAACTGCAAAACTTTACGATCCTATCTATTTAATATGCTGAGTTATAGCCCAAAACCAGTTTATCGAAAGAAAGTAGTGGAAAGTCGAAAAGTCGAACGATTTCTTTGCGGGCTACTCATATTTCTAGTAAGTACAAGCATATGGCATAACGTCTATATGTCAATATATTTTCCGTACAACTGCAGAAATAAAACAGTGAACTTTGTAATTTTGTTGCAGGGCATGAGACACCGGTTGTGAAAGCTTTTAAGTTTCCAGCAACCAAGTAATATCCAAGAAAAATGTAGAATATATAAAAGAAGAGAAGTGCGTTTGCTTTTAACAGGATTCAATTTATTATGTTTTCGCCAATATATTGAAACGGACAGAGAAATAAAAAACAATAAATAAATAAATATTTGTCAGAAAGACGCTTGATTAAGCAATGTTGCTGCAACATGCTCGGCACAACAGCTTGGCATATTGAAGAAGACAGGCAAGTGTAAATTTACAAAAGTGAAAGCGTGTACACTCTCAATAAACAAAATGGACTCACTGCGAATAATAGTCAAATTCGCCGTCCGTCATAATATTATCGAGTTCCGTAAGTGAATCGAGCATTTTTACTTTCTCTGATCGGAAAACTCGAAATCATCTGCCATTGGCTGCTCGTGTTTCCACCTCTAAGGTCATTGCAGTATTTTCATTTTATCCTATCTCAAATTTTAAATGTAATTTATGTTTGTTGGGTTTACATAAATATTTAAAAAATCAAAATGTATGCAATTTTTCTGAAACAAAAATATAAATAATAAATTTTTTAATTACAAACTTCTTTCAAGAGTTAATTACGACTCATAAATGGGATTTTGGTTATTTGTGACATAACGTTTGAGACAGTTTTAGCTCATGACAAGCATATCATGACAAGTGACACTCAATATTCAAAAGGTAGAAGCATAAATAATACAACAACATTCAACCAGAAGCATAAATAACAAATCTAATTTAATTCGTCAAATAAGTATGTACGGTTTCTCTTCAAATCGAAGATGAAACAGTGACGTTCTACACTAAACTCGCAACTTCCCCATGTTCGAAATTTGGCTCATTCTTATCGCGTTTACCCACTCAGCAAACACAAAAAAGGAATGAAATTATATGCTCTACCTCGCTATCTGGAAATTTATGAAAAGTGTTACATTAATGTAGGGAGAAATTTTTTTTTATAAATATTATGTAGTGAAGTTATTTAAGGCTTTAAAAACTTTAGCTAAATCAGCTGATATCTTATTTGATCTTTTTTCAATTACAGATAGGTGGTAACTCTGCAAAAGCCTCCTAAGTGGCAACACTTCTGTAAGTGAGCTTAGATTCTAGCCGATAACCTATACAAAAAATTGCCTACAAATTTGTCAAAACCTTTTCGAAATAAAGCGAGTATGCAAAAAAATTAATTTTAATCGATTTAGATGGCAACCCTAAGTGGTAATGCTAAAAATATTTTTTTGTTGCAATACGACATAAAATACCTTTCGTTTGATACAAATGTTAGCATATATCACTCAATTCATACAAATTTTAAATAGCTGGTAATCCTGTAAAAACTTCCAGTGGCAAAGCTTAAAGAAAGAAGCTTAAATTGTAGCATTCTATCTATGTTAAAAAATTCTTCCAAATAGGTGAAGCTGCTTTCAATATAAAAGCGGATTTTTAAAAAAATAAATATGACGAAATTAGGTGGCAATGCTAGATAGAAATATTTTTGTTGAAATACAACGTAAAATACCTTTGGTTTGATACCCATATTGCCATATTTCACTTAATTACAAAAAAAATTAAATAAGTGGCAACTCCATTAGTGCATTGTAAGTGGCAACACTTAGGTAGAAATTCTTAAAATATAGTACTCTATCTGCATACAAAATTTAATCCAAATCGGTTAAGCTGTTCTTAGATAGTGTGAATATACAAATAAACAACTGTATAAAATTCGATTTTTTGCCGTAAGCAGTTAGCGACTTATGAATAAAATAGCAAAATGATTTTTTTTTTTGTAAATTTTAAATTTCTTTTGAAAATCAAATGTGAACTTGTCACTTGCGAGATATCAGCCACATTTGTGTGCGCTGATAATTATTTCTGCTGGCTTATTGGTTTGTTGCTTTCAATTCAAAAACTTTTTTTAAACAAGCAATGAATAAAAAACGACCAAATAAGCAAGAATAGCAAGCTTAAAGTTAAAAGATTATCGATCTTTTATAACCGTAGGTTCCGGAAATAAAGGCTTAGAGCAAAGTGAGTTTTATTTTAGTTGAAATTTTTTCAGCGGAAATCAAACGGACTATCAGAGGTTAGGATTGAGCCTTTAGGGCAATGGACCGTTGTCAGCGAAAACGTGGATATCTAGGGATAGCTTTATTTCCTTTTTGCTATGCCTTGAAAAGAGGAAAGGTCATTGGTAGTATTATGTTTCGTTTCAACGCTCTATGAGATTCTTCTGATTTATAAGAGAATTTCGATGACCCACAAAATATTATCTGTTGTTAGCCATCTTAGTGGGACCCAAATTAAGGAGTTCGAGTTTATTTCAAGAAGATTGGAAAATTAACACTGATTGAGTACATAACTACCCTTAGTTGATAGTGTTATACATCTTAGACCAAGATTCTTGGTGCTGTTGAGATTCATTTCACTATATCCAATGGTTATCGAAATGATAGCTATCCAAATATAGACTGGCATGCTTTCATGTTGCACTGCATGGAAAGGAGCTCTGTAAGACGTGTGTGAATCTTCTTTCTTCTTTAAATGGTCATCTAACCGCCTGGGCGATTTTGACCGTCCAACATAGCTCGCCAGTCGTTTCTTCGTTGCGCCAACTGGCGCCAATTGGAAACACCGCGGGATCACAAATCGGTCTCCACTTGGTCCTTCCATCGGAGTGGTGGTCTCCCTCTTCCTCTGCTTCCACCGGCGGGTGCCGATAAGAATACCTTCTGGGCTGGAGCATCTTCGCTCATTCGCACTACGTGGCCTAGCCAGCGAAGCCGCTGTGTTTTAATTCGCTGAACTATGTCGGCGTCTGCGTAAAGTTCATACAGCTCATCATTAAATCTTCTTCGGTACTCGCCGTCGCCAACGCGTAGAGGTCCACAAATCTTTCGAAGAACCTTTCTCTCGAATACTCCCCGAGCCGCCTCATCAGATGTTGTTAGTGTCCACGCTTCTGCACCATATAGCGTGTGTGAATACTACTGATAAAAGTGCACTTCGATAGCTAATTCGATTTGAAGAAAGTCCCTTGATGCTTTTCACGGAGTAGCAAAAACTGAAAAAAAGTCTAACCCACTTGCATCGTCTGCTTTTTTAACTAGGAATATTCAATGCACCATGTTTATAAAAAGCTCGTTTAGTTAAATAACAAAAACAATACGTACATCACACAAAAATTCGCAAAGGTAAATAAAATGGAGCAATAAAAAATGACTAAAAGTAAAAAAGTGAGACGCAGCACAACACAGCAAGGAAGGAAGGAAGGAAGGAAGTGAGCCTGAAGTGTCATTGAACATTACGAGTTCTACCTTTAATAAAAAGCACTGAGTAACACAAAATCAGCTATTGAAGCAATGGACAAGAAGAGTGAAAAAACAAGAAAAATAAAAAATAAACGGATATTGAAATCAACTTAAAAGCATACAACTACTTAACATTCACGTTTTGTTGTTGGTTTCATGCTTTTACTGTCAACGCTGTTGTTGCGCGAATGAATGAATGTATGAGTGAATGAACGTACAAAGCGAGAAGTGATACAAAGCAAGGCAACATTAACTCGGTAAGAAAACACAGCCGCATGGCAGAACGACAAATGCAAGCTGTTCGAGCACCACTCCAGTAAAATGTTTCAATATTTACAGCTCGAGCAATCTTGAGTGGTAGAGTATGCGCTCATATCAACAAAGCAAACTTGCGAAGCAGAAAGCCCAAGACATTGCCAAGTTTCATAAGTAAATATACCTGTCGAAGAATTGCTTGCCAACAAACGCTGAATTAGCAAGAATATGAAACAATGAAGGAATATAAACGCAATCGCTTGTATGAATGAAAAGAATGCTTAAATGTGGCGTACATACCCTGCAGGGAAGTCAGTAGCTAGTAATACAAATTTCTGGTGCAGAACTAGTTAGATTATTTAAGAGAAAATATTTAAAGCCATATAGAAGAAAATAACGCCATAAAAAATGTTGGAATGGAAAATATGTATAGAAATTTTGTTATAAATTTGTGAGTAAATATTTTAGTCTGAATTTTTCTTTTAAGTTTTTTTTTCGTTTTGGATTTTTTTTATCTATTTTTGTTTTACAAAAAATGTTTTTGAAAAGGAAGCGTTTTAATTATTATTAACGCTATAATGATTATTAATCGTAATTATTACAATTTTATTGCCTATTTACTTGCGAAGCATATTATTGATTAACTACTTTTATTTTAAATTTTCTAAGCTCATTTTCGAATTGATTAAAAAATCGAGAGTAATAATTTTCTTATTATTACATGTTTCTTGTATTGATAGTTCAACAAAAAAAGCATTTCACTTGATTAATATTGATTTAAAGAATTTAAATTTAATTTTTTTGTATTTCATCATGTTAATTATTTAAGTTGATTTGGTTTTGTGTTTTTCCGACAGGGTGGATACTGATAATTTATTTATTTATTTATTTATTTATCAAATTAAGCCAAATTAGGGAAAACTAATTAAAATCACTAATCAATAATTAAAATGAAAAATTTTAGATTATCAAAAAAAAAAAAAAAAAATAACATTTTTTTTGTCGTGGTTCTCTTGATTATTTGTTATTTTTTAAATTTAAAAAATTTTTTTTTATTATTTTGCCGCATGTGCTTATGTCAGAAATAGTAAAAAAAAAATTGGTCAAAAAAAAAAAAACAGTCGAAATAAAGAAAAAAAAAAAAACATTTTTTTTTTCAAACTTATCTTTTTTTCGACGAATGTTTGGACTAAAGTGACACAAAATGCGTTAATACCATACCTGTTGAATAGCCTTTATAATTAAGTAATCAATTGATTGGATGCTCTTTCGATCAATAATTACTGTTTTCAATCAATAATGATTATTTTGATTGTTTTCAAAAATTCGCAATTACCAATTGATTACCATATGGAAAAAATAGAAAACTATCTACATAAATATAAAATAAAACAAAATCAAAAGTAATCAAAAACAATAAAAAAAAATGTTCTAACTGTCCTTGATTACTTTAGAGAATTTTTTATTTTATTTTTTTTGATTATTTTGCCGCTTGTCTTCAACAATACCAGAAAGTAATCAAAAATAATCAAAAGTAATCAAACAATCAAAAATATATAAAAATTTTTTTTTGGTAACTTTTGATTATTTTTTTTTTTTTTTTTTTTTGTTTTTTTAATTTTTTAATTTATTTCTTTTAAATAGTTTTTAAAATAATCATTAAAACCCCAAAACAAAGTATAATCATTACTAGGCTTTTCCAAAAAAGAATCAATCAAACCGGTAATCATTCCTTAACAGGTCTGGTTAGTAAAATTTGGGTATCAAACGAAAGGTGATAATGAACGCTCTGATAAGCAATGTGATTAAGTTCCATATTTCAAATGGTAGATATAATGTTTAAAATCGGATTCAGTCTATTATAAGTTTTGAGATGCAGCGAAACGTGGGCGGTTTTACTAGTAATTAATAAAATAATAATTGAATAACAATTATTTTCAACTAGTCTTGAGCTCGCGAAAAACTAGCTAAAATAAAAAAGCCGTAAAAGTAATAAAAAGTAGCGAGATAAAATGCCTAGAATGTGAAATGTGACATTGTTCCAGATTCAATATTGAATCAGGTATGATTCGGTACAAATAAACTGTAGAATATTTAACTAGCTCGGGACTGTAGAAAAGTTTAAGCAGCGGTGCCAATTTTCACCACCTAAAACATTTTCCTAGAGGGTATAGCGATAGCATAAGTATGTATGTGTGTGTGTACATAAAGATGTATTCAAACACTCGTAATTGAAGTGTATGCGACAATATGTTGGAAGGGTTACAAGAATATTAACAAGAAGAAAAAATATAAGAAGAAAGACAACATACAACAAAAAAATAATGCCACAAACAAGCAGTGGAGCTAATAAAATGCTTGAAAGCCTTTGTATTATGCCCATTTGGGTCTATGGTAAAGCATCAACAGATCAAAGTGTTGCCATATGTTCACAAAGTATGGCACATTAGCTGCGAATATGTACTACGGAAGTGTCAATTAAGTTTGATTGATAAGCATTTATAATTTATTATTGCACTCAATCAGTATCACGTCGTAGCATTGTTTGTTTATTTCATTGTCTCACTCTCTCTCTCTCTCTCTCTCTCTATTTACAGATGGCATGACTGATTGCTCAGACAGCGAATGTTGCTCACATCCCGCTTGTGCGGAGCATATTATGTGCTTGTCCTCTAACGATCCGGTAGAAGTGCTATTGCGTAAGCAGCCACCTTCTGTTACAGCATCCTTTTATCAACGCGTCAAATTTCTTATTGAAGAGAACTCCGTGCAATCATATGCGCATATGGATGAATATAGCGAAAAGTGAGTACTAACGTTCACACAAAAATATTTACATACGTTTACATATTTATTACTACTACAAGCAACTTTAGCTAGGCTTTAGGCTTCTTACTCGCTTAGCTGTTAAGCGCATTGTGTAGTACAGGGAATGCATACAGGAAATCTGAGTTTTAACTACAATTTTATGATACAATTTGTTATAATAATTTAAAAAAATTTTTTCAATGCACTCTAAAAGTTTTTTTTCTCTTGCAAAATGCGCGCGAAATTTAGTAGTAGTTTTAAGTTGCCACTATTTAATATTTCTATATAATATGTATGTAAACAATGACAAATTGTATTGCAACGAAGAGAAAAAGCTCAAATTAGATTCACAAAAAAAAAAAAAAAAAAAAATTTTACTATTTAAAGTAGTTACTACGTATTATGTATATATACATTCATTTAGAACTTTTAGTTTTGTAACCAATTAATGTTCCAATTCTGTGAAGTAGCCTACATGCATACATGCTGTCGTTAATAAACATGAAAGGCTGGTTTGCAAACATTTACTTTTCAGTTCGTACACTTTAAAAAAAAGAAAAGATATATATATATATTCAAAAGCCATTTTCACATTCCTACAATCCTCTACCGTTTCCCCTCAATGAGTCTATCATTTTATGCGTTGGAAATGTAAATAAAATCAGCTGCATAATGAAATATGGACAAAGTATGTTTTTTTTTTAGTTTTTATGAAATTATAATTTATTTTTATTTGGCTTATTCTGTGTTGTTGTAAAATATACATTTTGGGTTTGCGACCTAATTTAAATTTTTTACATATAACCAGACCTGTTAAGTAATGACTACTAATCGTAATGATAATGTTATGTAATGATTAATAGATTACTTGATTACCTTTTGATCAAGCCTACTATTGACTGCTTGCTTACCCATTGTTTTCGGGTTTTAAATATTATTTGAAAAAAATAAAAATAAAAACAATAAAAACCAAAAATAATAAAAACTAAAATAAAGAAAAAATGAAAAAAGCAATACAAATCAAACACAAGCAAAAACAAAAAAATCCAAAAATAATAATTAATAAAAATCTAAACATACGAAAAAATAATCAAAAGAGAAAAAACAAACAAAAAACATGAGAATCAAAAAAAAAAAAAAAACAGTAAAAATCCAAAATATTCAAAAACAATAAAAAAGTAAAATCTAAAAGAAAATCAGAAAAAAATCAATAAAATTAAAAAATAAAACAATAAAAATCAAACAAAATCAAAAACATGAAAAATCAAAGAAAAAAACGGAATAAAATTCAAGAATATTCAAAAAAAAAGAGCAAAAGTTATTAAACAATGAAAAAACAAGTAGGGAAATAACTGTATTCGACTGTGCCGAAGACTTTATACCTTTTATGAATACGCATCACGGTTTTAAGTGTCCGATCCTTACTTACAATTAGTACAAACTCTGCAAAACTGTTAATTTAAAGATACATAGGCCAAACCCCATTTATCGGAAAAATCGATTGTATGCTAGCTATTTGTTATGTTGGTCCACTCTAGATGATTTTCACTACGAACATTACATATATATATATAATATATATTCTTTCTTCTTTAAATGGTCATCTAACCGCCTGGGCGATTTTGACCGTCCAACATAGCTCGCCAGTCGTTTCTTCGTTGCGCCAACTGGCGCCAATTGGAAACACCGCGGGATCGCAAATCGGTCTCCACTTGGTCCTTCCATCGGAGTGGTGGTCTCCCTCTTCCTCTGCTTCCACCGGCGGGTGCCGATAAGAATACCTTCTGGGCTGGAGCATCTTCGCTCATTCGCACTACGTGGCCTAGCCAGCGAAGCCGCTGTGTTTTAATTCGCTGAACTATGTCGGCGTCTGCGTAAAGTTCATACAGCTCATCATTAAATCTTCTTCGGTACTCGCCGTCGCCAACGCGTAGAGGTCCACAAATCTTTCGAAGAACCTTTCTCTCGAATACTCCCAGAGCCGCCTCATCAGATGTTGTTAGTGTCCACGCTTCTGCACCATATAGCAGGACGGGTGCGATGAGTGACTTGTAGAGTGTTATTTTCGTTCGTCGAGAGAGGACTTTACTTTTCAATTGCCCACTCAGTCCGAAGTAGCATTTGTTTGCAAGAGTGATTCTTCGTCGGATTTCTAGGCTAACATTATTGTTGGTATTAATGCTGGTTCCCAGGTAAACGAAGTCCTTTACTATTTCGAAATTATTGCTGCCAACAGTGGCTTGGTTGCCAAGGCGCGAATGCGCTGACTCTTTGCATGATGACAGAAGGTACTTCGTTTTGCCCTCGTTCACCACCAATCCCATTTTCTGCGCTTCTTTTTCTAATTTGGAGTAAGCAGAAGTTACGGCGCGGTTGCTAAGGCCAATGATATCAATATCGTCAGCATATGCCAACAGTTGGACGCTTTTATAAAATATTGTTCCAGCGCGGTTAAGTTCTGCAGCTTGTATTATTTTCTCCAGCATTAAATTAAAGAAATCGCACGATAGGGGGTCTCCCTGTCTGAAACCTCGTTTAGTTTCCAACGGCCCGGAGAGGTACTTCCCAATTCTGACCGAGCTGGCGGTGTTGCTCAAGGTCATTTTGCATAGCCGTATAAGTTTTGCGGGGAAACCAAATTCAGACATAGCGGCATATAGGCAGCTCCTTTTCGTGCTATCGAAAGCGGCTTTAAAATCAACAAAGAGATGATGCGTGTCGATTCTTTTTTCACGGGTTTTTTCAAAGATTTGGCGTATTGTAAAAATCTGGTCGATGGTAGATTTACCAGGTCTGAAGCCACACTGATAAGGTCCAATCAGTCTGTTCACATCAGGCTTCAGTCTTTCGCACAATACGCTTGATAGGACCTTATATGCGATATTCAAAAGGCTGATTCCGCGATAGTTGGCGCAGTTTGCAGGATCGCCCTTCTTGTGGATTGGGCAGAGAACACTTAGATTCCAATCTTCAGGCATGCATTCATCCGACCAAATTCTGCATAGAAGCTGATGCATGCGCCTCAGCAGGCAAACCATCAGCGCCAGCTGCTTTATTGTTTTTCAATCGGGATATTGCTATTCGCACCTCATTGTAGTCGGGTTGTGGAACGTCAATTCCATCATCTTCGATTGTGGGCTCGGGTTCGGCATCTTCTCTGGTTTCTTGCTCAGTTTCTCCATTTAAAAGGGCAGAGAAGTGATCCCTCCATATTCTGAGTGTTCTCTGAACATCGGTCACCAGGTCGCCGTTCTCATTCTTACAGGAGTTTGCCCCGGGTTTGAAACCTTCTGTCATTCGCCGAATTTTTTGATAGAATTTTCGGGCATTATTCCCGTTGGCCAGCATCTCAAGCTCCTTTATTTCACGCTTTTCTGCCTCTCTTTTTTTCGCCCGGAAAAGCCGCCTCGCTTCCCTCTTCAACTCGCGGTAGTGTTCACACACACTCCTCGTTGCATTCGATCTCAGCGTTGCCTTGTAGGCTTCGTCCTTTCTTTTCGTTGCAGCGCGGCACTCTTCATCATCATACCAGTGGTTTTTTCGCGTTCGCCGGAATCCAATTACTTCTTCGGCTGCGGTACGGAGTGCTCCTGAGATATGATCCCACTGCTCATGCATTCCACTAGGTTTAATTGTGCTCTCGGAGAGCAGGTGTGAGAGGCGATCTGCGAAATAATTGGCGGTCTGTTGCGATTGCAGCTTTTCGACGTCCAGCTTTCCCTGCGTTTTTTGTTGCACCTGTTTTGTCGTACAGAGGCGGGTACGAATCTTGGCTGCTACTAGGTAGTGATCAGAGTCGATGTTAGGTCCTCGTATTGTGCGAACATCTAAAACGCTGGAAGCATGCCGTCCGTCTATCACAACGTGGTCGATCTGGTTGCGTGTTTTTCGATCGGGGGACAGCCATGTAGCCTGATGGATCTTCTTGTGCATAAACCTAGTGCTAGATATGACCATGTTTCGGGCACCGGCGATAATATATATTATATATATAAAATATGTACCAAACTTACAAAATTTTACGTTCCTAGCTTTTTAATTGCAACAGTTATAGGCCAAAAGCCGTTTATCGGAACAATTGATTGAATGGGAGCTATGCGTTGTATTGGTCTGATCTTGTTGGTTCCGACAAATTATTAATGTTTTACAATACGTCGGCACCTTAGCAAATTTCATCGAGATATCTCAAAAACTGAGGGACTAGTTTGCGTTCAAACAGGCAGAAGCCATGATCATTTCGGTATACTTATTGGTATATCTATCTCTTCTTCTTCTCGTACTTAGAAACATCGCACCAAAGTTATAATAATTTCATGTTCATGAAAGGTACACAAATTTTGATAATTTGCAATTTTTTTTATTGCTTTTAGGATCAGACCTGTTAAGTTATAATTACTAATCGTAATGATTACCGATTTGATTAATTCTATCTCTATGGCGCGATATACAACAGGTATATCATCATTAACCTCCTAAGAGATTTTTGCGCCAAGCTTCTCTTCCAATTTGTGGTGTGCCGATTTGAATTTTCCCTACAAATTGGTGGGACCTACACCACGGCGGCTGCCAGTAGATTTGATTAATTACTTTGTGGAAAATCCTACTTCTGATTGATTACCCAATGTTTTCAGTTTTTTATGATTATTTGAGAAAATAATAAAAAAAATATTTAAAAAATAATGAAAAAAATAAATAAACAATTAAATGAAAACAATACAAATGAAAATAAAATAAAAAATTCCAAAATATTCAGAAACGTTTGTTTTTATTACAATTGATTATTTTTAACTGTTTGATTACTTTTGATTATTTTTGCTTGTTTTTGATAACTGTTTTGGTATTGTTGCAGACAAACATGAGCTTCACGCCATCCATCAAAATTTTGGTAAATATGGGAAAAATTAAAAATATAAAAATATTCAAAGAGAATCTAAAAAAAAAATTTTGTAATAATCAAAAGTAATCCAATTTTTTTTTACTGTTTTTGATTTATTTAGATTTTTTTGATTTGTTTTGTTTTTTTATTATCTTGCAATGGTAATCAATTAGTAATTGCTGATTTTTGAAAACAATTAAAATAGTCATTATAGATTGAAAATAATAATTATTGATTGAAAGAGCATCCAATCAATTGATTATTAATTCTAATGGGAATTTAACAGGTCTGTATGTAGCTTAAAATCTAAAATTTTCAAAAACTATTAATGCAATCAAGGTGCTAGCTTTTATTTGAGCTTTTTCTTTTCTTGCCTATTGTAGGGTTAAACTTTTCAAACACGAATATTTTTAAAACTATTTTTTTAAAATTATTTCTTAACTTAAATTTGCATTTACTATTTACTTTAATATTTTTCATATACTTTTGTTTGTTTTGTATACAAAAGCAAGAAATATTCAAAAAATATTACAAAGAAAAGCAAGCATAAATCCAAAGCGAAATAATGATAGCACTTCATTGAGTATGTGTTTTGTCTAGTGTTTTACCCCTTGTGTTCGTCTTACCCTATCTAATGCCACGAAAAAAAAAAACCTAAATTACAAAAAAAAAAAAAAAATATAATTATTTTTAACAAACTGCTCCACAACAATCAATTTGCGCATATTCAATGGTATTAAATCAATTCTGTGCTTCATTTAGTTGTTTGATTGTTAACTTGAGAGAAACTTATTTCACTGACCCAAATAAAAAGCTGCGTATAGTGTTTAAATTTCCAAAAACCGTCACACAAATACATCAAACCTTATTTTTTCTATGTATTAGCTTTGTGGCCAAAATTTGGTATGTATTCAGTGAGCTTAGACTTGTAATTGGAGCTTTTCGTATGAGCGAGTTTGTATAATCAAACTACCGACGCGCCTAATTAACACAAAGATATAGTTCAAACTAATGTTTCGAAATTACTATAAACAATGAAAAATAAACACTGTGTAGACATTTTAATCATAAATATATTTTACTATTTTAACACTTTCTTTTAAGATTTTTTTTTCTTTTTCGAAAATATAATTAAGTATTTGAGTTTTGCTTCTGAATGATATATAAAAGTATATACTGATGCACAGATTGGAATACTTCTATAACAATAAGTAATTTTTGTTTGCCATTGTGAAGAGAGGCAACAGTAAATCAGCGAGATTTTCAATTTAAAGCTTCAAAGCCATGTAAAACCACACTGCAGCTCAAAGCTTTTATGCCCGAGAGATCTTTCTTAAAGCAACATTAATGTCTGTTTCAATTTATCATACTTTAGGTACAGTTAGTCATAATAGTTCGGTGAAGAAAATTTTGCACAAATTTAAAATAAAAAAATTAAAAATTCAATCACCCTGTAGATTAAACGGCAGATTTTTCTTAAAAAAACACAAATGTCTGATTTTATAAATTATATTTGAGTTATTACAGCTAAGCTTATACGTTTGGTGTTGAAAATTTGCACACATATATTTAAAAAAAAAAAAATATTCAACCACCCTGTAGACCAAACCGGAGAGTTTTGCTAAAGAATGCGATTTGGTAAATTATATTTGATTATTACAGCTAAGCTTAAAGTTTGGTGTTATAAACTTGCACAAATATAATTAAAAAAAAAAAATATTCTAATTTGAATAAAAATTTGCACAAATATAAACAAAAAATAAAAAAAAATTCAACCACCCTGTAGATCAAACGGCAGATTTTTCTTAAAAAAACACAAATGTCTGATTTTATAAATTATATTTGAGTTATTACAGCTAAGCTTATACGTTTGGTGTTGAAAATTTGCACACATACGATATAAATAAAAAAAAAATAAAAATTTCAACCACCCTGTAGATCAACCCGGAGATTTTTGTTGAAGAAACCCTAATGTGCGATTTCGTAAATTATATGTGAGTTATCACAGCTAAGCTTAAAGTTTGGTGTAATAAACTTGCAGAAATATAAATTAAAAAAAAAATATCACCACCCTGTACATCAAACGGGAAATGGCGACATAAGCAGAACTTCACGAAGTAAACTGCTGTAAACACGAAAGTAGTTTATAAAAGATCTGCATATTAGGAAACAGCCGTTCTCCCTGTTTGCAGTACAAGTACTTTGCTCAACGACCCTAGAATTGAGCGCTGTTTTCCAGCTTTTTCGAACAGAGACCGTTGTGTTGAAGACCAAAACTGTCTAGCGAGTTCTCATATCTGTTTCACTCAGTCGTACATACTGTTGGCTACTTCATTCATGCTCTTTTGCTAAAGTCAAACAGTGAGCAAGTAGCGCTGCCTACCCTTTCTTGCTGTTAGGTCAGGACAATATACAGTGGCTCACAGTGAAAATGATCCAGCTTTAGCTAAAGACTAGAATTTTCATATTACTTTTGAGTATGCAGTTTTGTAACGTACTAAATTCTTGTCTACAAATTGAAAATTCAAAACGCTTAAACTTTTTTTTTGATTTCTGGCAATTTTTTTCCACATTATGATTGGTGTTTTCTGACATACAAATTGCAAGCTCATATGGCAAAAAATAACATCGAAAAAAAGATGGTCAAAAATCAACAAAATTTTTTAGAGTTTTAAGACTTGCAATTTGTGAGACTAGAATTTATTAGGCTACAAAACTGCATACACAAAAACCATTTCTAAATTCTTAATTGAAATATAAAAATCTTTTAATCTTAATTAAAAATCTTAATTAAAATTGTAAAATCTTTACATCTTTTTTTTTTTTTTTGTAAAGCTTCTATGAATTTCAGGAAATTTCACATAAGCGTGGAAACACTGGTTCAACACATTTCTGTGAAAGCACTAGCTGTATTTTCAAATGAAATTAATGCACGCATGCTAGCTGAAGAAATTTTCGTAACGTATGAGCAGAACCAACTGGCTCATTTTCACTGTGCGCCACTGTAGAAAAAACAAAATTATTCATATGTCAAAACGCAGTTGAGAAAATACAAAATTTGCGCTGGATAGCGCAAAATTTTCAAAAATTATTTTTAATTTGCTTTTGCCTTAGTTTATTTTCTTTCTTGTGTTATATTTTTCAGTTGATAAAACGCTAGAAATATGAAAACAAAAAAATATATTGTTAGTTCATTGCAGTATAAAAAAAAAAAGTATACAACAGAAATCTCTTCACGTTTAAAAAGAGTGTACTTTTTTGTTGTTGTTGTTTATTTATGTTTCGTTTTCAACAATCCGAACATACATAAGCCTAAATGTAATGCACACCTATACTTATATATTCAACTATGAATAAGCAATTTAAGTACGAACGTAAATAACTTTGTTGCTCAAACTTTGTAAAATAAGTGGAAAATTTTGATTGAATAACCTTAAGCTAGCGCTTAGTTTTGTATGAAACCTAAAGCAAACGAAACCAAAATTGTTAAAAAGCCCACAAAAAAAAAAAACGAGAAAAAAAATTGTATAAAATTTGAAAGCTCGTTTTTTCGCATTTCATAAACAACCAGTGGCTTCCAAACTGCTATTGAGGCATTAATAAATCAGCATACATTTGCTATTGTTTTTTATTAACGATTTTGCATTCAAATTAAAAGTTCCCAAATATATAATCACTAGTTTTTCACTAGTTTTTTAAACTTCAATTTTTTGTATTTTTTTTTTCTTTTTTGTATTATTTTTTTTTTAATTTTTAATGTGCGTGTCCAATTTATGAGTTCCACTTTTTTACAAGTACAATTTAAATTTTGTTATGAGGTTTATGTCTATATGTATGCGTTTTTTTTTGGTTTTGTTTATTATTTAAGTAAAAGTATTAACATATTAAGTACTAACCAGTAAATGCCTAAGTATTGCGTTAAATTGCCGAAGCGACCATGTCTTGTGTGCCCGTGCGACAGCCCTTCAATGCCCTTATGTGTATTTTTGTGCGTTGTAAGTTTTCAGTTTTACTTTTTAAAATAATTTTACTGTCTTTTCGTTTGATTTGCTCGCAAATGTTTCAATTACTTATGTAGGGAATTTAAGCGTGATGCAAATATTTTACAATTTTAATAAGAAAAATATGCAAAATAATAAAAATACAAAAAAATTTATCTAAAAATGAAAAATATTCTAAACAATTCTGTTTGTCTCTTTGTCTTCCTTTTTTTGTTTTAAATTTTTGTCCTGTCTTTTTTATTGTGTACATGTCTGTGTACCCTTTTGTCGCTTTACGGCTGGCTCGGCACAATGAAAAAAAAAAAAAATAAATATTTAACTATTAAAACCAACAACAAAAAAAATGTGTAAACATTTTCCTAAACAAATATACAAACATGTAATGGAAAAATAATTAAACGCCGTATGCGCTTTGTAATATACGAAAATTTCTACGTAAAGTCTCTTCTGGAGTTCATTCACGCCTTGGTAAGTTGACAACTGCGTGCGCAGCCAAACCGGCACTTTGTTAAAAATTTACAAAAAAGTGTCTCAAGATCGACAGCAAGTACTAGAAAAACAACACTTTGTCTTTTTATTTTTTGAAATTTTTTTTTCTAATTACAACAGACAAGAACATAAAAGCAAAAAAATTTAAATTTTTTTTTTTCATTTCAAAAAAGAATTTTTTATTTTTTTTCTTTTTTCATTTGCATTGACGAATTTTTCCGCCTATTCAAGTTAACACATAACTTAAACTTTGAAATGCGTATTCTTAAAAAAACCTCTAACTCTTACTCAGTTGAAAAAATACTTACAGCGCGTAAAAACAATTTGTTATTTCTTATTGACAAAGCTTCTTTTTACTATTTACTAAACATAAACCAAACGACAAAGACACCAAAACAACAACTACACGTGTTTGCTCAAAAGCAAACCAACTGTAAATAATAACAAAAACAAAACTTTTTTCTTATGTGTTTTTAAACGCGATTGAATGCCTCACGTTTTTTAGCGTTGAATTAAACGAATATGAAAATGCTCTATATTTTCACATATAGTCCTATTAAATAACTACTATTATTATTACTCTTATTATATAAATATACTTTTATTATCAATTAGTATTGTATGTTTGTATGTGTACGTGTCTATGTGTATTTGGTTGATTCAATTAATAATGTGCTTTTGTTCTATTTTTTTTTGTTTGTGCTATAATTTGTGCTACCATTGTACGTCACTAACAACAATTAACTAATTTTTTTTTTTTTTTGTATGTACCAAACCATTAGCATCCACCACTAAATCAAAGTGGCTGTGGCGCACTAAGTGTACGTGCTGTAAGACCGCCACAGCCACTTTGCACGTGTTGTTGTTTTATTTGTACGTTATATTTGTTTCTCTCTCTCTCTCTTGTATTAATGTACTCATTCATTGCGTGGCAAATATATCATGTCCAATGTAAATATTTTTTAAATACAACAACAAAAAAGTTCACGAAAGTAATTCAACTCACGTCGTCCAATTTGTAATTTGTCTTTTTTTTTTGTTGTTTAGTTAATGTTTTTAACACAAATTTCCTTTTTGTAATTTTTAAAAAGTAGAAATTTGAGTAATTCCTTAAATTTTTTAAAATATTTTTAATTATATATTTATTTACGTTTTCAAATTTTTCAACACAAAAAACGTTTATTACTTCGACACTTTAAATATATTTTTTGTTTTGCTTTTTAACTCATAGTAAAATGTCTCAATCACCTTGAACTTTTGATATGTTTTTTATTTTTTTTTTTTTTTGAGGATGATTAAATAGCATTACTTACTTAAGTGAGCGTGCAAAGGTTTAAATTAAGTATGTAAAAAAAAGACTCTACAAACAAATTAATAGCCACAAAACAGCAAATGTGTTAGTCTCAAATATCACAACAGAAAAAAATTTAAAAAAATGCGAAAAACAAATTATCCAAACACCTTAAATGTGCCACAGCCCAATTCCCTAACTAAAAACTTCCCTACATGTGCTAATAAAATAATTTTTATAAAATAAAATAATAGCAAATATAAATTAAATTTATGTACAGTTTATAAAATGGCGCCAAATAATATGAAATACAAATAAAATAATATGAAATCTATACAAAATGTCCCATTATTCCCTATTGTCTGCGTCTAAAAATCATTTGTTTATCATCCCAACACCACAACTTCAAAACAAACACACGCACACTCCAGCCAACTTACACCTGGCCGCATACATACACATTTGCTACACAAAAAGAAACAAAAAAAGAAAATAATTCATACCAGTAGTAGCTTTCGTTTTGTTTTGTATAAACAAAAAACAAACAACAAGCAACCGAAAAACATACAAATATAATAAAATATATAATTAAAATTTTTTGTTTGTTTTTTTTTTTTGGTACAAAATGTAAGTTTTGATTTTTACGCCACTTTTAAGAAACCACAAAAATTGTTATTTGTTAATTAAGACAATATTACGATAAGTTTCATGACGCAGAAAATAGCGCCAAAACCATGGCTGCATGCTAATTTTATAAAAACAAGTAACGGCCTATGTTGCATCACAACAACGTATTGAAATAGGTACTCCGTGTACCGACGGATACTCTTACTAGAGGTGTGTATGTTTTTTTTCAAAAGATTTTTTTTTTTTTGTAAAGAGTTTTTTGTTTTTTCATTGGAATTTTTTTTCGAGGAGACATCATCGAAAACCTTAAATTAAGTGTGGGAGTTTAACCAGTACTACCACTCCTATCTTGAAAGTGCCGCTCCCCTGTATTAACGCGAAGAAGTATGCGTGATCTGGCATGCCTCAACGAGGTTGCGCTTCATCTGAAGTAAATCTATTTATTTTGTACCATCGCTTATGAACCAATAAAAAGAGAGATTAATAAAAAAAATACTGATTATCTTGGCTTATTGCACGTTGACAGTTATGTCCATTGAACTTACATTTTTAGGCTTGACACTTAAAAACTAACAAAAAAATTCTTCACTACTACTACTCAACGGTTATTAGGATCTAGGAAAAGCACAAAATAAAAATAAATCATATCAACTCTGGGAACTACCAACAGACAAAGTAAGCGTAAAGTAAGAAGTTAAAAATCTTATAAAATAAAGCTTTTTATACAAGCTTTATAATTTTTTTAAATTTCTTATGCATATGCGTTTATGGAATAAGTTAACAAAACGCATATTTTTCGTTTACAAAACCTTTGCAAATAAGCGTTTTATAAACGAAATGGCATGTTGTTTGAAACTTATGAATGTAAACCTTTACAAAATTTTGAGAGTAAGTTTTATATAAATGTTTTTTTAACCTTCATTTATACTTTATTTTGATACGTTTTAGCAAATTGATTAAAAGATACATGTATATTAAAATTACAATTTTAACCAATTGTCGACAAATTAGTGAAGCCTTAACGCGCAGTTATGAGTTTAGCTTTGCCGTGACCATTAACATGTACAAAATTGTATGAAAGGATTTAAAAAAAATTTGCGTACAAAAAATTTACAAATATATATATTTTTTTTAAGTTTTTTGTTAACACTTGCATTTCACGTACAAAGATAAATGACTTATAAAAGTTTGAATTAAAACCTAACATAAAATGAAAGCTACAAATAAATCCATATTGAAACGTTTTTATATGGCTTATTATAGAAAGGTTAGCTTAAATTATTTCTAAAAACATTTAAAGAAAAGCTGGGCGAGCTGGGACGGGTGTGACTTAAATTTTAAAATTTTCTTCATCTTCATTTTCATCTTTTTTTAATTTATGATATCACATGATATAGCTTAATAACCATGCTTTATATTAAACGCTACTTCTATTAACTAATAAGCTTCAAGTTCAAGTGTGACAGGGACACGTGTGACAAGATGCGCTTACGTAGAGCAAAAGGCTTGTTTATACCATGAAACTCGCTTTATTTATAAAAAAAAAAATTCTAAAAATACTCTAGCCTAGAAGACCCAGTCACGCTTCGCTGCATTTCAGTACTTATAATAGACTGACTCCAATTTTAATCATTGTATCTCTGAAACCAGTTGTGATATGGAACTTATTCGAATCGCTTATAACAGTAATCTTTAGCATCTTTCGTTTGATACCCACGTTGTACTGACACATTTTGAGTCACGCTGGTCCACATTTTGGTCAATAACTCTGAAATCGGTTGAGTTATCGAAATAAGGGATATCAATAATTTCAAGCTAGACGTCTGGTAAAACAACGGTGGTAGTTTCTTTCAATTTCAATTAGCAGTTTTTTAGTGATATGCGAACAAACATACAGACAGACAGACAAAAATTCTAAAAATGATTGATTCAGGTTCTATTGGCTCAATTATGATCCTTTCCATCAATTGTTCTTGAATAATTGCTATGTACTGAAATCGACCTGTTACAATTTTATTTTATGTAGAAATATGCTTTCCTCTAAGAAGGGAGTAATGCTTGATCGTGCTCTTTATACGTACTTTTTTAATATTTAAACATTTTTATTAGGAATTTAAAAACGTTGCCCTATCTATACAGCTTACTTTCGTAGCATAGTTTATTCTGAGCAAATTTGTTTCAAGGAAAGTTGTGAAGTTAAAATTAAACGTATTCCCACTGGGACGGGTGTGACATGAGACGATCGTGACGATTATTTTTTTTGTTTTTGAAGAAAGGTCTATTGAATAGCAGACCAGTAGTTGATACATACATATATTTAAGTCTGCAGCGTACTAAAAATTTTATTTGTTTTGCTTTATTGAATTTTAATGTTCACTGGGATTAAACAGAGTGTTGGAAAAATGCGAGGTCTAATAGTAAATTGGCTGAAAATATAGATTAACGCCGGAAAAGTGCGATAAGTGGATAACTTATCTATACATATTTTTTTCAATTGTAATGGGAAAACAAAATAAATATATAACCGTATATAGTAGACATTTTTTTTTATAAAACATGCAGAATTACAAAGCGGCATTGTGAGTACTGTGAGAGCGCCATGGCGTATACGTAACATATATGAATTAAGCAAATCGTGTCAGTTTTCGACCAATGGATATACGATTCAGTTGAACCCCTTCGCTTGCTCGTTAGCAGAGAAGTATAAAAATACTAAAATTACTTATTAAGCTCAACAAAATATTAAAAATAGCTGCTAAGTGCTAGGAATAACTACACTGCTCCCTATTTATACAGCTTTTACATACCACTGGTGACGTCACTACACATTTATCCTACTTCTATGATGGGCATTACCGTGGTTAGGGCATTCATATAAGCACGTAAATAAACAACACGTAAGCCTAATAAAAACAATGCCAAAAAAAATTAAATTACTCCACAACTTTCGCTTACTTCACCAATTTCGTGTTGTTGCAGTTGTGGTTGTAAGTGTGCTGGCAGGTCAACATTGTTATTTGCTTACAGTCGAATTAAAATGAAATGCAAATGCTAATACAACCAACAAATATTTGAAATACGAATGCCATATAGCAACAATAACAAAACCCATAAAAAGATAATTTTTTTTTTGGTTTACAGAAATGGAAATATGCGCGCACATGAAATTTAAATAATTGCAAAGTAGATTAA
Source organism: Merzomyia westermanni (assembly GCA_949987695.1). Classification (NCBI taxonomy): domain Eukaryota; kingdom Metazoa; phylum Arthropoda; class Insecta; order Diptera; family Tephritidae; genus Merzomyia; species Merzomyia westermanni. The sequence goes on along the minus strand of OX465290.1, from coordinate 11,399,850 downwards.
AAGCGTATCAAGCCGAAGCCAACTAAACAGTGAGAGTATGAGCTGTCATTCATTTGCTTACACTTAAGCTTATATGAGTGTGTGTTTGTGTTAGTACATTGTATGTGGGCTTGTGCGCGTCGCGTTAGTGCGGCGCCTGCAGACAGACAATAGACAATCTACATTGACACGAAAATCCGCAAAATGTATTTTGGTGCAGCTGAGCGTGTTAATTTTCGTTTTATCGTATCAGATTCGATTACAAACTCTTTCACAACTAGAAATTTATTTAAATTTATGTATGGGAAATAGTTTGGGACTACTGTGAATAATCCGTGATAAATATATATAGGAGTACAGTTGAGTCTTAACTAATAATATTAAGAATATTTATAAGCTGAGGTCATATACCCCCTAAGAGATTTTTGTCGCTGGCTATCAGAGTACGCCAGCATCAATTTTTAGCCATAACTGTAGCCAAATGTAAACGCCAAGGGAGGTCGAGTCATCCTCTACCTCTCTTTTTGCGATTGCATTAAACGCTATAGATATTTCTAAGGGTTTGCTGTCATAAACAGAGGTATCTGGGGTTATGATAATTGTATCCAACTACCACTAAATTGGTACTAAAAGCGATGCTGACCTTTAGCGATTACGTAACTTCCAAACAATTTTTGACTTTGGTGAATAATTAACTTAATTTAACTTACGTTAAAATTATTTAGATTTTAAGTAGCATTACCGGTATTTAGAAAGTCAAAGCAAACTTTAAGGTTTTTAAAACTTGAAAGTGACAAATGGCGGTAGCGGCGAATAACTCGTGTTACCTAGATATAACTCTAAAGTCACAGCTACTACAAACCAGTTGTGATATGGAAATTAAATTTTGTTTTTAATTTATGTTATTAATTTAAAATTTAATTATGATAGAATTTTTATTTAAAATTAATAAAATTATATTTAAAAGTTTTATTTTAGCTTAAATTTTTGTTATGAATTTATTTTATATGTAAGTTTTTGCATGAATTTTTATTTATTTAAAAAATAAAATAAATTATAGTTTAATCTCAGTAATTAATTTTATAAATCAAAGAAATTTGGAATTAGTGATTTTTTTTAGTATTGGTTTATTTTTCTGATGTTTTTGGTGTTCGTAATTGTCCCTATCAAGTTATGGAACTTGTAAGAGCTATTAATCGTAATAAGAAGTATAAGTGAAAATTATCGCCATTCTAAGACTTTTTACAGAAAACTAAATATTTAAAACGCAAATAGCGTTTTCAGCGGTTATTGAGACACAATACTTAGCCTTGGGAGTGAACTTGCAATTAATAATTCATACTAATTTTAGTACCAAGCCCCTTCTATAAACAGGCACAACACAGAAGTAAATACAAGCATACGCAAGGTGGAACCTTGAGGTGGTAGCGGATATACATGGTAGTCATAACTTTGCCACGACTTGAAGTAACGATATAGTGACTTTTGGTACTTTGTAGTAAATATAACTTTGAAGTTAAATATTTTTAACTGCCGGCACTGTCGTGAAGTATTAATTACTTCGAAGTTGTGTTTTTTAGGAAATACGATTTCAAAGTTATTTATTGTAAGATATCCCATTTTTTTAGGTAAATCTTACGCCGCCTTTGAATTAATTAAATACTTTGTACCAAGTCACCATAATTTTGATATGTTAAAGCAGAGCAATTATTTTTAAGCACAGAAGGGCTATAGAAAAGCATTTCGATATGTGAATTTTCTGAATGATGTCTTATACCTGGAAAAAAAAATATTTTAATAAAAAAATTTTATTTTAAGTGCGCGTAGAAATTATCGACGTTTTATCATTTTATTTGCCAGCAAATTTTTATTTGTTATTTTACGCAGGCTATCGTCAAAAGGCAAGCGTTTCTTTGTTATTATTATTAATGCGATAGTATTATAGTTCCACTTTTAGGTTAAAATTAGAATAGAGAACGATCCATTTATATACAAAATAAAAAAACTTTTCATAATAAAATAAGTTGCAAAAAAAGCAAGCAACAAGTCAAAAAGAGATGTTTGCGTGTAAAACTCCTCTAAAGGTCTCAGTTATCACGCTATTACTTAATTGCTACGTCACCATTACGTCAATGCAACGTTGGCAAATACATTACAGGACCGTCGCTGGAACATTACGGTTACCGACAAGTTATTCCGAAATTTTTCTGGCAAACACGTAATATTTAGATATGTTCCAAATACGTACCTGTGACTAGCGGCTCAACACTTTAAAGTCGCAGCAATGGTCGCAGTTCCGTTTCAGCGACTATTAGCGCTAGTTGGGTAGATATAATTTCTAAGCTTGTAAAACTACGTTTGTTTCACTCGCCTACTGATAAGAACTACTGAAATCCGTCGCTCGAAAATGTCTATATATTCTTGTTTTATAGCTGATCAGTACTATACATCTTTCAAATATATATATATGTTTATATTCGTCCATCCCTAGTTGCACACACATACACAGTTGCCCTACATATGCGTTCTAATTGTTTGCATATTTCTGGTATAATTCAGTGACAGTCTGACTGCTGCCATTGCCTTTTATTGGTTTTTGTTTTATTTTCATTTTGTTACAGTAAGCAATTTATTTATAAGGATTTACAGACGTTCGGATTTGCGCCACAACATTGCCACCGTAAATTATTGAAATAAAAATTAATGGCCTTTAAAGAAATGGCAATCGCCAGTCTGCGCAGCATTGTTCATTCATTTAAGTAAAATAACTAACTAACTGCACAATTTATCGGTATATGGGAAATGTGTATGTATGTGTATAGCTTATATATGAAGTTGTGTGCATTTAAAACTTTAGCTGCGGCTTTATCACATAATTTCCAGTTTACATTTCTGAGTCGGTAATAATCCATTTGGAAGATAGTAATCTCTTTTGCATTTTATTGTTGAATACAAATTCAAAACACGAAAAATATTTGTGTAAAATTGTTGGCGATTGTGTGTTACATGGCGTATGAGTAACGCCATATGGTAATAGCAGGTAGCGTTTTTCAAAACATTTGTGTGACGAGTGAAATTGATTATTTCAAAAATTTCTAATCTTCACATATAATGTATTAGGTTTACGTTTTAATGTTGCATATATTCACGAAAAATTTATAGGAGATATCATTGTTAGACCAATAAAATCGAAATCAACCAGTTTTAGAATTTTTGTCTATCTGTATGTATGTTTGTTCGCATATCGCTCAAAAACTGCTGCACAGAATTGAATGAAGCTTTCAGTGTTATATCAGTAAACATTTAACATTAAGTAAAAAGTCCCGCAATGGCCATAAGGAAGTTCCGAAAGGATCCTGAAAATAATCACGAAAAAGTCCCGAAAACAATTCAAAGTTGCTTCCGCATGCTTAAAGAATGTTAATCCTTTATAAACCTTTTTACGATGACATAACCATTAAAATTTTCAATTAAAAGAGATTAATGAGAATATTTTTTTTCCGATATCTGAAAAATAATTAAACTTTTATTTATTATTCAAATAATTTTAAATACATCACCCAATTTTTTTTAATAATTAATTAAAACGTATGCCTAATAATGCATAAAGTAGCTCAAGGCCAAAAATAATAGTTTTTTATTTTTATGAAAATATTTTTTTTTTTATTCTTTATACACTATTGATATTTGTTATTTAAAAGGCAGTTTTTGGAGAGAAGCAATTTTTTTATGTTAAGAAAAGTATAGTAATTTTAAAAAATTATAAAAAAAATTAAAATACTAAAAGAAAAAAAAACAATAGTAATTTTTCAAAAATAAAAAAAAAATATTATTCTTGGCCTTGAGCTAATATATAGTCATTAATTCTTGACAGTGTATAGCTTGATAAAACAACAATTCCATTGCAGTTGGTACACAAAATAAAAAAATTTTAAAAAAGAAAGAGAATTAAAAAAAAAATAAAAATTTTAATTTTTTGAAAACTAAGAAAAAATTTTTTTTTAATTTGCTTTTTATTTGAATAATTTTTATAAAATTTGAAAGAAAAATTTAAAAACCAAAAAAAAACAATTTAAGAAAAAAATTCCATTTTATTTGAATAATTTTTTGTTCAAAGTAAGCCAACTCTGGTTACCAATATGACATGCGCTCACAATCATATACATATATACCTGTCATACGTACATATATACTCGTACATGTGGATTAAATATTCTGTAAACAAATTCAAAATTCACGCTACTATATTTATTGCGCATATTACGCGGTGTTTATTCTCTTAACTTACAATTTACCCCTTACGGCTGTACAGCCAGAAAGTATCCAATATACTAACAAAGATTTACAAATGCAAAATTTGCATTGCTTATTTTTCCTGCTGTTGTTGTCCACGCCTACAACAAAGTAATTGAAAAGCAGGTAAACGTCTTTTGGGAACACCCACGGCGTTGGCAAATAACTAAAAACACTCACAATGAAGAACAACTAAACAAAAGCATTGAAATAAAAAAACTTAAAAACTAAACAAAGTATACTATAATAACAACAACACAATAACAATAACAAATACTACTTGCTTTAAGAAAAACAAAAGAAAGCTGCAGAAAATTGTTAGATTGAAAGCATCAGTGTTTTGCTTGGAGTTCCTTTCAATCAGCAAGAAACGTATTTACGTCTCAAACTGACTTGCTTCCTGTTGCTGCGCCCGTTTCCTACGCTCCTCACAAAACGTCATCAACTGCGCTGTTACCCCCGCTGTGTACGTCGCTGCCTAGACGCTTTTGAGACGTACGCCACATTCGCTGATTACCTGGCATACATTGCTAGTAGCAAGCCATGGGCCGCCTTTGTTTTGCTCGCGAATTTAAAAATTTTTTTATTTTTTTTGTGCTTTATGTGCCACATATAAAAAGTTTAGTTTTTCTTGTGCTTGTTCTTCTTTGACTACATTGGTTTTTGCCTTTCCGGAGCGGAGCGCCACTGTCGTGCGCGCTTGGTGCTGTTGGACGCACACATCCCACCAACCCAGCGCGCTGTTATTGTTGTTGTTGTTGGAGCTTATTGTCACCCAAGTATGCAATTACAACAACAACAAACTGAAACAATAGCTTTGCAGCAGCGTAAGGGAGCATATAACAAAAGCGAAAGAAGTGGCACCGTAAGCATGCGCCAGCAAAAGGAGAAATCTAGAAAAATTAATGAACAATAGCAAAATATATTGTTGGACAAGAAGAATAACAAAATTGCAACTATAACAAAGCAGTCCAAGTAGCTAGCTTTTGTTATTGTGCTCACCCAAACAGGCATGGTGCGCAGGCAAGCCTCAAGCGCTGCTCGAACGAAACTCAAATGAACTCTACATTTTCCTTTGCAAAATAATAGAAGGAAAATCTTACTTCCTGTTTTTCATCAATTTTATTATTTCGGCGTAGTAAGCAATTATATATGTGTGTGTTGGTATGTATGAGGAAGAAGAAGAAAAAGGAAGAAAAAAAGTGTCCAAAGAAGCAACATACACGCATACTATGACACGAGGCAGTTCATTGTTCTAAAAAGTTAATAAAACGAAAGTGACACCCGCGAGCACAACGCCCACACAAAGACGTCTTGAATGCACTTTTAGTGCTAAAACTAGGTGAAGTGTTAGGCAAGTAGAACCGACTTCCTGCTGTTGCTGTCTCTGAAACTGCGATAGTGGCGCTGCTTATTTGCTGCGCGTTATCAAAATTATTCAGCGCCCAATTGAATAGTTTTTTTTTTTTGTTTGAAGAAAATATGTACGACGAAAGGATGTACGTAACGCGTTTGCGGTTATTATGACTTGAGCTGGATTAGGTGCAAGAAACGCTCAGAAAAATTTAGCGCATAAATAAGGAGAAAATTTAAATTTTCATTGAACACAATTTTGCATTAAAGTAATCGAAAAATATTCTTTATAATTAGCAAAAGCAATAACAAAAAAAAAAAACAAATTAGTTAATTATAGTTTAGAAAGGGAAAATTGCGCTCAAGTGCTGTGCAAAATATTCGCAACAACTGAGGTGGGCTGCTTTAAAACACAGAACACGTCCGTCCCAAGGTATTTTACTGCAAAGAAAATTTTTTTACGTTAAAGGAAATGTTAAATTATAATATATAATCAATAAAGGCAACAATTTCATTTTTATTTTAATGTAAGTGTAAGGCCCGGTTTTTCAGTCCTTGGTTAAGCTCAGTTTAAACTAAGTTTGCTTAAACTCGGCATAAATTTAAACTCCAGTTAAACTGCAGAGCCGTTTTTCAGTGTGAGTTTAAGGCCGCTTTTAATATTTGCTTTTTATACGGCAACATTGGTTTTTTCTTTATATAATATTTGTGTACATATTCAACGCCATTGCTTCTCCTCAGTATTGTAATAGTTAGCATTTCGCAAATTTCTGCATCACTATAATCACTTTCGTCAGATGATATGTATATTCAGTATTTAATTAAATATAAAAATATCGTCCTTTCTTAATTGCGTTCAGCTTATTGTTTCACAACCAAAACCATCAAATATGCAAAACAGCTGACAGGTTAACTAGAGTTTAACCCTGCAGAATTGACCGCTTAAACTACGTTTAAACTTCGTTTAAAGTTGACTGAAAAACTGCGCAACAAGTTTAAGCTTAGTTTAACTGACAAATTGAGTTAAACTTGTACTGAAAAACCGGGCCTAAATGTAAGGCGTTAGCATTTTTCTGACACATTTCAATGAAGATAAAACAAATATAAAATAGTACACCTGGCTAATGAATTGCGCTCCAAAAATTGCTGAAATTGGTAAAACTCAAATAAAACATGACAAAAGCATACAAAAGTACCATATTTTAAGGCGCACGGTTTTGCCTATAAATCCGATCTCTAGCAATTAAGGTGTATAGATAAAAAAAAATCTGTTTAAATGAGTCTGGTTTCCGCTTGGACAATTTCGGGACTATTTCTTAGGAAAATGAATGCGATTTGCTTACGATTGTGGTTTGAGACAATCTGTTTTGCCACATACTTTCCCAACTTGTTTAAACACAAATTTTGAAGTGAATAGGAGAACACTAGGTTACTTCGAGACTGGAATACCCAAATGCTTTACTTGTTTGTTCATCTCTTTCTCAGTTCTAGATAAAATTAAGTTATTGGTTAAGTTGGAATATGGCTCGAGAATCCGCGTTATCTGGTTTATGTTGATAGGTTAGAATCGTTTAAATTCTTACTTTCTGCCTTGAGAAATCTTCAGTGGGATTCATGGTATAGCCCTACACCTAATAAAGGGTGTTTTTTTTACAGGTTTGTTTTTCGAATAGAGATAAAACTGGCATTTTGTGGTCACATCTGGCAACTCTAATGTCATTTATGTTCAGTTTGGTTTGCCATTTCATCATGAACAGGTTGACAAAAGAACAACGCTTGCAAATCGTGCAAATTTATTTCGAAAATAATGGTTCAGTTCGCGAAGTTTACCGTGAGCTCCGTCCATTTTATGGTCGACATAATCGTCCATCAGAGCAATTAATTCGGTTAACCATGGATCGTTTTCGCACTACGTTTACTCTATGTGATAATACGCAACCGCAGAGACGTCGAACAGTGCGCACCGAAGAAACAATTGCCGCTGTAGAGCAAAGTGTTGAAGAGGACCCGAATGAATCGATTCGCCACCGTGCACAGCAATTGGAGCTTTGTCCATCAACTTTATGGAAGATTTTGCGCAAAGATCTTGGCTTGCGACCTTACAAGATCCAGTTTGTGCAAGAATTAAAGCCGCGAGACCATGCAATGCGTCGTGATTTTGGTGTATGGGCCGAAAATGAGATTGATTTCGATGCTGATTTTCATCGCAAAATTTTGTTCAGTGATGAGGCTCATTTTTGGTTGAATGGCTACGTCAACAAGCAAAATTGCCGCATTTGGAGTGAAGAGAATCCACATGAGACCCTTGAAACGCCATTACATCCACAAAAACTGACTGTTTGGTGTGCTCTATGGGCTGGTGGAGTCATTGGGCCATACTTCTTCCGCAATAATGCTGGAGAGGCAGCTACCGTTAATGGAGACCGGTATAGAGCCATGATAACCGACTATTTTGTTCCCGAATTGGATGGCATGAATGTGGATGAGTTGTGGTTCCAACAAGACGGCGCTACATGCCACACAGCGCACGTCACAATCGATTTATTGAAGGAAACATTCGATGAGCGCATAATTTCGCGGAATGGACCTGTCAATTGGCCACCAAGGTCGTGTGATTTGACACCATTGGATTATTTTCTTTGGGGATATGTGAAGTCGCTCGTCTACACCAACAAACCAGAAACGTTAGGGGAATTGGAAGCCAACATTCGTGGCGTTATTGCCGACATACGGCCGCATATGCTCGAAAAAGTGGTTGAAAATTGGACCTGTAGAATTGGCTTTATTCGAGCCAGCCGCGGCGGCCACATGCCCGAAATCATATTCAAACATTAATGGCATAAAATTATCCTTCCAATATAGCCAAATTGATGGACCTTAAAACGATTTTCTTGTGTTTTATTTCAATTCGAAGTTCTATACCCCTAAAAAAAACACCCTTTACCAATCGTTTGAAACTTATAAATCTTCCATCCCTGGCGAGTCGTAGGTAAATACCTGCTGTAATATTTATGTCTAAACTCTTAAATGGATCAACTTCTAGCCCATTTCTTCTGAACGAAGTTAACTTTAATATTCTCTACCGAGCTTCAAGACATTTGCAACCTATTATTCTGAAGCAATGCAGAACAAATTTTCAATTACACGAGCGTTCAAGTGTCTGTGCGAAGATTTTAACTCTCGTTTAGGCACTTTTAGTATTTCGGACTCGCTTTTTGCAATAAAAAGCTGTTCTATCCTCTCTTAACAAATTACTTTTATTGTGGTATTTACGTATTTCAATGTATGTGTGTATCATTCTCAGTGTGTATCGTTCTCATTTTTTTTGAAGTTGAGCAGTTTGAGATTTTGACCCATAAAAAACCTCCGCCTTTCAAACACTCGGCAAATTTAATCCGCGGATGCACCCCTCGTGTCAGTTGGGCGGGATGGTTGGTAATTATTATTATTTAAAAAAAAAAATAATAATAATTGGCAATCAAGCTTACATACCATTTTTTTTTACTTGTTGAATTAAGCTGCAAACAAAAAAAAAAATACTATGGAACCTTAGCACGGGTTAGAGGTACAAAAGCATTTTCTTAAAATAGATGAAAGAACGTACAAAAACAAAAGAGTGCATCATACATGATTTGCATATAGACAGAATTTTAAAAATTGTGTACATTTCTTGGCAGTTAACAAGAATAATTAAAAGAAAAGTCGATTTAAGCAGCAGGCTGATAACAAGCAGCATAACCTTCGGGTAGACTACTGTGCTTGCAAATCAGAGGTCTGCTTGTTCGACTCACCTCAAAATCTGCTCAAAAAGCATGACTTCACGAATTGGTGTGACGAGAAATCGTGGCTGCTTACAAAACCAGTACTATAACTACGGCGTCTAGATATGTTTTTTGCTTCTCAAATTTTCCGTCACCACAAAATATAGTAACTGTTATCAACTGGTCTTGAGCTCATCAAACATACAAAATAAACAGATGAAATCGACTGCTGAGTGGGAGATCACCCTATTTAGCATTTTTTTCAAAAACGCTCCATATCAAAATTTGATTCAAAAACGCCCTATCTCAGAATTTTTTCAACACCGCGCTTTCAGAGAATTTGATTCAGAAACGCCCTATCTCAGCTAAAAATGTATTGAATTTTCATTCAGATAGGGCATTTTTGTAGCTCATTCCGGCATTCTTAAGCCAAATTTTGAATTTTTTTGGGGCGTTCTTCAAAGAAATTCTGAGATAAGGCGTTTTTGAGAAATAGTTTGAAATAGGGTGATCTTCCACTCAGCAGTCGAAATAGAACCCTTTTTTGAACATTAAATCGAACTTTTTTCAATGTATGTGTACAGTCAATGGGACCATTAATAATATATTAAATGTGAATTACAGTCCATGATATACATAGATCTACAATTTTCCAAAGATTTGAGACTTAAAAGCATCGGATCTGATAAGTTTAAGAATGTTTGAAAAAAATTTACTGTATTTCTCTCAGAGCTTTTAGATTACTTCATCTCTAAATAAGGGCAGCTTAAATTAAACACTATGAAGTATGCTTCCATTTATCGCTGAATTTCCCAGATGATACAACTTGATTGAAAACTAGCCTCAATGGAGTTCCCAAGCACGGACAGTTATTTAACAAGATGGCTGAAAAACCATCGCGTTCAATTTTGGAAAAGGAGTAAGGTTTAGGCATTGCATTACGAATATATTTACGTTACAGGCAAAGGGCTTCCAAGTATAATTTTTATACAAAACCTTATCGATGTTGTTGAAAATCTTAAAATAAGGCTTTTATTTAGAGAAGACCAAGCTATTGTTCGTACATTTAAATATTTTTAAATATTCATTTTCTAGGCTTTTAGCTTTTTTAGTTCCTTCCAATACCACAGAAGCTTGTTTTTCTTAATCATTACTACCTTCTCCTTCACATTTTCATAAATAAACTACAAGATGCGGAGAATTTATAACATATAGATAGGCCATTCTTCGCATTATTTACCGCATTCAAAATCAGATAATGAATGCTAGTTGTGTTCAAATGTTCAAATCTAGTAGTCAATAGTTACCTCGGGGCAAAGTAAACAATTGTTTGCTGTTTGGCAATCACCCCCTAGCAACGGCAAAAAATAATATAAAAGTAATAAGCAGCATATCGCTTACATTAGCAAATATTAAATTCTATTTAATGGTTTTATTAGACAACATAAACTGCCTTAGTGGTTTGCTTGCGTACTTACTAAGTCAAAGGTAAGAAGTTCCAATTTCTGGCCACCTAGCAACAAAACAGTTCAGAAACAGGGAATAGAGTTTCCATATGTAGAATGGGAGACAAAACCGTGAGGGCGGAAATCTGGTATTAGTAGGGATGTGAACAGGAGTCAGAAAAATCAATTATTTTGGAAATTTTGGAATTTGGAATTTGTGAAAGATCAATTTTTTAAGAAAACAATCGGTTTTTGTGCATAAATCGATTTTTTTTATAAGAAAATAGCCTATTTGATGTGCATAAATATTATTAGAAATAGCTTTTAAGCAGTTATTCATTATTTATTTATCCTATTTAGGAGAAATGAGTATGTATTGTTACTATTACAAATAATGGGTGCACTGTTTAACATTTGGCTAAATTAGAGGTGAAATTAACTGAGGAGTATTAAAATAAATAAAACTTAAAACTAAATAATAACATTAGCATTTCCTTGAATTTTAAATTAATTAAAAAATAAAAATAAAAAAAAAATAATTGCCACAAACCTTTAGTGTTACCTAACAGTTCACTAGAAACAAGATTGACTAGAACTGATTTATACGAAACCATGTGGTTTCACCCATAGTGTGAACATAGTTTTAACAAATTTTTTTCTATCGTGCTATCGCTTTAAAGTGTGGTAATTTTATTATTCATTAATTAAAACCCAATATTAACTACGAACGAAATCGATGCGGAAAAATCGATACTTAAAAAAATAATCGATAGTTAATTAAATAATCGATTATGATAAAAATGGTTTATATATACACAACCCTCTTCGATACCTTTGAGTTTAAAAAATAAACCTAAAATAACTAAGTGCCACAGATATTCAGCGTTAGCAGTGATTTATACGAAACTATGTGTTTTCAGCCTTAGTGTGAACATAGTTTTACTCATTTTTGCAGCCGTGTCACAATTTAATTGTAAGAATTAATTAAAATTTTGTAAAGCCTGCTAACGATAGGTAAGACATCAATATTTACTATTAGTAAATGGAATTCAAAAAAATCGATAGTAAAACAAAATAATCGACTAAAATAAAAATCGATTTTGTATTTACAACGATAGATTATACTTATTTAAGTCTTCTGTTAAGTTAATTTATTTGCGCGCTTTGTTTAAAATATTTCAATTTAATAGCCAAGCATTTTAAAGTTCAAAATACTCATATTGTATGAAAACGAAAAATAATTGCAATTTTAAAAGGAAAAGTGGCATTAAATTTTGAGTTGGCAGCTGTCAGTGTCGTTATTACCGTTATCCCCGTATGTAGAAGCTCATGTAAATGGCATTTTCGGAATTATTCTATGTCGAAATTCCCTTGGCAAACGCCTGCCAGTTTACCGCACGAAAATTGCCACAACGCCTTTCGCTGCATTTATGAAAAACAGGGACCGTTATTGTTGTTTAAATAATAATAAAGGAGTCAGTAATATTTAATAAAAAATATTTAAGTTATTATTCTTATCTCTACGTATAATAAATTGGTAACCAGATATTCAGATATTGCAGATATTTAAAAGAAAAAAATTGATAAAAGGGTCATTACTAATACAATAGAATTGAAAAAGCAGTTTCTCGAATTTTTGTCTCTCTGCATGTATGTTTGAACGCGCATCATTCAAAAGCTGCTTAGCGAAACTGAATCCAACTTTCACTGTTGCATTACGAGTCGCCGAACTTTAATTTAGATAACAATTATTTCGATAACTCGACTGGTTTCAGAGTTATACACCAATATGTGAGTTAGCGTGACCCAAAATATGTTACTACAATATGGATATCAAACGAAAGCTGCTAATGAGCGCTGCAATAAGCGATGTAATTAGGTTCCACATCTTAACTGGATTTGGGTATGTATAGATTTTAAATCGGACTCAGTATATTATAAATTCTGCGAAGAAGCGAAGCGTGACGGGTGTACTAGTTTTCATATAAAAGAGACAAAAAGTGATTATTCTCGGCCTTCAGCTTACTATATATTCATAAAATATTTTTAAAAAAATATTTTTATCACAAACAGAAAAAATTTTTGAAATCAAAAATCATAAAAATTAAAAAAACACTTTTTTTACAATCCATCGGATTTTTTTTTGTCAAATCGCTTTATTATGTATCTGATTCTTACTAAGAAAAAAAAGTTCTCAAGTTAAAAAAAATCCCTATCCAACTACTAGAAGAGTTCTCCCATATCGTCAAGTCTTTCGAAATATTCATAGAAAATTTTAAACTAATCATTATCGCCGCTCCCTGTTGTAAACTGCTATACCTTTTCATGCAAACAAAACCTACACAAATTCGTGACTACTTTTTGCGACAATTTAGTGTAATTTTTTGCTTGTCGATATTTAAAATGAATTGTGTCAAATACTACAAAAATGTGTCTACATGCCGCAAATAGTTTTTTACGCTGAACAGTTTCAAACCGTACACACAGTCATACAACGAAAATGTCTGTGCAAAAATAGTTCAACCATGCGTTTCAGTTGAGTCACATTTGAGGACTTTACAAAGTGCTCGCTGGTGGTACGGTAGCGAATCTAAATCTTGCCTATATGTTGTTATTGGAAATTCATTAAACATATTTTGAGGTTAGTTATTCGTTATAACTAGACGATCTGCATTTGATACTCAAATCGCCATTTTCACCAGCTTTCTTTAGGAAATTATCGAATTGTGGTGAGGCTTGTGAGTCCGAAACTCTAATACTAAATTGCAAAGGGAAGTCATTTAGACTACTTTTCAATTCCAATATATAATTATGACTGTTTTTTATTCGTAATTTCGAAGATACAATTTTTTCTGCTCGCTTAAAATATTGCTTATTTGGATGTAACAAAGAAATAAGTCGGCTGATTAATTATAAGCACCCACAATTTTTGTTTCTATTTCCCAAGCAACAAGTTCAAAGAAAATTTGAAATTTCAAAAAAAAAAAAAAAAAGAGTTTTGTTGTTTTATTCATAACTCGCTTACGAAAAAAAACTCGTCAAAGCTAGCTTAGATGGTACAAGCTTTCTAGAATTTTGTGACTTTTAGCACAACATATGAGCGTGTTTATTAAACATTTCAGTTGCCTTCCTGCTCCTTTTTCCCGATTTGACTACCCTTTATGAATACACTTGCGGAGTACTCGTCACATAGGCGCATAAGCTAGTATGTAGCCGTAGTTAAGCGAGAAAGTTTGTCCAACAACCATGACGCTACTAACAGCGAAAATAGCAAATTGCTGAAAACTACCGTAGGCTCACCGAGCACGGTTCAGCGACTCAACGGTCCTAGTTGCGACTTACTTTTGTCTTTTTGTTTTATTTTTGCTGAACATTTTCCTTTTCTTTCTGTATTTTTTTCACTTTTCGTTGGCGTTTGATAGACAAAAAAAAAGCCAACTTATGTTAGTTTATCATTATTTTTCGTGGAATTTGTACCATGTAATTCTTGGCACAAACAATTTTCTGCGCCTCTACTCCTTTTCATTACAACTTCCCTCGGCGCCGCTGAGCATACTACACTTTACAACAACAACACGTGTATGCTTAACACATTCTATACTTCATACTTGAGGTTTTTTTTTATGTATTTATTTGTTTTTGTAAATTTTCCATAGCTGTTGTCTTAGCAAGGTTTTTCCTTTCGGGAATGCGCTTAGACAGCATAGCCAGCACATGCGAGGTTGGGCATTGTACTGAGCCTTGCAGTGCATCCTTCTTATCTACCGACAAACAAACAAACACACACACACACATACATATACATACACACACTTTAATATTACAGTCTTTTCCATTATCCATGTTGAATTGTGCTAGGCAGTAACAGGCCGTTTGGTTAGCACCGCAAAAGGTCTCCTGTCCTGGTCGTTGGTGAAGGGCAGCGCCGTTGTAGCTTAAAAATGCAACAAATTCTTTACATTTTATTTGTATTTTTTTATGCCACAAAACAAAGCAGTAAAACCATGCAACAAACTCATAGCTTTGATGGTTATTTTTACGGTTTGAAAGACTCAAATATGTGTGAGTGTGTGTGCGTGTTTGAGCATGTTTCGCTGGGGTCCCCTTTTCTTGTTTGTCCCGCCTCGCATGTTGTTCGGGTTTCATGTCGTAAACGCTTACATAAGCACACAGGCAGCGTATAGACGCTTGCTTTGCTCGTAAGTGAACATGCTTTTTTGTTGGCAGCCGATTTGCCAACTACTCATTACTTTTGCCAATATGGGTGTGTCGTGACAGGCGGGAAGTTCTTTTCTCTATCAGCTTTTTCTTGCGCCATTTGCTATTTTATCTTTTGCACCACTGATGATGGCAGTTACCAACACACACATACAAGCACATACATACATATATATAGGCATTATTACCCTGTAGATAAAATTTTATTTAACTGACATAATTAAAATTTGTGTTTCCAGGGAGCGAAGTAGACCCAACTAGCACAAATAGTCGCTGAAACGATCCTGCGACCATTGTGGCTACTTTTAGTTGTTGATGCACTAGTCACGGGCACGTAATAAGAATTTATCTGTTAGCTGTTGGCGATCAAAAAAAAGGGAATAACTTTTTGGTAATCGCAACGTTCCAACGACGTTATATAAAATGTTCGGCAATGTAACATTGACGTTATGGTAAAGTAGCAGTGAGGTAGCAGAATGGTAACTGCGACTTTAAGGGAACTTTACTCTCAAACCTCTCTTTCAAACTTGTTTCAACTTATTTTGGTATTATAAATTTATTTAATTTTTTATTTCTATGTCTCCTTGTCCTTTCTATCGCATTAATAATACTAAAAGAGAAAATGTTGTATTTTTACGATAGCCTACGAAAGCCCTTAAACGAATGAAAATTTACCAGTAAACATAAGATATTACATTGATATCTCACCGCCCCCATTTTGAATTATAGTTTGGTCTAAATTATTTAATTAATTCAATAGCGGAGTACAATTTATCTATAATATAACTTTGAAATCATATTCACCAAAAAACACAACTTCAAAGTAATAATTACTTGACGAAAGTTATATTTACTACAAAGTACCAATTGTCACTATAGCGTCACTTCAAAGTCGTGGCAACGTTATGACTATCACAAGTTTCATGTTTAAAGTTTGTGCTTCAAAAATAATGAATGAATAAAATAGTTTTCAATACTGATTTGAACAGCTGTTCCTTTCTTCCTTTTGCACCATTAAGGAATCACTCTGCAGGTAACGATAGCCTAGCCATCAGTTATTGAATATCAGTTACAAGTTCCATAACTTTAAAGGGGCATTTAGTGTACTAAAAAGCGTTAATAAAACTATAAGCGGTTTTAAAGTGCCTACAACTTTATAGTTTATTAAGGTAACACGAGTTAGACTGCGCTTTCCTCATATGTTACTTTAAAGTTTTGAAAACTTCAAAGTTGTCGTACAAGTAATCACGACGTTCTCAGTACCGGTAATGCTACTTAAAATAAATAACTTCAAGGTAACCATTAGTTAGTTGTAGAAACTACCACGCAGCGACGGCTAATTTCTCAAATAAAGTAACTTATCAAAGTCATGCATAAAGGTCCCCGTTTCCGCTGCTATTAGTTTCGTATTTTGCTGCTTCATAGGTACAACTTTACTTCCGCATCAGATTTAAATTGATTAGAAGAGCTTAATTTAAAATTTCCAATACAATTAAAAACACTATGAAATTGTTTGCCGCTTTCGAACTGGTGGCAATCTAATTGCGCTGAAACTGCGTTCAATTTAAAATCTCGCTCACTACTTATTGATTTCCCTACAGGGATGTGCACGTGCTCTCTCTCTCTGTTTGTGCACCGTCTACTTAGCTTTTTTATGATGCAATTGCTCGTCGACTTCACAATTTTGCGGGCTTTTGTGGCTTTATGATTAGCGGAAACATTTCTTCGTTTTTTTTTTCTATGCCAACTTTTGCGATTGAAACAGATAACTTTAACACTTTTCGCGCCACAAAATGAAATGTTGTTTGCCTTTATTAAATTACTTTCTATTTGTTTTTGTATGGCAATTCAGCTAAGCATTATGAACTTAGAATTAGCTAATTCTAACTTAAAGTTGAGTGCCACAGTAGATATTTAATAATTTTTTTGTACATAATTCTTTAGTCGAATAATTCTAAAATCCTTTTAGAAACTGACAAAGGTTTCGCTTTGTTTTTCTAGCTATTATTAGACTTTCATTTCTAATTCTTTATTCATTTTCTTTGTTCATTTTATGCAAGTAAAACTTTGACCATGCTCGTGTCATGCAACTTAGCGAATTAGTCGTGACAGCCTACAAATGGATTTGAGTAAAATCGCTCTTTGTACACTTTATCTATCTTTCCCACTCTCTCTATTTTCTCTCCTCTACTTTTTGAGATGTCTAAGCTCCTTATTATTGTTGTTGTTCACTTCACTTACGTCCAGCAATGTCTTTTAATTTAATTATACGACCTACAATTAAAATAATTAACTTTGAACGCTACAAAAAATACTAAAACGTTTGCTACACTGCCACGCAGACCCACTACAGGACTTGCCATGAAATGGACGTCGATTTAACTGCCAAACTATTTCCGGCTAGTAAAACCACTAATGGGTAGAGTAAAAGCAAAAACAAAAAATTAGACAGGGTTTGTTTTATTTGTTACTTTATACCATCTGGGAATAGATTTACTTCATGTTGCATTCAAGCAGACATACACTAGAAGCAACTATTAGGTTTGACCTTATAATACACAGAGTAAGTGACTACCAGACAAGTCTAATTTATTTATTTTTTAGAGAATAAATAAAAAATGTATCTAGCGATTTTCTAGAATTTTTTTATACTAGTCACACGACTCTATCCATCCATCAGAGCTCGTCAACTTGTATGAAAAAAATAAATATAATAGAATTAAGTGACAATCTAAGGTGGTAATAATACCTGGAAATATTTTTGCTCAAATACCACCAAATACCATTCAAATACCAAAACATCTATAGCTCGATACCCATTTTATCACATCTAACTCAATTTTTAAAAAGTACAAAAAAGTGGCAACCCTGTGAAAATGCCCTAGTGGCAACGTTTGACTAGAAGAGCTTTTAATGTAGCATGTTCTTATGTTCAAAAGTTCATCCAAACGGTTGAAGCCGTTTTCGAGTTAATAACGGATATGCCAAATATAAATATAATGGAATTAAGTGGTAACTTTAGGTGGTATTAATACCTAGTCATATTTTTTTTAAATACGACGGAAAGTATATTTCTTTCGATACCCATATTCGCATAACTCATATGACAAAAAAATAAAAAAATTCCATTTGGTGGCAACACCATAAAAGCATGCCGAGTGGCAACACCTAGTTAAAATTTGCTGGGGTATACCACAGTATGTACGTATCAAGTTTGATCTCAACTGGTTAACGAAAGATTGAAGTCGTTTTCGGGATAATAACGGCTATGCCAAACATAAATATAATGGAATTAAGTGGCAACCTTAGCTGGTGGTAATACATAGCTATTTTTTTTTGTGGCAACACCTAGTTAGAAATTCCAAGGTTATAGCACAGTACGTGCATATCAAATTTCATCTCAATTGGTTAAGCCGTTTCCAAGATAGTGTGTATGTAAACATATACAACTAGACAAAAGCCCTTTTTTGCTTAGCACTAAGCGACTTGTGCATGAATAAAATAACAAAATAATTTGTTTTTTTGTTGCAAAATTTAAGATTTTTTCGCTTGCGAGCTAGCAATAAAAATTGTGAGCGATTAAAATTGTTTTCCTGACTTTTTTGTTGCTTTCAATTAACAAATTTTTTGTTAGGAGAGCAGAAAAAATTCTATCTAGCAGCGAAATGACACATTTCTGTATAACAATTTCAGATTTAGAAATGCTTGGGCCAAGTAGTTGTTAAGCTTGGTGAAAAAAAGCAAAAACTGGATAAATGACACTCTACAGAATGCGGTTATGGATTTTGGATATTTTTCAAAGTTTAAGCTTAGGTACTAATTTTCATAGAAATTATTATTCTTGGCTTTGAGCATTTGTAGTCATGAATACTTTAAAACTATGAAGGCCGTCAACACCACTTACTCCATTTGTTGTGGGTATACAAAATAAACAAAACCGAGGAGCACAGTCGGAGTGTCGAAAAGGACCACACAGAAAATGTAAATCCATCACCAATCATGCTCATGAATCAAAATAATAATTGGCTGATGGAAAACAATCGTTTCGATAGTCTTATGGCTAGCAAAATGTACCTAAATTTCTCTAATAAAGAAGTATGGCAGACCCCGAAATGAAACTATTAGAAAAGCTGTGACGCTCGTCTCAAAACTGAATTGAAATTAAAAATAAGAATCATAATGTTTTACAACAAATTTTTTATAATTCAAAAGTGTAATGGATCAAAATATTTTGAAAAACACCCTATCTCAGAATTTATAGAAAAGTTCTGCCTCAGAACTTTTTTCAATAAAGCCCTATTGCAAAATTCGTTCGAAAAACGCCCTATCTCAAAATAAGTATCAAGAACGCCCTGTACGGACGAAAATTCGATACGTTTTCACTCAAGATAGGGCGTTTTTGAATCGAATTTCGAAACAGGTAGTTATTGAACAAAATTCTGAGAAACTGCGTTTTTGAGAAAAATTCTGAAGTAGGGCGTTTATTACCAATCTTTTGAAATTTAATATTTATCCAATTAAATCCTGAAACAAAGAAAAAGACCCCGAAAATAATGACAAAATAATAATAACATAGTAGTGACTAAATTATGCGGAAATGATCCCCAAATAATTTCGTAAAATAGTCACTTAATGTTCAAGAAAAAAATTCAGAAATACGAAAATGGTTTTGAAATGCTCTCCAAATATATATCTTATAAAGTAATCCCCAAAAAAGTTGAAACTAATACCCAACTAATTCGTTTTCAACATTCGGTCGAGTCAGAAAATTTGATTACCCAATCTAGAGACAAATTGATTTGTGAAATCTCGATGTTTAAAGACAATAATCGACTTTTGCTAATAAATCGATTTTTTAAACGAATTAATTGTATAATTCAAAATATGTTATTTATAAATAAATCAAGTGAAAATCGTTTAAATGTACGATTTCCAGATTTTATTAATTAAGATTCAAATTTATCAAATGTTTAGCGATACCTAACATTTGACTAGAACCAAGTTTAAAAACAACTCATTTATACTAAACTAAGTGTTTTCAGCCGTGGTGTGAACATAGTTTTACCAATTTTTTCCACCGTCGCAAAGATGGTCCTTCTTATAAAAATCGATTAAAAATTCGTAATTATTGTAAACGATTTATTATAAATAGATGTTTATCATTAGTTAGGTCGATTAGAAAAATATTAATTTAAAAAAATTATCCATTGAAGTAAAACTAGATATGGAGTCATATAGATATTACCGCAACAGTAACGAAATTGGCACAGTGATAACCTTGATGAACTCCAGCCTGTCATCTGGAAATAAATTTTTACACTAACTTTGGAGAAATATTTTAATTAGAAAGCGCTCAGCATCTACTTATTTATTTCATTTATTTATTTAGTTTTATTATAAAGAAGCGCTTTGTGGTCGATGCTGTTAGAGCATTTCAACTGCTGAGTGGAAGATCACCCTATTTCAAAATATTTTTAAAAAACGCCCTATCTCAGAATTTCTTTAAAAAATTACCTACCTCAAAATTTTTTTCAATAACGCGCTATTTCCAAATTTGGCTTAAGAATGCCCTATCTCAGAATGAGTTTCAAAAACGCCCTATTGGAACGAAAATTCAATACATTGTTAGCTGAGATAGGGAGTTTTTGAATCAAATTCTCAGATAGGGCATTGTTGAAAAAAATTCTGAGATAGGGCGTTATTGAAACTAATTTTGAAGTAGGGCGTTATTGAAAAAGATTTTGAAACAGGGTGATCTTCCACTCAGCAGTCGATTTGATCGTCAAAGAAGAAGTGCGGGCTCGAATCCAATATAGGATTGGTTTTGATAACGAGAAAAAGTTATTCATTTTAATATTAACTAAATGCATACGTTTGTACGAGGCTTCGCCGTATATCGAGAAATCAATATATTCAGCTGTATTTAGCGATTTTTCGACAAACATTTTTTATCTTTCGTAAAATGGATTTTTTTATAACGAAAAGTTACTTTTAATATATTTATGAAATTTCATGTTGCTGGGTAAAGTTCTTTTAGCTTAGGAGTAACAAATCAACTCAATCAGTTTTATGGTAGGTCAGGCGCGGATACAGGTCTCTAATTGAGGGGGGGGGGGGGGGGCGATCATGGCCGAAAGCTCAAAATCCAAATTGCCACGAAAGTCAGTAATATAAATGAACTAGAGGGACCGGCAGACTTTGTCCTGCCCAGATATTTACCTGAATGGATCTAGAAATATTGGCTTTTCCTATCCCTATCATTATCTCTATCACTACCCCTATCCCTATAGATGTAACTGTTTCACGCACACACAATTCCACTTCACTATCGATCGATCCATTATTGAGCTTTTCTAACAAAAAAAAAAATTATAAAAATTCGCACCATACAAAATGTATGGGAAAATAAAATTTTTTTTTCAGGAATTTTTAGGAAATTTTATTGGGTATTCTCCTATTCTGTTCAGAGAAAAATCTAAAATAGTGTCAATCATCCAAATCGGTGCAGGCGTTCTTGAGTTATGAACGTTGGAACTAACGTCACTTTCTTTTATATATATAGATGATTAATTTCAGAATACCATTTTGACATAATTACGAATAAACTTAACGAATTTATCTTTAAGCACTCAAATTAGCTTTCGAACAAAAAGCAATCAGGAAATAATTTTATACAGGTCAAAGGTAGAAACTAGTTCTTTCTGATAAGCGAGTTTCACTTGTGTCTTTTAACTAAGTGGAGTTATCTTGAATCTATATTTATTGGAGGAATGAAAAAAAAAGAGATGAACAATAATGTTTAGTGAAATTAAGTACATTTCAATCTATTCGTCGACAGATTAAATATGTAGTTTTGTTACAAAGATGTTTTTGAAACAGTATACATTATAAGTTTTCATAAATTAGCGTCAAGCTGTTATGATACAATTCTATATTATATCAATGTTTGGCTTTCCTTTTTTTCGAATCTTTCTCTAATGTTTTCAACGTCGGTTTTAATATCATAATCAGGAAGCCTCTCTTCAGTCATATTTCTTCGTAACCATGTGTTTAATCGCCGAGGGGTAGGAAAACTCCTTTCTGGAGAAGCACTACTGACTGGCAGTGTAGCCAGAATGTGCAATAGCATCCTTATCAGTGGAAAAGCGTTTCCGTCGCAGTGATCTAAAACTTCTACAGCCGGTTTTGCTATTGATTTTTTGTCGACCTTGTTTGAGAGAATATACTCTTATACATTTACATTTAACGCTAGACAAGCAGATAAAAGAAGATAAGAAAGATTTCATTCGATCTCAATTTTACGGAAATGCAAAAAAAATTCATTTGAATTTCGGGCAAATAAAGCACGTCAAATATTTCTGTAGGTCTGAGGGGGGCGATCGCCCCCACCGCCCCCACCGCCCACTCCTGTATCCGCTACTGTGGTACGTACATACAATCCAACTAGCGTTTTGTTAAGTCAAAGCGACTTCTTGTTAGGTTCTTGTATGGCTTGGAATGCATTCAGCAATAGCCGATTGTTTTACCTTTTTTCTCTACCTTATCCTGCTACAATTAATTGCTAGTTACACAATTTTTTTTTTACTGAATAACGACTTTGCGTTAAGGTGAAAGTTGCCTTTTAATTTTATTGAACATATTTAGCTGCTCACTTTGAGTCGTCTTTCTGCTATTTCATAGGACATACCCTTTCTAATTACATTTGTCCCAAAACTGTCTATCAAATTGTTATCCGTAATGGATAGATATGTAGCTAGATGCGAATTATTCACGCAACAACCAGGTCAGCCGTCAATGCAAACAAAATACACAACCACACATTGCACTTCTCTACATAATTAGTATGTATATATGTATGTGTTTCAATATGTAGCAGCTTTAAAGCACTCAATGGTATAAACAACTTCCTCTCTCAAAATGTGTCACTAAGCCTTAACGCAACGCAATAAACTGCAATTTCCAGCCAGTCCTTTGCAATAGCCAAGTGAAGCTTAACAAATAAATTGCCTGCCAGGAACAACTGACAATGGTCCTTGCAAGAAGACAACTGGGACGTTAGCAATTCACCTTCTAATCAATTGGTGGACGTGATAGACACAATTGAGCCGTGTGGCGCAATTTCCATTTAACAAAACAGCTGCTGGTATTACTTGAGTGTCCTATGTCCATGAATGTATTGTGGTGGTGCACAAAAGGCAACAGTAATATGGCCCCAACACAGAATGTAGCAAAGGGCGATTTTCATATCAAACAACTTGCTTTATGTTTTCATCATTGTAGGCGTTACAATATGGAAAGGACATAGAAATAGCAGCCACCACTCATTCATTTAGTACACTTGTGCGTATTTTAGTTTTAGTTGTAAAGCTTTATAGGCATTTTTGTTATATTGCAAGCACAAACAACAACCACAAAAAAAAGGTTTAAACACTTTCCTTATTTTAAATTGAAATATTCATAATTGAATTTTACAATGGCATTTGAGTGGAACGCTACATTTACTATGTGAAAGGCACTTGAGTCGAAGGATAAGTGCCCCCTGTGTTGTTGTGCGTGTGAGTGTTTGTATGTAAGCATAACTGGGCTGCATGTTGTTAACATTAGGCGGCAAATGATAAGCTGTGCAAGTAGCATATGGCATGTGGCAAATAGCAAGTAGCTGGGCATTCTGCTGTCTTCGTGACTGTTTGTGAGGCTCAAATATGCGAGTATGCAGAAAATTGCAACACTCAGCCACAGCTTTTCAAGAGTCATTTTTATATGTTGCATTATGTACACCACTACATTTACATATGTATATACATACATACATATGCAAACACAGCATTTGCCATACGCCCAACTCATTCATTTTCGTAGAAATGCTTCAACTGCACTAAATTGCTTCATACTAAATTAGTGTGTACACAACTCTCTGTGCACAAAGGACACATAATTCACACACACACACACATGTACATGCACATATATACATAGGCAAAAAGTTAAATGCGTTTAACATATGAGTGAAAAGCGGCTTTTACTACGTAAATTTACAAAGTGCAAATGATGCGCTACAAAGCGTTACTTTTTGTATGAACAAACTTAAAAATTCTATTTAAAAAATCGTTTCTATAAAGAGAAACAAGGAATGGGTTAGCAAGTGAAAGCAAGACGTATTGAATAAATGCATGAATAAGGCAGTGAATGCATGAAACGTAATGGTTATATATAGAAAATTATATAAAGCGCAATCGAAAAGTTGTTTTAGGTGAACCATAGACCATCTGCTGGTGGGTTTCGACGTGAATGAGCTATGTTCATTTGATTTTTTAAATTCCAGATAGGTGGCAACTCGCTTAAAATCCCCTAAGTAGCATTACCTATGTAAGAAACCATTGATTTAAGGAAATCAGCTATATATATACAAAGTTTCACAGAAATGTGTGAATGCCTTTTGGGATAAAAGCGTATATGACAAAAATTAAATATAATGCGATACGGTGGCAACTCGAAATAAGAAAACTAAATAGAAATGCTTTTTTTTTTAAATACGATATAAAATACCTTTCGGTTAGTACTCATATTGGCGCAAATCAGTTAATTTTTTAAAAGTTCATATAGGTGGCAACTCTGGAGAAACCTCTGAAGTGGCAACGCTTTAGTGGAAGTCCTTGAAATGCAGCATATTACCTCCAAATGAGTAAACTCGTTTTCGCGATAATAACTGAAATAAATATAACAGGTATTAAGTGGCAACCCTGTTCGATAATCATCAACTGAATTATCTTCGTTTAAATGCGGTGCAAAATATCTTTTGTTTGATACCCATATTGGCATACCTCACTGAATTTTTAAAAATTTCAAATAGGTGGTAACCCTGAAAAACCTCCTTTTGGCAACGCTTGCAAGGGGCAAGCGTAGATGATTACGTTTAATAGAAATAATTTTGTTATAATTCGATGTAAAAACCTTTAGTTATATACCCATATTAGCACATCGCGTTTCATTACAAAAAAATGAGATAAGTGGCAACCCCAGCAAAGCTTCCCTAGATTGAAGTGTACTATTTACGTAACAAATTTAATCCAAAACAGTTAAGTAGTATCCATGGCCACAATTTCCTTGCATTTGATCATCTTACATACCATTCCATATACATTCAAGTCAATCAGAAAGGCACACCCTCCAAGTAGTGCTTTTAAAGACGATGAAATGAGAGTACTAAAGAGAAAGCAGTTGAAATAGCAGATAAAGACGCAAAAATTTGGTAAAATTCTTTACAATTGAATGAAACCATTTGAAAACATTCCATTATGGGTTATATACGAGAGGCATAAGGAGTCTTCGTTTTCAAATTCACAATTCAAAATATCAGTGAGCGTAGAGCCTTTCAAGATTGCTTAAAGGCGCGTATAGGAGCACTGAAATCGCACTTCCAGCTCAGGATTTAAAGCATAGCCAGGAGCCACCCCGTGCGTTTTGCCACAAAAAAAAAAACTTCAGTAATCGTATTTTGGCTTTGATACACTGGGAAGAGTAAAGATACGACCTGCATGTGTCAATGTATTGCAACTGAACGTTTGCGTAAGCACCGAGTATAAAAACAAAACAACTCACTGACATATCCAAACTCGCCCACATAGTTCCACTATGAATGGTTTACTACAATCCGTCGATGGCAAAAAGTAAAAAAATGAAGGACACCCTGTTTACGTACGAAAATTGGTACACGGTGTCAATATGTTACATCTGGCATCACTGGCTGTCACGACCGATACGTCCACTTTTGCATTGATATCTCTTTCTTTATAGTTGTATCTCTTGTTTATGTTTGCGTGTCACAAATGCTAACGGCCATGCGGTTTTCAATTTGTTTTTACTGTTTATTTTACAATATTTGCGCATCTGTTGTCGTTGTTGTTGTTAGCAATGCAAGTAAGTTTGTTTGTGTGGGTTTAGCCACATATACAAGGTGGCGCAAAAGTAAGCTTCCGATGTTCAGCATATCGGTTGTGGCATGTGCAGTGTGTGCTGTTGCACCGTCTTGTTGGAACCACATGTTTTCCAATCCCAATTCATCAAGTTGCGGCAAGAAGAACTCGTTGATCATTGCTCTGTAGCGCTCATTACGCACAGTAACCGTTTGGCCCCGACCGATTATTGGTCAAATAAATAGTCAGCAATATTCCGCGTTCTGGAGCAGTGACATTGTTTATAGCGTAACATTGTTTATTAACGTGTATTTCGCATGTGTTTACTACACAAATGTCAAAACAGAACTGACTTTAGGGGCCAATCGCAAAATTTATAGCATTTTTTGATAAGAGGATTACTTTTGCGCCACCTTGTATTAGTACAATTCCATTATGCAGTGGTAGGCAGTTAACGCAATCTCTGTCGATCTGGGATTATAGAAATAAAATATAAATTAGGCTGTGCCAGAAAGAATATGTACTAATTATTTTGAATTTATTTCTCAGTACTGCGAGCATAAACTACTGTAATACTGCAGACGCTAATATTAACTTTTAGTGTTCTATCATCTATATTGATTTTTGCATTGTTATTAAACTTCTAAATTAAAAACGTGAAATGAGAAAACCGTACCAATGTTTAAAGCTTGATTTTTGTGGAGAATTCTATTCCCTATAAAACTATATACAGTTTTATTTTTTTTAGCAAACTTACAAAAAAAAATTAAATCAGTCCTACAAACCTTAGATTAGCAATGATGACCTCTAAAAATAATTACTAAGGTCTGAAGTTCTTGTTGAATTTTCCGAAAATGTATTTATGTATAAAAAAATCTATCTCTATTCTAATAAAAACTTTTAATATTCAATAACAAAATAATTATTAAATACTTAAAAAATTATAATTTTCATATGAAAAAATATAGCTCTAACCCAGCAAAAAAAAATTATTATTCCTGGATTTTAGCTTGTTTATAGTATATAAATACTTTATAAATTGGGCAAAATATTTCTTTTTGGCTCAGTCTATTGTATATTTATACATATATATATAAATAAATTCGTTATTTTTCCAACTACAGTTGCTTTTCCCTTTTAATTCAAACTTAAGGTAAATAACTTGGAACTTAATTCTTGAATCATAGACCTAAGAATGTTTTTATTAAAATCTTGGTTACTGGGGAAAAATATTTAATATTTTTTTTGGTTATGTAAATACTCTGCATATAATAAAATTGTAACAGGTCGCTGTCTGCACATTGCAGTTTTTCAAGCAAAATTGATAGAAGGGATAATTATTGAACCAATGGAATCCAAAGGAACAGTTTTAATAAAGTTTGTCTGTCTGTCTGTATGTTTGCGCGCGTATCACGCAAAAACTGCTTAATATAATTGAATGCAACTTCCACCGTTGTATTTCCAGACACCTAACGCAAAGTTTAAGATATAGCTTGTTTCGATAACTCTAGCGATTTCAGCGTTATCTATCAATATGTGGACTCGGGTGACCCAAAATGTGTTAGTACAATATGGGTATCAAACGAAAGGTGCTAATAAGTGTTGCAATGAGCGATGATTTAATTAAGTGACATTTCTCAACATGTTTAGGAGATATAATACTATCTTTGGATGCGAAAGTTATAGAGCCATTGTTGGATTTTCAATGACAAACATTTGTTAAATGGCTCATACTCTCTGCAATTCCGACAGGGTAGAGGAGAGCGTAACATAAACATTTTCATATTTGTACCAAAGACGCCGTTAACATCCTCTCATACGTATAAACCCGCAACTTGCTATATATTTGGCTAAAGTAAATATGAAATATTTTGTAATGGTAGTGCAGCACAGCGACAACAACAAGAGCAGTAATAGCAAAATCTCTAGCAAATATGTACATATGCTGATTCCCTGTAAATGTAATAACAACAACTGAACGCATATATAACTTTTATGTAGGTCACGAACACATACAACGGCGGTGCAAATATTTAAAGGCATCATTGCAGGCTTCGTCCTTGTTTTCTACCTCATAAGCCACGCATTGCACGCAGTCACACAAACGCATCATGATTATACTCGCTGGCGACCAGTGGCGTTGTAATGTGTCATACAGCAGTGTGCATAAGAGTCACGTTGATAACGCTCAGCAACAAATTTGCATTTCATATAAGGCTTGTTTACACCTTTTATAAGGCTTATTTCAGTTGATTAAAAGGCATAAAATATTACAATGCTTTTACCTTTCACACACAGGCCCTGCTTATTTCGGTACACTTACTGATAAGTCAATCTCTTCTTCTACTCATACTAACAAATATCGCACCAAAGTTATTATGCCATTTTTTATTCATGAAAGGTAATATAAATAAAAATAAATAAAATAAAACTTATGGTTGTTGTGTTTGATATCTGTTTAAATAAAATATATAAATAAAGGCATAGAAAAAACCAAAAATTTCTTGTGATCGATTAATGTTTTTTTTTTAATTTTCTATTAGTTTTATGGTATTTCCGATTTTTTACATATTTTGTTATTTTATTTTATAATAATTGAAAAATAATTATAATCAGTTGTAGTTTAGCTCGTTAAACTGAAAAAAATTTGCAAAATCGACAGTCCTTAAAATCAATAAGAAAATATCATAAAACCGGAGCACGGGTTACACTTATAGTAACCTCCTTCCTCTTAAATGGTCATCTAAACGTCTGGCCAATTTTGAACGTCCAACAAAGCTAGCCAGTCGTTTCTATGATTCGCTTACCGACGTTGATTGGAGACACCGCGTGATCGCAAATTAGTATCCACTTGGCCGTTCCATCGGAGTAATGGCCTCATTCCTTTGCTACCACCGGCAAGCGCGCAATATAGCCTAGCCAACACACCTGCTCCTTTGCAGTTCTGATCGAGCTGCTGGTGGTGGCCAACGTCATTTTGTGTAAGTTTTGCGGGGAAACCAAATTCAGGCATAGCGGCATATAGGCATCTCCTTTTCGTGTTGTTGAAAGCAACTTAAAAATTAACCAAGAGGTGATGTCTGTCCATTCTTATCGAAAACGTTTTTTTTCCAAGATTTGGCATATTGTAAAAATTTTTTCTGTTGGTGGATTTACCAGGATTGAAGCCACGCTGATAAAGTAGGGTTATGTTAGGCTTCAGTCTTGCGCACAGTACTATTAACAGAACCTTAAATGCGATATTCAAAAGCTTTATTTTGTGATGTCCTTTCTTGTGGACTGGGTAGAGAACACTTAGTTTTCAATCTTCAGGTATGCATTCATTCGACCATATTCTAAATCTGATGCATACCAGCTTCTCGCCGCCGTTCTTGATTAGCTCGGCAGCCAACCCATTTGCGCCTCATTATAGTCGGGTTGTGAAACGCCAATTTCATGATCTTCGATTGTGGCGTCGGGTTCGTCATATTCACTTTTTTTTTTCTTGTTCAAATTCTCCGTTTTATAGGGCAAAGAAGCGATCCCTCTATAATATTAGTACTTTCTAAAGATCGGACAACAGGTCACCGTTCTAACTTTTCGTTCCCTGCTAAAGAATGCATGATAGCGTAAAAAAATTTAATTTTGTCTACATATTTGTACCCTAGCTCCGCCTGCAGCTAATTTCGTATAAAGCACTACACACTTGCGTGACACACTTTTCGTAAAGTTCATTTCAAACTACATGGCTATTCGATATACATACTACCCACCTTCGTTACTCCTCAGCCTCCACGATGACTTCTCATACTCTACACTTTCCCCTTTTCTCAATACTAATATTCAACACTCAACTCTGCTCTTCGGCTTGCTATGTCCTGCAACCAGCTCTCGTTGTTTGTGCTCGTGTCTAATGCTCGCGCTATGCCACTTCGTGCCTTATGAAATATTATCCATTTCAGGGATTAGACATTAAGCCATAAATTGACTCACTTGCATTTATGAGTCTTTCATTAGAATTAGTTGCATTGTTGGTTGCAAGCTTGCCACAACTCCGTTATTATGTTGCTATGCAGTCTGTAGTCGGTTCTGCTGGTTCGTAGCTGCATGGCATAACAGGCGCAAGGGAGCGCTTGATTGGCTTCTGCGTTGCTTATGTGGTCAGTACGCCGGTCTATAGGTATGTCGGTTGATTCAGTTTGATAGCATTAGCAGCGGCTCTTGTCGTCTTTTCTTTGCTCAAATGGTGTTGCCACACATGCACAAAACATAGATTTGGGGAAGGTTTCAGTTGAAGTTGCTTTTTCTAATATTTCTTAGCGGCGATTTGGCACGTTGCACGAGTAAAAATGAAGCAAGGATGTGCTGTGCGGTGCAGGCGGAGGCTCATGGCTTCCCTCTCTACCATTTCACTTCATTGCTTAGTTTATTAGTGGAAAGTAATTACTTCATTTTGCAATATTTTTGCACGACATTCTTATTTGTTGTTCATATTGAGCAAATGTCAGTTCTATAGTTGGGTACTCCAGGTTAAGGGCTCTGGTATTTGCTGTAATTTTTATACATATAAAATTTAAAATAATAATAAAAGCTTTTTCTTGTAGTTCGGGAAAGGGTACCGTAATTAGCATTACTACGCGCCTCTGAGCTCTGTGAGTAGAGTCAGTTAGGGGTTTAAACCTTGCCCATTCTGTGGAGGTATTAGCAGTGTCCGGCTAATAATTAGCTCAGGAAAAAGTCGACATCTCCATGAGACCACTTCAACTATGTCCTAACTTCGCGAGTTAATTGCCTCTCCTCTCGCCTGCGCGGCAACAACGTCTTTACGTACTGCTGAGCAGTGGCCATAAATAATTTTTCTTTCCACGGTGAGAAGGAGACCGCGAGGTATGCTGAGGTAATTCTTAGAGTCCCTCTACATTGGACCGCGGTGATAGCGGCTCGATACTTTCGAGATTTTATTGCATTCGCTCAGATTTCTGCACCACACAACAGTATAGAATTTGAGGTCGATGCTAGCAGCCTTTTTATGCATGGATGTGGTCCGCTAATGTTCGCTACAATACCTTCTAAAGTGATCTGAGAAGTTGAGCTTAGCTTCTAGAATCATCCCCAGATATTTCTGGGATCGCTTTTCTATTTGTTGATCCCCAAAAGTCGTAAGGATCACGATCTCCGCCTTTGATGTAGCCAGCTGGAGGCTGTGACCGGACATCCGTATTAATAAAAATAATAATAATAGTTTTGTTGTTGAATGAAAAAGTTGTGAGCCTAGTTTTGAAGCCACCACTATATTCTTCAGAAATTAGATAGTTTTCAGATGTAAAAAATTTCCTAAGCTCTAAGCTAGACATCAAACAATACCTCAGTGAAAACTTAATACAATTCCAGGCAGCAGATTTTGAGTGATGCGCGTTCAAACATACAGACAGACAAACAAAATTTCTGTAAACTGTTTCTTTTGGCTATTGCTACTCTAATATAGGCCCCAACTATAAATTTTTTTAATTTTTCTTTGGAGTACAAACATCAGTTGGTCGAAAAATCAGCGTTGGGTCACTTTGTTTTAAAAAATTATTTAAACAAGAAATAAATACAGCGAATACCAAAATTATACCCATATGTGATTATGGTCATAGTGTGTATCGCTGAATATATTTTATTTTCTTTCGGGATAAATTCATATTCACAGATGGGATGTGACTCTAGTTTTAAGGGCTAGTGCTTGTTCATTCCTGTTTAAAACGGCTTTTGCCGTGACAATTTCGGCCTTCGTGGGGTATATTTCTCAATCTCTTCAGAAATATTTGAGAATTACTCTAGAGGTTTTCCGGTACTGTTTTCGAGACTATTTCGATATTCTTTGCAGGACTATTTCGGGAATGCTACAGAATTTTTTCGGTACGTTTTCGGGTTCATTTCATTTTTGTTCATGGGCTCATTTCTTGTGCTTTTTAATTCAGGAATTTTTAGGAATTATTTTCGAGTCTTCTTCGGTATTCTTTTGTTGACCATTTCGGGACCTTAACGGGAATTGTCATTTCAGGATTGATTTGGGATCATTTCGGGTACTTTTCAGGATTGAATTTGCTAACTGATTCATCCAGATTTAAAATTTAAGATTGCCTCTCAAAGAGGAGGTGTCAAATAAAAGGGCTTTTGAATGAATTTAGTTTTTGAAGGAGTTGCCTACTATTCAAAAAGTTTAAATTGTATAGTTTTTATTTTTTGCCTGTCAAATAAGTGGTAGATTTGTTTTTTTTTCTTTTTTATTTCCAAAAATGGCATTTTAAATTCTATTCCTCGCAGGGTTGCTAGTCAAATTCAAACGAGGAATAAAAATGTTTGAATTGAAAGCAAGAAAAAGATTAGCCTGCAGAAAAATTTAATATTATTTGTTGTTATCTCGCAGCCACAAGTTCAAATTTGATTTTCAAAGGAAATTTCTAATTTTGAAAAAAAAAAAAATTAGTTTTGTTCTACTATGCCTAAGTCGATAAGAAAAACGCCTAAAAAATGCTAAAACTTACTTTTACGTTTTCGAAAACTGTGCAATTTGACCATCTAAAGACGAGTTGTTAATAATTATTATTCACAACTCATAGCTCAGCTTTTCCCAATTAAAAATACAGCTCATACTACCAATGTATTTGCATAATTTTTCGTACAGACATATAACTCATTTTTATGACACAGAAGCAACAAAATATTGAACGGCTTTTAATAAAACTTTAGAAGTTAGCCAAATGGAAAAAATCCATGTAATAAAATTCTTCTTGATTGCTCAAATATGAGTTTATATATGTACTTAGGAGCGTGCGCATTCATACATACTGTGCGCCTTAGCAACAATAAATGAGCTTATAATATTATAGCATATGTTAAGGCGTGTTATACATTTTTAATGCAGCGAAGCGTTAGCGCTGAAATAACTATTTAAGTGCGCTAGTGCATGAAAATAAGCAAGTTTTATTACGAAAACTTAACGGCTTAGAGAGATACATAAGTAAATACACATGCATATAAATACAAATATATATTTTTGTATGTATGTATACATAAAGTGTGTCTTCATACTATAGAAGCCTTTCCAGAGAAGAAAACTGTAGTGATTGTCTGGCACGTAGAAGCGCAGAAGCATACTTACAGGCGGTCTCAGTGTAGCGTGAGATGAAAGGGAATCGGAGGCGTACATATGAACAGGAAACAAGAAGCAGCAGTATTTTTGTTTGGTTTTTTTTTTCATGTAAATTTTTCCTGTCTACCCCAAAATGTCATAAATTAAATTATCCTGAAAAGGCGATATGGCTTGAGTTAATGCTGAATTTAATTTGCTAAAAATGAAAAAGCTCGCAAAACTCTCACTTTTGTGTGCACTTTTATAGTTATATTTGTACATATATTTAAGTAAATTTGCTAAATCTCAACACATCAAAGAAAGGAAACGTACTACAAGAAACAACTCTCGCCACAAGAATATTTGATGAAAAGTTATTATAGAAGTTGCTGAGACACTGCCGGTATCACATTCGTCCAGCCTTTGCAACTAACTAAAAATCTTTTGCAATCAGGACATATGAGTCTTGCACGATTAAGCAATACTTACTCATATGCGGGCACAACTATATATTCATTATATTACAACTGTGTAGCTTCTAAATAATACATTGCGAATATTAGAGAAAAGGCAGTGAAGTGGAGAAATATTTGCGATTGTAGTTTTAATTGGTACCACTGCAAGAATCCTACGAAAGTCCCCGAGAAGTGAGGATAACAAATAAAAAAATGCTTTGTAGAAACTTCTTTTTTTTTTGTTTTTGTTTTTTTTTAAAAACTTCCAAATTTCTCATATAGTACAGCCATAATAATTAATAAATATCTATTTCCATGTATATACACATGTGTAAGCTTTGGAAAAATATTGAAATCCAAAATTGCTTATAATAAAACATTATCGCAGACTGAGTGAAAGACAGTAACAATAGTCTATTTTTTTCGCAAGCATTTAGCGACTTCTGAATAAAATAATAAGTTTTTCTTTTTTTTTTGTTTTTTGTGTGTAAAATTGCTCATAGAGGTAAAGGGTATAATGATTGATAATCATTAATGTCTATATATTTTTACGACTGAGTGAAAGCTAACAATAGTCGAATTTTCTTCGCACGCACTCAGCGACTGTTGAAGAAATTTTTTCAAAAATTTTAATTGCCTTTGAAATCAAATGTGAACTTGTCGCCTACGAGACACTAACAAACAAATGTGAGCGTTTATAAGTTTTGTTGCTTGCCTATATTTTTTTCACAAACATTTTTTTCTTTTTTTGGAAAAGCGAAAAAAAATTTTGTTCAACATCGAATCGACGAATAACGCAATATTTGTACCAAAATGTCTGCATATTCAGCTCAGTCATGGCGTTTTTGTATCAAATACTAAGATAGGGTGTTGTAAAAAATTCTCGCGAGAGGCGTGCTTCAAAAAATTTTATGACATAGCGTGATCTGCCACTCAGTTGTCGATATATGAACCTTTTAGTTAATAAGCAAATGCTCAGGAAAAAAAAAAACTCAGTGGTTAATTCAGTGTTTAATCCAGTATTTAAAATTGAAGGGATTACACCATCTAGTAAGACCACAACGTATTTTTAAATAATTGCTCCGATTTTTTTTTATAAGCACTAGTCGCTAAGTGTGAATAAAATAACAAAATTAATTTTTTTCAAAAATT
Source organism: Merzomyia westermanni (assembly GCA_949987695.1). Classification (NCBI taxonomy): domain Eukaryota; kingdom Metazoa; phylum Arthropoda; class Insecta; order Diptera; family Tephritidae; genus Merzomyia; species Merzomyia westermanni. The sequence continues at coordinate 11,365,185 of OX465290.1, read as the reverse complement.
AAAATTTTCTTCGAAAATCAAATTTGAACTTGCGTGGTCAACCAAAATTGTGAGCGCTCATAATTTTTTTGCTCGCTAATCATATTTTTTTTCTATTTAAAATTTTTCATGGGAACCGAAAAAAAAACCAAACTTATCTAGCATCGAAATGGCGAATAGAACAGACAGTGAACATCACAGTATGTGTACAAAAATTGATGACCTATACGAGGTGTGTTCAAAAAGTATCGCGAATTTTGAATTTCCGCTGGTTACGTATATTCGAATTTCGAATTTTTTGTGGCGTTATGTTGGTACTCATGTCTCTCACTTATGCCGACAAGCTCGGCCATTTTGAATGTTCAGTTAATTGTTGACAGCTGCTTTGCTTGCACGTGTTTTGGATCGTCTTCGATTTTTACCTATTCAGAAAAATGGATCAAAGAACCTGTATCAAATTTTGTGTGAAAAACGAAATTAAGTGCGCGGATGCATTCCGAATGTTGACTGTGGCATACGGAGAAGCTACCTTGGACCGAAGCAACGTTTATCGGTGGTACGAAATGTTCTCAGAAGGCCGAGAAGATGTGCAAAGAAGAACAAAAATTGGCTTTTGCACCACGATAACGCCCCTGCTCACGCATCGTTGCTTGTGCGCGACTTTTTGGCCAAAAACAACACACTAATGATGCCGCAGCCACCGTATTCCCCAGACCTGGCCCCCTGTGACTTTTTCTTGTTCCCTAAACTGAAGAGGCCCATGAAAGGACGACGTTACGCTTCTCTTGACGAGATAAAGACGGCATCGAAGGAGGAGCTGAACAAGATACAAAAAAATGATTTTTTGAAGTGCTTCGAAGATTGGAAAAACCGTTGGCACAAGTGTATAATATCTCATGGGGATTACTTTGAAGGGGACAAAATAGATATTCATGAATAAATAAATAATTTTTGAAAAAACACAAAATTCGCGATACTTTTTGAACACACCTCGTACACGCTGAGTAAAATTTCTTTAATTTTTACTACGCCAGCACTTCAAAGTTGGTCCAACTCCAAAGTTTAATAATTTTTGTTATTCCATTTTATATTTTTTCAAGTTCGAAATAGTAGCAGATTGCTATGCAAATTATTCTAAGTTTTAAAGAAGATTAAACAAAAAAGAAGAGTAAACAAAAATTAGTAAAACTTAGTAGTTGGTGAATGAAAAGTATTAGAATATATCAAATTTTAAAATTTTGGTGTATTAAAAATTTAAGATTATAGAATATCCTATGTTATTTTTAAATTTTTAATAAACGTTCAAAACTTTTTAGTATTTTACAGAAATGTTTATTATAATCTAATACTTTTTCGAATATTTCTATAAAACTTCATAGTTTTTTTTTTTTTAATTTTTAATATATTCTTGTTGATATTTCTCTGCGTGTACATCTGAGTCATGACGATTTGTATCTAATATTAAGATATAATTGATATAAATTCTTGATATAAATTGTCGGGTGGAGCGTCCTTTCAAAATATTATGAAATAGGGTGAACTACCACTCAGACATCTATGTACATATATCGGGATGTAAGGTAAATAAACAAATTCTAAGTGTTTAATCCAGTATTTAAAATTGAAAGAGTATTTAAAATTGGTAAGACAACAACGAATTTGCTAACTAATCTTTCCAGATGTACAAAGTTAGCATTGCCACCTGTACAAAAACTTTAAATTGTAGAGGTTTTTTTAAATATAAAATAAGTGGAATAAATTAATGTTTTCACTTTTGATTTTTCAAAATTGGGTTTTAAACTTACACCAACAAACTCTGAGGTAAAGTAAAGCTATGTAACTTAAATATGAAAAAGGCTACAAAGTCGGAGTTTAACAAGTTATAATTACTTAATTTTGCGTATGATACCTAGCTAGTTTCAAAAGTGGAAACCAAATCATGAAACATTTCCAAAACCAATTTAGCATATTTAAAAAAACATTTCCTCTGCGTACAACTCTACATATATTTTATACGTTACGGCAACACTATCAACAATAATTTCTGCACATGAAACTTTTCGTAACTGTAAAATTTGTAGAAAAAAAAATATTGTTTGCAAACAAACTAAAATTTTTAACGCTGCATGTTTTTTTTTCAAAATAAATAAAGTTCTATTATTTTTTGAAGAAATAAGTTCAGTGCGCTATTAGTATAAATTATGTGGTTGGCAAAGAAATTGCATTTGTTTGCTCGACTCTGACATGATTTAGACTGAAAAACGCTGAAATTTTGTAAATAACTTTTCCTTATGATTTCTGTACAAAGCAATTAGCCGTTAAGTACTATTTGAAAGTAAGACGCATCGATTGAGTAGTAATAAAATATTCTATATTCAATACTTTTTGTAAACTTTAAGCACTTTAAGATTTATCATAACAACACAAAAATTAATTTAAATATTAATATTATGAATTTACTTATATGCAAAATATATATATATTTGTTTTTGATAATTGAAATCACCCATATCAAAGCCTTTCAAGGCGCTAAACTAAATAAATGAATCATTTTTTTTATTCATAATTCAATATTAATAACTTCTATCTTGAACTACATAAATACAAACGTATGCATACCAATTAAGTTATAAAACTACAACAGTCACAGCATTAAGCTTTTAGTTAAACATGACCTTTCTTTTACCATACAAAAATAAAATATATTGACTCCACTTTATGTTTTCGATTGCTCAATACACAATTTACGCGCATTCAAAAATTGTTATAATTTGTCTAAACAAATAATGTTTTATTTTTTATTCTTAACCACAACTTGCCCTACGTACTCGTTGCTGCTTTCTTATAGTCGAGTTTCGGTAATGCGTGGACAGGTCATTACACCGCAAGGATTGGGCATTGTTGGCATACGCGTCTCAGTAGATCGGGATTCGAGATTTGGTTTTACGTTGACACGACAAGGCGGTTGGTGAGTATCATATTTTTAGTTATTTAATTAATTCAAACACTGCAATGTAAGTAGCTCATCTGCAAAATTCCAATTAGCAGCAGATTACGTATACGCCACGTAGGCCATGCGCATTATTTATTTCTAGCGCTTCCTATCGATACTTCCATATGACTAGAACCAGTTCAACGGAATTTGGCTTGCTTTATTTCTTTGTTAATGGAAATATCTTATTTGGCGCCATCTTAGCTTATAGCACAGGCACATGTAATTGGCACGCATTTTAGCTTTGATACACTTCAAGGCCAAGTTATTGCTTCGAATTCTATCGCTTACAATAAATGATTAATACAGAAACAAAATGCGCTCCCAAAGAGAACAGCTTACATTCAAACTTACAGACAGTCGCGCATAGCTAAATCCAGAACGAACGTTGACTTGTTTAGTTTGGATGGCCATCGAACTTTATTTCCTACAAAAATATGAATATAAAAATTAAAAAACTATCTAGAATCAATTGAAGACTGTGCATTTTATCAATAGATCGAAAACGTTAACTTGATTAATTCATTAATCAGAAAATAATCATTATGGTTTATTTAAAAACGATAAATTTCGCAATTAATCACATTTTGATTAGTTTTAATTAGAATCATATAAATATTTTTTATAGATTAATAAATTATACAGAAAAATGTTTAATTAATCGTATAATTTATTCTTTATTTCCTCAAAAAAAAAGGAGTCACGGGCGCTATGTTTTGTACCACATTTCATGAAATCAAACTTCAAACAACTATATCGAAAACGCCAATTAACCTCAACTTGCTTGATTCAATCATCAGTGAATAATTATTATCGTTTAATTAAAATGATTAATTTCTGCTGTCTTCGAGTTTTATCAGTTTAACAAAAACATGGCCTTTTATATTCAGTGGAGCGTGCCGATTTTCTCCCCATAAAATCACCAGTTCGAAATATGTTCCACAGGTCAGTCTGACCAACTTTGCTTGAAAGGCTATGGGTCTAAAGATCTTAAGATAAAGTTTCAGAATATTTTGAAATTTTTTTACGTGATTGTGGAACGTCACCTTAAAAATCGCGTACTTAAAATCGGTATTAGATCCACAGTTTCATAAGGGTTATATATGTTGAAGTGCTGAAAAAAGGGGAACATTTTGATCTTCTGTAGAGGTATATAGCCATATTTTTATCAAATACTTGATATACGTCTTGCGTAGTACAATGTCTAATTTGTAAAATCAGCTCAAAAACATAAAAACATACTAATAATTGTCAAAATTTGACTACGATTCAAGTCCATCAGCTCAACCGAAAGCATAAAACCAAACCAATTTCGTTAGTATGGGAACTTGTGGTGTCCTTGAACGATTCATTGAAATGAGAAAAAAATTTGCCTGCAAACGGGAAGGATTTTCTCAAAAAGGCTACTTTTTTCATCTGATGAAATGTATTGAAAAATTCATAACATTGATATGAAACTTTAAACGAAAAAATGAAATCGTTCAAGGACACGGCAAATAAATTACGAACAATTTGAAAAAAAAAAATTTAAATCGACTGAAGTCCGCAAGATGCAAAACGCTACAACTTCGCTTCTACTGCTCAAATCTCTATAAAAATTTGTTATAACATTCTTAGGAACATATGCTTCAAGATGAACAAATAAAAAAATTTTCGTTAATTGGTGTTAGAGCAAAAATTACAACGTTATGCACAGCGATGGTATGGGATGACATGTTTCGAAGTGCCCAGCTTCTCATCAGCCCCTTCTCGGACACTGAGATACGAACCCAAGTGTCTGCACCAAAGCCGCTGTTAGAGTACTCTAACAACTAAGCTATGATGCCCTGTAGCGTGACGATTTTTTGACCGACTTCAACATATATAACCCCTTAAGCATATGTGAGCAGAACGATCCGTAAAACATTTTTCGCATCTTCGATTTTTCCTTGTTTTTTTCATTGACTTTTTTTTTGGTTTTTTTTTTTTTTAAGAAACAGTAATTACTTCGGAACTGGTTTATCAGCGTATGCTAAATATATATCGTAATATCAAATAAAAAAGTTTGCTCTCGAAACAAAATTCAAATTTCCAAAAATAAACGTTTGCATTAAATTTGATTAATGCCCGCGGAATTTATTACCTTTTGTCCTTGGGAGTTACTGCACTGCATCGGGTCTATCGCTTTTCTTCTATCACCAAAATAAAAAAGGCGTGGTACCAAAATAGCATACATATAAGAGAATAATTTTGAAAACTAATAAAATCCTCTTTCGTTTTTTTTTGAGTTAAAAAATCTAAAATGTTAAAGCATCACCAAAACCCCAGAAATCATTATTTAGGCTTCTTTCCTGTTTCCAGTCCATCAGCTGTGATCGCTGTTACTTCTATTACAATAACTTGGAAACTAGTTAATTAAATTTTTGTTTGCTAATTAAGAAGCTATGAGAGGACCGAGGGACAAAAAAAGGTATCGTTAAAGCCCCAGAAATCATCATTTACCCTTCTTTCCCTCTTACAGTCCAGCAGCTGTGATTGCTCTTTCTCCGATTAGAATAATTTTGGAAACTAATACATTTTTTTTTAGTTGCGGTTCTGCAAAAAATAAACAATGAAATATCCCAAAGGGCGTGAGTTTGTAAATAAGCTCTATTCATAAAAACAACTTTTGCCAGGTGTTTGATATTCAATTACGACTATGTTCGATTAATGAATTTGTGAAATTCCCATTTTATTGGTGTTCAGATATTTCCATGTACTCGTGCCTGAACATAATGAGAGTTTTGGCAACATTTGCTTTTTATTTAAAAAAAATGAAAGTATTTTATGCGCTCTATTAGTGCGCCGATATATTTTGTTATATACACACGGCTAAAACATTGAGCCTAAATTTAAATGTTTTTTTGGGCTACATTTATGTCCAACCCAAATTTGCTTTAGAATTAAAGTTATGCAAGTTTTCGAGAAAATGAGCGTGAGGAAACGAGTTTAAATTTTAAACCAGAAATGTCTTAACAATTAAAAAAGATAAAAAACATTTGTATCAGTTGGCAGGATTCTAACCAACGCTCCCCGCATCAGAGTCATCTGCTCTACGCGCTGAGCTACGGGGCACACAAAACTGCTTAAAGAAAAATTCAATGACTTGAAAAACCTTTCAAAAATAAATTAAAAGAAACTTAAAACGTTTGACGTTTTTTTCAGTTCAGTTTCAGATGTAAACCACAATAAAATGAAAATTGTTGTAGGTAATTGAAAGGTTTGGAATTAATTAAGGTTACTTCATATAGGTCATTGAAAATCCTCTGCTTGGGTTACTGACACACAGGCAGTATGATTGACAATAACGTCACTAAACATTCATTAAATCCAGAATTACAGTTCTACCGTCATTTCAAATGAAATTATTAACAATAAGTTGTATCGAAAAAAAAAAAATAAATAAAATATCACTCAATTATTGCTTCCAGCTCGTTAATAAGTATTACTCCACATCGCGTTCACATGCCTACTGTAGTTAAGTCACCGAGAGGCCAATTTACTTTGTAAAACCATTTTGTTTTGTCAAATTAAATCTGCTTAAATTTGTTTTCTCTATTAACTTCATGCAACATATGCATTGTGCTGCCAGCTTTTTGCCTTATTGCGTTATAATTCTTCGTTAGCCCAGTGCCTTAATTCCTCACGTCCATTGTAGCAGTAACAATTTTGTATTATTTATTTATGTACAGTACATTCTCTTTTGTCCTTTTGCTCATTATTATTATTATCATTATTATTATTTCATGTAGTCCTTTGCAGTTTGTTACTTGTTGCCATCCCGCTAGTGCGGTTTTATGCTTCCTCTGCAATGTCGCGCAAGCTTTGTTCCATTGTGAAACTAAGCTAACTACAACAAAATAACAAAAAAATACTCAAAGAATGGGAAGTGAAAAACAGTTAAGGTACCAGCCAAACATAAAAACACTAACTCACAGTTACATAATGCTGGTAACGCTGCTGCTATGGAAAAAGATTTGATTTTGTACGCAAACAAAGGCATCACATATATAAATAGCTGGATGTACATATGTATGCTCTTTGCTTGTATTCTGTATAATATTTACCAGCATAATATTAACAACATATAGTATAATGCATGGATGTCAATCCCGAAATTAGACTTGTTGAAGAGAAATCCCGAAATTTCGGGATTCAAAATATGTTCTTAAAAACTAAATATGTGTGTCTTTATTTATTTAAATTATCAAATTTTTTTATTTATTTGCAATGTTTTTTGGTATTTTCAGTTTTTTTGTTGACTGTGGTTGTGTAGTCGTCATTTCTATGCTAAATAAAAAAAATTTTACTCGCTTAGTACAAAAATTGTTTGAATTGAAAGCAACAGAAAAATAAGCTAGCAGAAACAATTATAAGGGCTTTAAATTTTGTTTGCTAACCCGCGACAAGTTCATATTTTATTCTGAAAGAAAATTTCAAATCTTTGAAAAAAAAAATTCCATTTTGTTATTTTATTCATACAAGTCGCTAAATGCTTACGATAAAAAATGGTTGTGTTACTTAAACTGCACCCTTCGAGAATCTAGCAAGAATCTGTATGCCTACGGCATTCAATATCGAAATCTAACCAGTTATTTATTTAACATTTTATTTTTTTATTTAAATATATCATCTTCTGCATATAAAAAGAACTGAGTTAACACGGATTTAAAAGTCAAAAAATAGCTCCGTTTTCTCAGGCCAATTTTATAAATAGCGGCTGGTTAAACACACATTTTTTTTTTATATTAATTTCAAATTTTTTCACAAAAATTTTGCTTACCAAAATCTCCACAGTTGCATTAAAAATATTTTAAAAATTCGAAAAAATTTTTATGAAATAATTTTCGTTTGACATAAAACAATATAGCAAAAATCGAATTATTTCCCTTTTACTTTTATATGGTCATATCAGGTTTTTTGCTTAAGTTATTTTTTGAACATAAACTGTTGGATAATAGGACTACCCCAATCACGGTACTAATCTCGAGACACAAGGATTGGGAAATCAGCTACAGAAAATCAAGGTATTGGTCAAGCCCATATAAAAGCACATTCCTAGAATAAAGTAAATAGTTATTTCAGAAGTTAGGTGGTGATTTTGGTTGCTGTGCAATAACGCCCTGGGAAGTAAAACCCACTGGGCTTATTTCCCAAAACAGAAAGTAAATCACGTAAACGTTATTTACTTTGAAAAGGAAAAACGGCTGGTTTTTATTCATTTTATTTTATTTAGTGTCCTCCAATTATGAACGGCAAATCGAATTCTTTAAAATAAACCGCCGCGGTCGAAAATTTGAAAAAAACATGTCGCGCTAAAAAGCCATTAAAAATGGCAAATTTTACTTAACAACCCAAGGATTCTATTGAAATTAACCTCAAATTTGTGATTAAGCGATTAAACAAACTTTTAATTAATCACATTTTTAACTAATCAAAGCAGTTGATTAATTATCTTCGGATAAAACAGATCATAAGTAATGATTACTTACTCGCAACAAAAAAGCATTAACTTAGATCTTAAAAAATTTATTCATTTCACTCTAGTACTTTTTAAATAAAATAAATTAATGAACATAAAAAAGAGCAGGTTTTTGCAGACCTGCCAAATTCCTATTAGAACTTATACATCAATTGATTGTATGGTTCTTTGAAAAAATAATGATTTTATTAATTGTTTTCGAAAGTGCGCAATTACTAAATGATTACCATTGGAAAAAAGTAAAAAAAAAAATCAGAAGTAATCGAAAACAAGCAAAAACAATAAACAAGTTTTTATAGTAGGCTTTTCCAAAAAATAATCAATCAAATTACTAATCATTACGATAAGTAATCCTTAATTAACAGTTCGATTTTTTGCTTAGTTGATTTTTTAAAAGCAAAAGTTTGTATGTATTGAAATTGTCTGTCAAATGAGATTGTGATTACTTATTTTTCTGTATAATGAAATCAATAAAATATTAATTAAAATTAAACAAAATGTGATTAAACACGAAATTAGTCGTTTAATTGAAAGATAATGATTATTCACTGATTAATGAATTATTCCAGTTGAGGTTGATTGGCATGTTCGATTAATTGAATTATGGCGTATCACTAATTTAATTCTATACCCTTTTTTAAATTATAAATGTACTATATGATTTGACTGATACCATAGAGTAGTTTGAAAACTTGAAAAATCTCGTGAAGGAAAATAAAAATAATAAAGACTGCAGTATTTCGTTTCCGCAAAGGCAATAATGCCCATTGAGAGACTATAGACTTTATGAGTTTCTGTGGGTGTTATTGCACGGCACAGTATTTTTGAATGAATTCCTTGTTATCTTGTTTCACCGGAAATCTTGAAAAAAAAAATATTTGGTATTCCCTATACAGTTGAATTGAAACCAGCATACCCTGATATAGGTCAAACGCTTTATCCAGCATCTTCTGTGATAAGATTAAGACACAGACATATGCGATAAAAACTATTCTTGTCTAACAAACTAGGTATTTCTGTTTATCAAACAGGTGTTACTGCCTAACTACGGGACGGTTGCTGATATACAGTTAATTTTTAGAAAGAAATTCCTTTATTTCTTCGTTCCTTTAAGTGGTTCCATTAAGTTAACGCATTTTCTGCAGGGTCATTTTGCATTCTTGTAGACAAACTCTTAACTGCTCTCACATACACAAACATAACTTACCTGTTTATATGATCATTCATAAATTGCAATAATGTGCTGCAGCTGGGATTAAATTAAATTTATTCTGTTTCATTCTATGCCAGATTTTATTAACTTTCATTGGCCATTTGGTAAATCCTGCTAGCCAGCCTAAATTTAAATGTTAAGCGCTGAAGCACACAAAACGTGTTTGTACATAAATAATAAGGAATTATTTTTTTGTGCCAGGAAAAGTTTTCAAATGCTACTAATGCGAAGATTTTCAAATATAAGATGCCAACAAAAGCGATTACTTATTTCAAATTTCTACATGCGTGCAGTGGAATACTAAGTCGCATATACAGACAACGACACACCTGCCAATCTGAAAAAGCTTTAATATGGTGTTCATACATTTTTTTGTGCTCTCAAATATTCGCAAGGTATTTTATAAATAAACTATTTTAGTTCGTGTTGGAAAAAACTAGCCTTAAACTTTGAATATGATAATAAAAACAGCTTTTTTTTGAGTGTATAAAAATATCTATTTGTTTTCAGAATAGTACGGAATTCATTTGGATAACAGCTAATCCCGATAGTAAAATATTGACGTACATAAAGTTGTGCAAAATTTCAAAATCGGATAAAATAATATAAACTACAATAAAATAAAACAAACAAGAAATAAAAATAATAAAATAAAGTAAACTAAAATAAAATAAAATAAAAGAACACAAAATAAAATAAAATAAAATAAAATAAAATAAAATAAAATAAAACAAAAAGAAATAAAATAAAGTAAAACAAAATAAAATAAAATAAAATAAAATAAAAGAAAACGAAATAAAATAAAATAAAATAAAATAAAATAAAACAAAATAAAATAAAATAAAAGAAAACAAAGTAAAATAAAATAAAATAAAATAAAATAAAACAAAATGAAATAAAATAAAATAAAATAAAATAAAATTAAATTAAATAAAACAAAATAAAATAAAATTAAATTAAATTGAAAAAACTAAATAAAATAAAATGCAGTAAAATAAAACAATATAAAGTAAAATAAAAAAAGTAAGACCAAACAAAAAGTAAAACCGCTTTATCTTCGAAGCTATGTACATATCAGTACCGGCAGAGGAAATAAAGGGGGTAGGCATAGTAGAAATGTGAGAATTGGAGTAGGTGTTAGAGCAAAATGAAGATAGTAAAATAAACTAACTAAATGTCGCCGTGGGGGATAAGCAAAAGTAGGAAGAAAAATTAATATAAATAATAATAAATAATAAATTACAAGGAAGTTCCAAGTGGGCAGGGAAGAAAGTACAGTTTGTTAAATGTATGCAACTAAAAACAACAATTTTTGTACATTTTCAAGTATTCGTGAAACGAGCTCAAGGCCAAGAATAATAATTAAAAAAAAAATATAAACAGTTCTAATTTTTCCTCTAATATCAATTAACAAACAAACATAAAAATTCGAGCTTTGCTCCAACAACAATCACCATAACTATAATTGATACAGGTACAGTGCGGGTGCATAACAAATAACACGGAAGTGTTGATATGCAAAAAAGCCCTTCTGTATCTAAAACTGTTCTATGAACGCGCCTAAAAATATTCCACTTTCCTTGAGTTGACATATAAAAAATATGTACCAACGAATGTATAAAAGGAATAAGCAAATGGCACATTAGAGGAAAAATGCATCGTGAAGCTACAGGGCATCATAGCTTAGTTCTTAGAGTACTCTAACAGCGGCTTTGGTGCAGACACTTGGGTTCGTAACTCAGTGTCCGAGAAGGGGTCTGATGAGAAGCTGGGCACTTCGAAACATGTCATCCCATACCATCACTGTGCATAACGTTGTAATTTTTCCTCTAATATCAATTAACAAACAAACATAAAAATTCGAGCTTTGCTCCAACAACAATCACCAAAAACAATAATAATTTTCATAAGAATTCAAAAAACTTAAAAACTATTATTCTTGGCCTTGAGCTCATTTCATGAATACTTGAATTTTCAATATATTTAATTACAAGCTGTAGCTGCTCCTTCTGCTAAAGTTATCCTTGAATCTCGCAGATAGATTTAAACAGCTCAAAACAAATATGAAATACAGTTCTTCGTACTTTTGTGGTTTCGAAACACATTTCCTGTATTATTTTGGCTTCCTTCAAAACAAAAAGAAGAACTCGTTGGAAGATACTTCACTTTGACGAATCTCAATGTATTAGCCTTAGCTGGAAATTACAGCATTTCCGTACATATTTTCATCCGTCTTCCATGGTTGCTTATATAAACATGTTGAACCATAACAGTGCACACCTATACTATTACACCCACACGCGAAAACACACTGAACCTTACAACTACAGTGACAGACGAGGTCTCGCTGAAGCAAGATACAAATTGTATATGTACATACAGTTTTACAACAACAGCAATATTAACAATTACGTTGACGGTCAAACTAAGGACAAAGCCAGATACGCCATATACCATACGGTGGATTGTATCTTATAGGAAACACAAAAAGGGGTGGTGCAAAACAGAGCGAAGACGTAAGGTTGGTGGCCGGAAAATGTCACAACGAGATTGGATTTTTGAAAATAAAATAAAAAAGCTGATAAAGTCTATATAAAAATATATTAAAAGAGAAAAGAGAATTCGTATTTGCAGTGGTGAGCCCTTATGCTATGTTGTGGCTTTGGATCGCAATAGCGTTACATAATATGTGTTCATTGTTTCGAAATGAAAAATGCCCTTCAGGCTGGACGTTTAAAGCAATATAATAGCGTATGAGAGGTAGAATATAGGTGTGTCCTCTGCACTTAAGATAACTAGCTCTTAGCCCCGTTACAACTACAGGGTGGCGCGAAAGTCATCCTCCTATCAGAAAATGCTATAAATTTTGCGATTGGCCCCTAAAGTCAGTTCTGTTTTGACATTTGTGTAGTAAACACATGCGAAATACACGTTAATAAACAATGTTACGCTACACTGCTCCAGAACGCGGAATATTGCTGACTATTTATTTGACCAATAATCGGTCGGGGCCAAACGGTTACTGTGAATGGTGAGCGCTACAGAGCAATGATCAACGAGTTCTTTTTGCCGCAACTTGATGAATTGGGATTGGAAAACATGTGGTTCCAACAAGACGGTGCAACAGCACACACTGCACGTGCCACAACCGATATGCTGAACATCGGAAGCTTACTTTTGCGCCACCTGGTACAACGAAATAAAATGAAATTAAAAAAAAAATTTGATAAAATAAAATAAAATAAAAGAAAATGAAATGAAATAAATTTAAATAAAAAAAAAAAGAATGAAATTAAAAAAAAAAATTTAATAAAATAAAATAAAACAAACAAATTAAAATAAATAAATTAAAATAAAATAAAATAAGACAAACCAAAAAAAAATCAAATAAATAAATTAAAATAAAACAAAACAAAATCAAATAAACTTAAATAATATAAACTAAAATTAAATAAAAAAAAAGTTAAATAATAAATTAAAATAACAAAAAAATATAAAAACATAAAAATTTTAAAAGAATAAAACTTAAATAAAATAAAATAAATAAATTAAAATAAAATAAAATAAAATAAAATAAAAAAATTAAATTAAATTAAAAGAATAAAATTTGAAAAAATATAAAATAAAATAAAATAAAATAAATTAATTAAAATAAAGTAAAATAAAAAAAAATAAAATAAAATAAAAAATAAAATTAAATTAAAAGAAAAAAATTTAAAAAAATATAAAATAAAATAAAATAAAATAAAATAAATTAATTAAAATAAAATAAAATATTATAAAATAAAGCAAAATAAATAAATTAAAATAAAATAAAACAAATTAAAATAAAATAAATAAATTAAAAAAAATAGCACAAAACAAAAAAGTTTAATTAAATTAAATTAAATAATATGAAATAAAATAATAAATTAAAAAAAAATAAAATAAAACAAAAAAGTTTATTTAAATTAAATTAAATAAAATAATTTAAATAATTTTGAATAAGTATTCGAACTCAAGAACTCTTAACAAGGCTGCGTAGAGTTAAATGCGATAGTAGATCACCACTAAGTAATTATATAATGTACGATTTCACAAAAACGTTACTTAGACTTGCTCACTTGTTTGGACCTACTGTGGTGCCTCGCTGCATTGCATCATGGTCATTTATACAACAAGCCGGATTTTATTTACTACTACCCAACTATGTCAGTATGTATTGAGAAAGAAATAGTCTTGCAAAAGGAAATGAAGCGCCACAATGAGCAATTGTTCCTGAGCGCGCAAGAAAGTCGATTTCATTTATTATTTTAATGAATTTCTTAGCAAAAAATTTTGATTACAAAGTTTTAACAAAGCTATTTTGATAACATCTTCTCTTATAATTATTTGAACTGTAAGTCAGAGCAGCAACGATATGAGCCAGTTTGTTCAATACCTTGTGCATCCAGTTATAAACCAAAGTACAGTTGTGTGAGTGTATATATACAAAAACAAAAAAGTTTATATAAAAATCTTTCATCCAAACTTTGTTGTTCTTCTTCGCTTCTGCAATGGCGAACTGTTTTAATTAAGACTCATAACTTTCTCAAGTAAATCCATTCCAACTCAGTAAACATTTTGCTCCATCTGACACTACGACCTGGCGCATTCGGTTCACTTCATCAATATTTCTTCTCTAAGTTATTACTAATTGCATCATTCTACACGGCACAGCTTCAAAGGTGACTGCATTGTTATTTTACACAAGAATTATTTTGAAATGTTCGAGAAAACTGCAACAAACACAAAGAAAAAAAAATGTTTGTAAAAAAAAAGATTTGTTAAAAAATTCGGAATTATGTTGCAGCTAAGTTAACATTTATTTATTTTTGCCGCGCAGGATAAAAGCGCCAAACTGCACCCCTAGCAACCGGCATCATTAATTGCAATCGCGTGGAAAACAATTTAAATGCCCTAAACAGTAAGCATCAGGTTTCTTCTCATTTTCTTAGGAATTTTGAATTATTTTCTTATAACAAAGCAAAAATAAATAAAAATGCTGAATTTCTAGCTCATTATTTTGACTTGAGTTTTGTTTGCTCATCATCAAATACCTGTACTCAACCACATGGGTGTGATGGAGAAATGTGTAGCTATATATTTGTGGCCTGTACAAGACTGGGTCGAAAAAAAGAGTCCGTGCCTTAGTTTAAAGCTTATTTTGGAAGGATTTTGGGAATATAAATTGCTATTTCAAAGTATCAAGCTGAATTTCTCATTTAAACATTTAGTTTTGTTCTATTTTATTTTTTTTTTCATATTCTTTTTTTATTAAAATTTTTTTATTTTATTTTACTGTACTTTACTTTATTTTATTTTATTTTATTTTATCTTATTTTATTTCATTTTATTTAATTTATTTTATTTTTTTTTATTTTATTTTTTATTTTTATTTTATTTTATCTTATTTCATTTTATTTTATTTTGTTTTTGCTTTTTTGTACCAACACTTTTTGTTGATTTTACGGCCTGTACATTTTCAAGTATTCATAAACCGAGCTGAAGGCCAAGAATAATAATTTTTCACTTTTTAATTTTTATAAAAATTATTATGGTTTTATATATATATATTTTTTTTTTAATAATAATTTTTTAATTAATTATTAAAAGTTGTTTTAATTGAATAGAGTCGGAAAAATTTTTAGAGACAACCGCCGCAGCTTTTCTTATAGATGCATTTCGGAAACTGCTAAGCTTCTTCGTCAGAGAAATTTTTACACGCATTGCTAACCATTAAGCTAACAATACCCTGGTTTTGATGTCATCTAAACTCCTAATTCTATTCTTCATTACCATATGCATTAACCGCTTCAGCAATCTGACAGTTAGTAGTGTGAAGATGATGGATTTTTTGGCAGATCTGCTTTATCATCATCAGCAGAACTGTTTTTTTAGTTTTATTTTATTTTACTTTATTTTATTTTATTTTAAAGTATTCATGAAACGAGCTCAAGGCCAAGAATAATAATTTTTTACTTGTTGAATTTTTATGAAAGTTAGTATTGTTTTTATTTGTTTATTTTATTTATTTTTATTCTTTTTTTTTTACTTTATTTTTTTTTATTTTATTTTATTTTTTTTTAATTTAATTTTATTTCGGCTATTTTGTTTTATTTTATTTTATTTCATATTATTTTACTTTATTTTATCTTATTTTATTTTATTTTCTTTTATTTTAATTTATTTTATTTTATTTTATTTTATCATTTTTTTATTTTATTTCATTCTCTTTTATATTATTTTATTTTATTTTATTTTATTTTATTTTATTTTATTTATTTTATTTTATTTTATTTTATTTTACTTTATCATTTTTTTATTTTATTTCATTCTCTTTTATTTTATTTTATTTCATTCTCTTTTATTTTATTTTATTTTATTTTATTTTATTTTATTTTATTTTATTTTATTTTATTTTATTTTATTTTATTTTATTTTATTTTATTTTATTTTATTTTATTTTATTTTGTAATCTGCATGTAGACTTCTGTTTATCAATATTAGCTTGTATCTTCTCAATATAAACCTTAAAAAGTTTTCCAAAAGCGATGCAAAAAAAATTCGTGCCACTCTAATTTATGTACTTAGATATACATACACATAGATATCTCAAAGCATGCATTAAAATCATCGCCTTAAATTACATGATATTAATTAAAGCGTAGGTAGTTGCAATGCGAGCTCCCAGCGAATTCATCCCTTTGAATGGTTGGGGGCGTATACGTAATCTGAATAAATTTTGATTTGCTTGGCGCATCTTTGGCGCCAAGTTTCCGCTGCTTTGTACTTTTGCATAGAACTTGATACTAATTAATATGCTTAAACAACTTTCCGCTACATCTATTTCCCTCTCTTTCTTCCTCCTTTCCCCCCGCCAAACAGGTTCGATGTGCTGGTTAACGGTGGCGGCGCGGTGACTTTACAATTTCAGCGTTCACCTTTCAGGCCACTTACGCGCACTGTCTTTGTGCCATGGAATAGAATTGTGGTGTTGCCACCAGTACAAATGCAGCTAAGCGAAGACGATGAAAGCAGTGGACGCAACGTTAAGTAAGTCAGACATATAACATTGGCCAAATTGTTGTGTACACAAATATTCAAATCAAATTTCAATAAATGCTAAATTATATTTTTCGTTTTCTTTGTTTTTCCATTGACACAGAATTGCACCAATGAACCCAGCGCTAACTTTTCTCAACTCTATACTCTATCATTTTGCTGATGAGCAGTTGGATGTGAACAAGATATGCGTAGAGCATGACCACGAAGAGCTCAAACCACAATTAATTAGCACTTGGATGCCAAACGGTGTGGGCGCCATGCCCGGCAAGCGCGTCATATTCGCCGAAACGCAGGTGAGTCGGAGAGTCAGCGCAAAATATTTCAATAATATAAAGTTTAATATTTCGTCTAACGAGCAATATATATACAAGTGTAGCTTATCCTAGCAATTTAAATAGAATTTCCTGCCCTAACTTAATTAGTTAGTTGCGGCTTACACAAAACGCTGTCGCTTTGCCCCTTTTGCCACGACGAGCATATTTACTATGCAGCCAAGTGCATCTCAGGCAAACTCATGGTCGGTGGCCTGGCTTCACCTTTGCCCGCAATACCACAGATTGCTACATTCTTAATCCGCCTTACGCTGAAATAGTTATATACAACAGTAATGGCTGTAGTTGCAACGTATCTAAGCTTATGGTGCGCTTGATTATTTTCTAAGTTCTAGCGCACTTAAGTTTCCTCACGTGCTATTCTTGGCGCATGAAGTAGAGAAAACAATATAAAAATTATGAACATTATATTTAGTTACAAGAGCACAGCCAGCAGTGGCAAAGGTGAGCGTACTCTAGGCAAGTGCAAGGAGTAGAGTTTCTGCTCCTTCTTGCATTATTTATGATGAACTTAAGTTGCTGCACACAGCACAAGCGACACACCAACATCAAAGCAAGCTGTTGCCTCACCCACAATGTGCAGTGAACTAGCCGCGCTGGCCTTTGGCTGGTGGCAATGACATCAGCTGTCTTATCCGTGTATTTTAATTAAATTAAAATAAACCTCCAGCTCGAGGATCAGCGCCAAGTTTTGCTTAAATTGTCGTTTTTTTAAGTGACGCCAATTCACTTTGCACAAACGGCGTCATGGGAGCACTTGACCTAATTGCTTTACTCCCAGTGTGCTTTTTCATTTCAATATTCAACTTGCAGATATAAAATTTAAGCACGACCTATGCAATGGCAACTATGGCTGCATCCAGCACTTGGAATATACTTTGACTGATTTTAATCACTATAAATCAGTTGAGATATGGAATTAATTACCCCTGCGGGTTGGGGGCTTAGAATATGCCCGAGGTAGGCATACCGGTCGTAAGAGGCGACTAACATGCACCCCTCATTTTCCATCTTATCCTTCCTTACGGAGGGAGGGGTGACATGAGCTAGAAGGTTTCACTGGTCATAAATCGCTACCACGACAGTCGGGCAGTACCGCAAGGGAGTACCGGAGCGTACCGTGTTCAAATCCGGCCAAGGACTGTTAACTCAACAACACTCCCCAAAACCTTCGGCGAGTGTTTTGTCTTTACCACAACAGCAACAACAACATTAAATCAAATCGCCTGTTTCAGCACTCATCAGCTTTCGCTTGATACCCATTTTATACTAACACATTTTGAGCCACCTTGGTCCTCATATCGGTCGATAACTCCGAAACCGGTCCAGTTATCGAAATAGTAGACCCCTTTAGCTTTAAGCTAGACGTCTAATAATATAACGGTGAAAGTTCCATTCAATTCGATTAAGCAGTTTTTGAGTGATACGCGCGAAAGCACACAGACATACAGACAAAAGCTCTTAAGAATGTTACTTCGTATACTATTCACTCAATAATAATCCTTCTATTAACTTTTCTTGAATATAATAATATATATTTTCGATGCTATTCAATAATTAGCACTTTATTATATACTAGAAAACCCAGCCCGATTGACTACGTCTCAGAACTTATGAATGACTCCGACCGATTTTAATCATTATATCTCCGAAACCAGTTGAGATTTATATCTGAATCACATCGCTTGCTGCAGCGCTTTTTAGTACCTTTAATTTAATACCCATATTACTCTAACATATTTTGGGTCACGCTGGTCCACATTTTTGTCGTTAACTCCGAAGCCGGTCGAGTTATCAAAATGAGTTATACCTTTTTCTTTAAGTTAGACGTTTGGTAATACAACAGTGAAAGTTGCATTCAATTATATTAACCAGGTTTTGAGTGAAGCGCGCGCAAACATACAGACAGATAGACAAACTTTATTAAAACTGTTGCTTTAGATTTGGTTCGCTCACTAATAATCCCTCCTATCAATTTTTCTTTAATATTTGCAATTTTATTATACAATATTTATTGTTATGTACATATATAAAGCCACATAACTTATTAATTCATATACCATTTACTTTCAGATCGTGCAAGAATCCATACAAATACCCGGCTCGGATCTTCATCTCACATATCAATCGTCGCAAGCTTCTGGTTATTTGAGCATTGTACGCATGCGTCTCACAGCTGAAAAGATACCAAAGACCCTAACACACGTGCATGTGGGTGTGGAGATTGAAGGTGCGCTGCATGTGAAAACGTACGAGGCCGATCCGAATCTTGTGCACACATTCGCTTGGAACAAACGCAATGTTTATCGTCAAAAGGTCTATGGTGTCACTATTGCACGCATTTCAGTTGGCTATCAGCACTCGACTTGCCAAACGCCCGTTTGGCTAACACAAACAGCTAAGTTACAGGGTTATGATGTTGATATATCCGATATCGGTGGCTGGGGTTTGGACATACATCACCATTATAATTTCCATGAAGGTATATTGCAAAAGGGTGATGGCAGTACATTGCACATGAAAGAGTATCCGCGCACGGTGAAGGTCGTAATGGGTACTGGTCTGCAACGTCCACTCAATTGTCCCGATCACTGCAATGGCATTGCCAAAGATGCTAAACTACTAACGCCAATAGCGCTCGCATCCGGACCAGATGGCAGTCTCTATGTGGGTGATTTCAACTTGGTACGACGCATCACACCCGATGGCCGGGTTTATACCATTTTGCAATTGAGCGCCACACAAGTTTCCTATCAATATTATTTGGCTGTTTCACCAGCAGATGGTCATCTTTACATATCCGATCCGGAGCGTCACCAAATACTAAGATTGTTGCGTTTGGAAAAGGTTAAGGATCCCAGCATAAATAGCGAACCAATTGTAGGTAGCGGTCAACGTTGTATACCCGGCGATGAGGGTAATTGTGGCGATGGTGGCGCAGCATTGCAAGCGCGCCTCTCACATCCGAAAGGCTTAGCTATTGCCGCAGATCGTACCATGTACATAGCGGATGGCACGAATATACGTGCAGTGGACCCCAAAGGTATCATACATACACTTATTGGACATCATGGACATCACAATCATTGGAGTCCAGCGCCTTGTTCCGGCACACTGATGGCAAATCAAGCACAATTGCAATGGCCAACTGGTCTGGCGCTTAGTCCACTTGATGGTTCGTTGCATTTTATCGATGATAGACTTGTGTTGCGTCTGACATCCGACATGAAGATACGCGTTGTAGCCGGCACACCGCTACATTGCAATAATGGACAAGATAAGACAAATAAAACTATGGATAATGTGCTGGGTACGGTGTTGGCTATGGCGTTTTCACCTTTTGGTGACTTGTATATCGCCGACAGCGACTCGCGACGTGTAAATTCGATACGTGTGGTGGATACGGCAGGCAATATGCGTTACTTCGCTGGAAAGCAAGAGGGTTTGGGGTAAGTATTTATGATTGGCACCAGCCATTTTCCT
This sequence comes from Merzomyia westermanni, assembly GCA_949987695.1. NCBI lineage: Eukaryota > Metazoa > Arthropoda > Insecta > Diptera > Tephritidae > Merzomyia > Merzomyia westermanni. Next base: position 11,344,600 of record OX465290.1, on the reverse strand, counting down.
TTCACCAACACCAAGTTAGGAAATGTGAGCTTTTTCGTAATCACTTAGCATTTTGCTTAATCATCTAATGCCAATGACCTAAAATATCACAGAATGGCATGAATCATTTGCTCCTTTCAGTTACCAACTCACACGATTGCTTTTCGGTCTCGCGCCATTAGCAACAGCTGCCAGCTTTGTTAGGCTAAGCTGTTGCACTTGTATGACGATTCGCTTACCAACTGTATGCCTTTCAGTGCAGTGCTGTATCACTGCGCCTTCTACAGCCCACTACCCAGCAATACCCCGCAAAAACGAGAGAGTATCCGAGTACTTCAGAGATATCATTTTTCATGCAAAAAAAAGGTGGTCCAATTTACGTGAACATCTTTCGCTTTGGTGTTGAGTACTCCGTGGAGTATTATTTTGGTTGTTTGTGTTCCATGAAGCACTCAGAAGCAATGAAATAGAGTACTCAGAAATGGATTAGGTGGTCCACTCCTAGGAAATCGAATGAATGCAAACAAGTTGCGGAGTACTCTGATAATCCTTAAGTAGTATTCTTGCCATGATTGAACGGAGTTTTGTCATTTTTTCAGTGTAATTACACAACATCTCCTTATCTCCGTAGGCAGCTGGCTGACTCGTTTTTTTGTTGGCCTTTTAATCTGCTGCTGTTTACTTAGCTGCGTTGTCAAGTGGTTAATTTTTCATTGAATACCTTGCGGCTGATAATCCCGTGCCTCATTGTTTTTTAGCGTGAAAACTTTTTTGAGTAACGAAATCTTTCTTTACAGAAAGAAACTAGTAACATTTCTCGTGTGCAGAAACTAAGTAACGAAATCGTAACTCAACGTTTCGGTACTGAAACAAAGTAAGTAACATTACTCGTTCGTCGAAACTGAGTAATGAAATTTTTCTGTACATAAACGAAACTACTAGCGTTTCTTATGGGGGAAACTGAGTAAGGAAATCGTAAGTAAGGAAATCGTAACGAAATCTTTCTATACAGCAACGAAACAAACAACGTTACTCCCGCGATTGAGCTGCTGTAAAAAAGTATTTAGAAAAAGCTTTTCCTAAGTTGTTCACAGTTTTTCTGAATAAATATTGAATTTTATTAAAATATGTTAAAAGAGTGTGTCGTTCCAAAATGGTTCAAAGAACTTAAAAGAACCCATTTACCTATTGCTGGCAAAAAATCGCCGCAATTTTGTAATAAAGTGCCTACACTGTTGCAAAGCACTTAGAATACTCAATTGTTGCTGAGTTTTCGTTACAAATTCTGTTCCTACACCTGAACCTTTCGTTACAATTTCGTAACTAACATAACGTTACTAGTTTTGATGCGATATCGCGCATTTTGGTTGCAATTCTGTGCTGGTCACCAATGTTGTGGATAGTTTCTGTTTGGGTTTTGTTTCCAGGCAAGTGTTACTCGTGCTGATGTAAGTGAGTTTCGTTTGAAACAGTTTCGTTACACCCTTCTTTTTCGCATTTTTCAATATCATCCCATTTCGTTACTTAACTGTAGAACGACAACGAAAAAGAAAAGCGTTGCTAGTCCCTGCATTCCCCTAACAATTTTCCACATAATTTTCATGTGAGCGTCTGTACCTAATTACCGCTGAATCAGCATTTAAACATTCTCATCCCGTTGCGTTGAATGAATTTTCGCTTGACTACACATGCGCCCCACTTCATGCAGTCGCGTGATTTCATTGAATCCCAAGTTCATTTGTAGTGCGCTGCACTGTGTCAAATATCAAGTAGTCGGGTCGCAGCGCCAGCTGCTCATAACTAATTTAGTGTTTGCACAACTGCACACAGCCTGACACATGCGCTTGTCTCTGGGTTGCCGGGTTGTAGTTAGTATGCACACAAGTGCGCCTGTTGCGACCCAATCGTGTAATCGGAGACCATACCTCGTACATCACTGTCACTGTCTCGCCTCGTATTTCTTTTTTATATGCAAACAGACACACACACACACATACATTAACAAACAAAAATGGCGCGTTCATGTACACCCACAAATACAGAAGTACCGTGTTTTTTTTGTTTTTGCAAAATCTCCACTCAACATCCCCACTCTATATACCCTGTTCTTCTCATTTTCAGTTCACTAACCTGCGATTGCTCCAATGGCAATACTGTCAACAGTTCAACATCCGGTCTGACTTCAGCGCTTTCATCACCAAGCAATGGTGGTGGTGCCTACTCTACGACCATGAATCCAAAACGTACCACTACACCAACAACACCATCTGGCAGTAATGGGCATAGTAATGGTAATAACGGAAACGGAAATAGTGCTGGCAATGGTGGCACATCTGGTAGTGGCAATGGTGTTGGTGCGCCATGCATTTGTATTGGTGGTGGAGTTGGCGTTACGGTTGGTGCTCCCAGCGGACTGGCAGGCATCGTTGCCGGTGGTCATTTAATGTCAACTGGACCAACGACAACCACAACAATATTGTTGGGCGCAAAAACAACAGCTGCAGCGAATGGTATGGGTGGCGCTATGAATGATGATGGCACTTTGAGCAACGCCGAGACATTGTTATCGTCGAATGCGCGCTTCCAGGCGATTTCGGCCATTTCGGTGGCACAGGATGGCATCATTAATGTAGCGGATCAAGGTAAGCAACACAAATAAGCGGCAACAATCACATTTTTCATAACTTTTTTTTTTTTTTTGTTTTACGGAAGAAGTGTTGAGCTACAGTAGCTCTCAGTTATATAACTAAGCGTTATAATTGTCGACAAACACTCGGCGCGTAGTCAAGTGCATTTTTTATTTGAGTCCAGATCAAGTTGCCAACAAGATGTTTGAAAAAAAAGAGATAGATAGAGACAGACATATTTTATTATATTAAATTTCATTACAGAAAACAAATGGCGAACCCCTGAATAAAGCATGACGCAAACCCACGCACTTCTGTGTTGGTGTCATGCTGCTTATACTCCTTCATTTGTGTTGGCTGTATTACAGTGACTGGATGCCAACTACATATTTTTTGTTTGTCTTCTTTTAAAACAATGAATTTTAAAGTGAAATCTAAGTTTATAGCGACCGCAGTTGAGTCTATGCCACGAAAGGTTGCAGTTCATGATCTGTCAGCTCATTTTTTTCTACGCACTTATGGCTGGCAAATATTCTAGTAGAATAATAGCCCATTTTCCACATGCATATACATCTGCGTTTGCGATAAAAAACGGTCATCGGCCCCTGCATGCAGCTTACACAGCTGTGACTTTCCTGGGTATTCAGACCGCATGAACTCTCAAAGGGCAGTGCCCCGTCAAGACCATAATCATGTTGGGGAGATGCGTCTTAGAGAACACCATAAATTCCGCTGATCGCTTGGCGTCAACGACTGGCCAAAGGGAGCTCAACACCCGACATGAAGTGGTGTCAGCCCAGCCATTGCTTAGCTGATCCGAATCCCACTTGCCCAGAAGTAGATTTGCAGGAAGCCAGAGGTATTCTTAGTGTCCTGGAGTTAGCCACCCGCTCTGGCCAAGAGATCCGCATGGCAATTTCCAGCTATGTCATAGAGGCCTAGCACCCAGATAATTTGTATCTCGAAATAGCTAGAAGCAAGCGTAAGCGATGCCAAAAAGTCTCTGACTGCCCTCGATCGTACGTTAGCTGCAATTCAATTCTGCAATTCAATGTTTCATCTGTCATACCAGTTGTAAGTGCTGTAAAAGTCATAAAAAGTTTAGTGTTAGAAAGTTACTATTGATAAACTACAAATATATGGAGTAGGATGGGTCGAAAAACAATATTTTTTTTCGGAACGCTTTAGTAGTGTAAGTGGAGTCCCTTCAAGTTATGCCGAAAAAAGTGAAAAAAATATTTTTTTTTTAAAAAAAAAAATCTGGAAAATCTGAGAATTGATAAAAATCTATTTTTGAAAAAATTTGACGTGATACAGACATTTCCACGAGTCTGCCTGCAAAAATTCAAAAAATCGATAAAAAGTCTTTCACACAGGCAGACACAAGGACACTACGAGCTTTATACTTTATACATAAAAAAAAAAATTCTGACGTGTACATAAAAATCGCTGATACACGTGTATTTTTTATTTTTTCTTCCCTTTCCCCTTAAGCACGTCTGCTTATCCGAAACTAAGCAATCTTGATACCAAAAAATCAGTTCTATTAACAGTACAATTTGTGCATTGACAAAACTTCCAGAGTGCTTAGTTTCGACATAATATGCAAGTTTTACTATCACCGTCTAGAGTGGATTCATACTTTGCCAACGTTTTACAAAGCTTTCAACAAATCAATCACACACAGCCAGCCTACCCACCATCACAAGCACAGCTTACATACAGCCATAGGTATGCTCTTCATATCGAAAAGTATATGTTAATGTTGTGTCAGTACAAAGGCAACTTTCTGAATAGCGCCCATCTTCGTACTATGCGATAATGATTAATGCCGCTGCCATCAACTTTGGCTAATAAGATTGATTTTCATTATTTGCTTGCGCGCAAATTCCTCGCCCCTAACACCGCCCACAGCCAGGCATGGAAGTTTATTTTTTTTTTGTTCTATCTCTAAAGCCAAATGAGAAAATGTCTCGGTCGTTGCATACCTTTATAATTGTGAACTTGTATGTGTGTTTGTATGTATGTGTTTTAGCAGGCGTACTCAGTTGCTGAGTTGTTGGGCTGCTGTTGTTAACTTGATTAATTACCACTATTGATTTTTCTTGCTGAATGTTCTATGCGCCATCTGACGAACATGCAGTCCGTTAGCCAGACCTTGGTTACATCCCAACTAACAAAAAGAGTTGCTGAAATATAGCTGTGACCAGTTTTGTGACTTTAAAGTGTGGAGCCGAAAGTCACGGGCACGTCATGGGAACATATCTATTACGTGCTTGAAACCACAATTAGGACAAACTTTTTGGTAATCGCAACGTTCCACCGACGTAAGTATAAGATATCCCGTAATTTTCCATTGACGTTATGGTTACGTAGCAGTGAGGTGGCAGCGTGGTAGCTACGACTTTCAGGGAAATTCCAAAATTTTTTATTTGTCTTGTTCCTTCCTACTATTACAGCTACTTCAAAGTGGCGACTACTACAAGTAACTGGAATTAGTCGCCGCTATCGTCATTTTTCACTTTCAAGTTTCCAAAACTTTAAGGTTGACCTACGAGTAACCGCGACGGTAATGCTACTTAAAATTAAAATAATTTTAAACCAACCATTCGTGGCAGAAACTACGTAGCAGCGAATGCTAATTTCTCAAATAAAATTACGTATTCATCAAAGTCATACATATTTTGGCTGTTACATAATCGTTACACGTCCCGTCTTTGTTAGTCCGCGTCTTTGTTAGTATTACTTTGGTCGCTAGATGGGAGTTCTATTTATATAAAAAGCAAAAGTAGTTTTTGTTGTTGTTACAGCTACTTTTTCTTTGGTATTTTTCGTCTAACTACTGTAAATTTCTCTACAGACATTTATTAATTACATTGGCTCTTATCTAATTAAGCCTTGGTAATGCGCACAAATTTGTACCTTGAAAAGTGTATTTTCTCATCAGATCTGTAGCAAGTGAAAGAAGGAAAAAAAAAAACAAATAAAGGCTGCTGCTGTGCAAGGCAGTTGCTGTGGACTATTTATCACTAAATTTCGAAGAGAAAAGAAAAATATTGATTTATAGCAGAAAAGTGGCAACCACCTAAAGGAAGCTTCTTATTTTAAGGTTAGGTTGAGCGCGCATTAATTACCTGGTCATTAACTTGAATATAATTCACAGCTACAAAGCTGCCAACAAATGAAGCGCACCAAAGAAGTTAATGTCAGCAGTGAGTATTAAAGAATTACTGTTACATACAAAATACCTGCAGATGTGTTCAATATAATAGTAGTGAAATTGAAAAGGATATCGTTCGATGAAAAAAAAGAAGCTGTGTTTTTAATAATTTTCATTTAAAACATAACGATTTCCATAACAGAAACCACATAAAAAGAAATTCCAAAGTTTACTAAAAGTTCAGAAAAGTTAATTAAACTTTATAAAATGGCCATCTAAGTCTTCAAATTTTTTGGCAGAATTTCTCGAAAATTTTTGAGGACGCTGTTTTGTAGACCAGTCATGTAAAAACCGCTCAAAAATTTACCTGAATTTTTAGAATTTCTTTCGTCAAATGTGTTGAGTGATTTCTTCCATACAACGCATGAATAAAAATTAATTAGAGTGGAGAAAAATGCATGCTTAACAAAAGAAATTCTTAAAATTTAGTGGAAATTTCCACGTTTTCTAATTAAAATTAAATCAGCTATAAAACTGCGTTGGCAAAAATTTGCTAAAAATTCTTCAAAAGAAATATTGAAATTTTAATACAAATTTTTAAAAGTTTAATTAACTTTGCTGAACTTTATCCTCTTCAATCCCGCACCGAAAATACGCTCGAAAAAATAATTGTTTATGACTTATTTTTAATAACTGGTGTCTGAAGAGTTTATTTCAAACAAAATTTTTTTTGTCATTTTTTTTTTTATGCTAAAAAACAGTTTTTCGAAATTTTTAATTTTTAATATAACTGCAAAATAAAACAAAATATTCTTATGTAATAAAAAGAAAAAGCTATTTTAATGTTTTTCTATTAAAAATAAATAAATATATATTAAAAAAAGTAAAAGTGTTTATGTGTACACAAAAAAAATATTGACTCACTTGTGACAAAATATGATCCAATCTTGCATATTTCAGTCCATTTGAAAATATCGTATGAAATGTTCGCGACAGAAGAAGTAAAGAGAGAAACTAAAAATGCAGAAAAGCGAGCGAATATGTATCCAATAAATTGTTTTATTGTTTGAGAAAAATAATGAAATATTGACAGTTATTTTATAAAGAAAACTTTTGTCCACATATGTGGACATTATACCCGAAGAGGTTATGTAAACTTTGAAATTTGTTTTTATGCGGTTTCTGTTATGGAATTCACTATATTTTAAATGAACATTATTAAAAATACAGCTTCTTTTTATTCCGTGGAACGATATACAATTTAATTTCACTACTATTATGTGGAACACAACTGTACATACTGTTATACATACATATACATATAAAGATATATCAAGGACTTTTGCGCACAAGGACTCTTATATGTAGCCAAACATAGTCAATAGACAGCCACATTTTTTTAACATAAGAGTTCCATTTCCGTTTCCCGTACACTATCGCTACAAACGAAATAACAAAGCAGCAACAAAAAATGATTTCATTGAAAATTGTAAGCATTGAAGAGTGACAAAACTGTTTCGGAAAAAAATAACTCACAGCACATTATTCCGGCAACTTCTTTTTTTTTTTGCTTCTACGAATACCAGGAAAACGTTTCATTTAGCGGAAGCTCTTTAAATGGAATGGCATATTGTACTGTTGCAGCTTTACTAATGCTTTTGCTGATTCTGTAAACGTCACTAGACTTTGTAACAAAAACTACAAAACTGGTTGTTGAAACGAATGTGAAGTAAACTGTTCAGTAGATAACTATGTAACGCTTATTACAGCACTCATTTGCGCCCTTAGTTTGATACCTATTTTGTACAAAAATATTTTGGGTCACCTTGGTCCACATACAGGTCGATAACTCCTTAATCGGTTGGGATATCGAAATATGAGATATCTTAAACTTTAAGTTAGATGCCTGGTAATACCACAGTAAAACTTGCGTTCAACTATATATAGCAGTTCTTGAGTGATGCGCGCACAAACATACAGACAGATAGAAAAACATTCTTAAAATTATTGCTTTGGATTTTACTCAGTCCATAATGATCCCTCCCATTAAGGCAGGTTTCTACCTTGTTGGCCCGAAACCCTGATGTTTTTTCTGGAATTTTTTTCTCGGAAAGTTATCGGAAAAAGATAAGTGAAGCTTCAAAAATTTGTTGTTGTTGATCCAAGTAAAGGGGGGGAGGGGGGTACCGAACAATGTCGGCAGGTCAGCGGCGACTCGTCCTCATGGTGGAAGTCCTAGCGTCCGTAAAAAAAATCTGAAAGGCAAACAAAAAATATTTTCTTAATCTGTACACTTTTTCGCATCCGTGAACGAAAAAGAAAACGTGAAAAATGCAAAAATTATGAGCTTTTGAAAAACAAAATCGATGTTTGGCTCTTTTTTTGTTACTAATTATTTTTTTTTATGAACAATTTTCAATATTCCTATTTCATCGCGATTGCTAAATTTTTGCGCCCTGCAGGATTTCCACCAACTCGGAAAATGTGGTTTAGAGAAAAACGCGTTTGAAAAAAGGCCGCGCCGGAACAGCGCGCTTGACACCGCTCCACCAAACAGCCGATTACTTTCGTAATTTAACAGATTTCAACTGTAAATTTTGGGAGTGTATTTTTGAAACATGTATCTATCTGATCTCACAAGGTAGAAACCTACCTTAATTTTTCTTGAAAATCTGAAAAGTACAGACATCGAACTGCTATAATTTTATTATATATATAGATATCAAAGAATGCTGGAAATTTGCAGTTAAACAAGTTTAATCTAATCGGTCTTGTGCGAACGCCGTCAGAAAATTCTAGTTTTAAGCTATTCACTCAAACATACATATATACATATTACATACCTGCAGATATTTCACAAAAATGTATCAGTAAATAAAAACATGCTCGTTCACGTTTGGTTTAAAGTGACACTCCAACTAATACAAAGATATTCTTGCTATGCCACAATGTCGGCCAATTTTGTTGTGAATCAGTTCACACTTGATTGCATTCATAAGTTTTATTTAAGTTATACATAAAACAAATACAAGCAATCATATAAATAAGAAAGCACACTTGATTGCGTTAAGTGCCAGCATAGATATTATTGCTGCAATAGAATTCATGTCCTGGGAATTCCTTTCGGTACGCTCGAATGCTCGTTTCAAATGTTACAACCGATGGCATTAACAAGACGCAGACTGAGCAAATGAACTGTAATGCAATCAAACCGACTGTAATAAACTCATAACAAATATAACTATCTACGTATGAATGCTTGGGAAACAACCCAATAAACCAAAAAAAAGTGCATATTCTCATTTGAAACTGCATCCTTTTTTTGAAAATTGTTTTCCAAATGAGTAGGAGTTGAGCGGCATTTCAAAAGCGTTTTTTGATTTCCTTCCATTCCATGCATGTTTCATTTGGGTTCGTGGATATGGATTTGGGTTCGTGAATATGGATTTTCTTAATTAGAGAACAATGTAACAGTAGCCGATTTTTTTTCGTAGGCACTTAGCGACTTGTGAATAAAATGACGATATGAATTTTTTTGTTATTGACACTTTTTCTACTCGCCAAAAAAAATGTTTTAATTGAAAGCAAAGTTCACATTTGATTTTCTTTTTAAGAAATAATTTATTCATAAATCGCTAAGTGCCTACAAACAAAAAAGTCGGCTAATATAACATATTGAAATTTGAAACTTGATAACGCTATAAACGAATATTTGGGGTGCATTTGAGTACTAAAATTCAGATTTGAAAATAAGTTTACTTCGCCAAACAAGTTGACATTGAACGAAAATGTTTATCGGGTTTTGATGCGTTTGGTAAGTTGCTAGCTCTTAAAATCGAATTGCTGCAATTGCAAATATAACTAGCATTTGAATTGAATTAAATGGTGAGTGTGGCAAGTAATTGTCAACGAGAAACATATATTGTATATACATAAGGCCGCTTACATATGTAAATAAATACATTAAAAATTCTTATTGATTTTATATTAATTTATTATAATTGATTAAATTATGTTGCAAATGTGAAATGCTGCTGAATTTTTTAGACATAGACGCACTTGCAAGAAATATATTCAGTAGATTACGCTATATAAACTTTGATTGATAATTAGATTTTTTTTTTTTAATTATTTGATTATTTAATTGAATTCTTTTTTTTATTTATTTGATTTTTGTTTAATTTTTTATTTTATTTTATTTCATTTTATTTAATTTTACTTTATTTTGTTTTATTTTCTTTTTATTTCGTTTTATTTAATTGAATTATTTTTTTTTATTTATTTGATTTTTCTTTTATTTTATTCCATTTTATTTAGTTTAATTTTATTTTATTTTATTTTTTTTTTTCTTTTATTTTTTTTTATTTTATTTTATTTATTTTTATTTTATTTGATTTTATTTGTTTTATTTAATTTTAATTTATTTTATTTTATTTCATTTTATTTTATTTTATTTTTTTTTGTTATCTTTTATTTATTTTATTTAATTTTAGTTTATTTTATTTTTTTATTTGATTTTTCTTTTATTTTTTTTTATATTTTATTTTATTTATTTTTATTTTATTTGATTTTATTTGTTTTATTTAATTTTAATTTATTTTATTTTGTTTTTTATTATTTTTTATTTATTTTATTTTAGTTTAATTAAATTTATTTAATTTAATTTTTTTTCATTTTATTATATTTTTCATTGTTTTTATTTTATTTTATTTTAATTTATTTTATTTAATTTTATTTTATTTTATTTTATTTTATTTTATTTTATTTTATTTTAATTTTTTTAATTTTATTTTATTTTATTTATTCATAAAAGTTTTAGACCTTGACATTTATTTTTATTGGTCAATCTTTGCTTGTTTAGATTTTTTAGAACTGATCTTATTAGAAAACGCGGCTTACGAAAACCTTTTTTCAACTTTTTAATTGGAATTAAACTCCCATTCTAAAACAGAACGTCGAAATTATTTAACACAAAAAAGTTGCAATTACATGGAAGAAATCCATAAATTGGTGATTTAATTTTTACAATTCATTTGCCACCATTATTAATTATAAGTAAATTTAAGTTTTTTTAGCAAGGGATATACTCGCATTTGTTTTAAACATTAGCTTGTAATAATTTGCGTGGCTTTTCGTACTTTTAAGTCCTTTTGTAGCTTCGCTTCAATATTCAAATGCTGAAATTGGTATCTAAAGCGAACACAGAAAGATATTTATTTAACATCTTTATGTTCTTTTACACCAGCAACAGTAAAACAAATTATTTTTTCTAATAAGAACCATGAGAAGGCAGCAGGAACTTTAAACATTATTTTTATAGTAGTCAAAACTTTGCCACGACTTTAAAGTGACGTTATAGTAACTATGACTTAAAAGTTAAATGTTATTAGTTGCCGACATTACCGTCAAGTGTTAATTACTTTGAAGCTGTGTTTTTTGTTGAATACGACTTCAAAGAAGCTATTTATTCTAAGATACTCCATTTGTTATGATTTAGAGATAAATTCCTATTTCCTAAGAAACTTGAGTTTAAGTGGGTGGTTACACATAATAAGGGCTTAAAACTTATAGTATGTTTTTCTGATTTCACGTTTTTACTTTGGAGATTTGTCAAAACAAAATGTAATAACAACATCCATAACTACAACTACATTTTTGCATTTCTATAATGAGCGACTTTAGCTCATTTCGAATACAACGTGAAATGTAACCGACCTACAATTGGTGCGCAATTACAAGAACGGAAATCTGTCATTAGAAATGAGCAACACAAACCAAGCAATAACAAAAACTATAGCAAAAAAAAGCATTAACAATAACAGTAATAACGCCAGCAACGATAATAACAGTAAAGATATAGCAATAAACAACACAATAAAAAATGAAGGAGTCAACGTTCGTTGTCAGGATGTTTTAATTTTGTGTAGACTGACTTTGATCCCGACGCCCTGGTTACTGATCTATAACTGTTTTGTATTTCCAAGTGTGTGTGTGTGTGTTTGTGTGCATTCCAAGTTGTTGCTGTTGCCAACAAACTCCAGCAAATGGCAGTAAATAGTAGCAATTGTAAGCACAAAAGCAACAACTATGCTTAACTGCAATAGTCATTGTTATAGTGGTAACAATAACAAGAAGAAGAAGCAGAAAAAAAAAACACATCCACAATATTAATAAAAATATAAAGCAGCGAAAAATTAAAAACAAAAAAAGAAAATAGAAAACGAAAAGGCAACAGACAACAGCCAACGGTCATGACTACAACTAGCACCCACAGAAGGCACAGAAGGCACAGACGGCAACATTTGCAGCTGTAAAATGAAATAGTGAACATTGAGGAATCAAGAATGAAAACAAAACAATAAAAGCAAGGAAAAAAGTTCACAGCAAACAAACGCTGAAAAGAAGAGCAATCATCTACGTTATTGTTGTTTGTTTTTTGCAGTAGCTATTGTGGCATGGTAAAAAAAATTATAATAAAAGAAAACAGCGAGGATACTTCTAACTAAAATTCTCAATGGTGTGTAAGACGGACAGGGGCATGGAGATATGAAAAAAATAAAAATTTAAAAAAAAAATCGAGGAAAGAGTTGCGGGATAAGAATGGAACACAACAATTGCACATAAATTATACTGAAATTATGCAACAATAGCAACAACAATGAGGGATGTCGAAAAAATAGTTAAAACAATATGTCTAATAACAAAAACAAATACAGAATACAGTGTGCGACGCTGGGGAAGCTAAAAGTCAAGTCGCATTGAAAAGTGAATAAGTCAGCATAATATCAACGCATAAAGACCACAACAACAAAAATATAGTTATACAGCTTGACAACAAAATGAAAAAAGCGCTACAAACTTAGCTGTTGTAGGTTTCAGATATTTGTATGTATATACATATAAATATATATATCAAATAGACCAACGGCTAATGCGGTTCGCAAGTAAGAAACAAATATCAGACACAAAAGTGCAGAGGTCACAGAAAACAACTCCACACAGTTTAACAAGAAATAAAAAACCCACATTTGGGTAGAGAAGAGTTCAAAAAAAAACATCGACGACAAACCGCAACCGGAAGCATGCACAACTTCTATAACCGCCACCATGCTTTAACCCTAATACTTCCCCACACCCGATATTTCACTATCATTTTCATATGCTCGTCCATTGATTGAAGTATAGTAAAAAGTGAAATTTACAAGAGGACCAAAAGAAAAGAAAAAACATAACTCAATAATCTTAATGAAGAAAGTCACATATTCTTTATTATACGAGGTGTGTTCAAAAAGTATCGCGAATTTTGTGTTTTTTCAAAAATTATTTATTTTGTTGTTGGTTTTACGGTCTGTTCATTTTACATATTTTTGTAAGTATAACGAGCTCAAGACCAGTTGATAATAATTCTTAGTTAATTATTATTATTTTTTATTAGAGGAAAAATTGAAAGCAACAAACATATACAGGCTATAGTTATAGTACTATTTCGAAAACAGCCACGATTTCTCGTCAGACTAATTCGTATAGTTTTGCTATTTCCGAGGATCTTGTGGAGAATCGAACCCCCTCACTCTGATTGCCAGCGCAGCTGCCTAACCCATTGGCTATGCTGCGTGTAGTTTTTGCAAGCTGCTTAATTCAAGTTTTCCTCTAATTGTTGTTTGTTATCTTGCCAACGGTATACACAATATTTTAGACATTCTGTCTATATGTCATACATACAAAAACTGAAGAAGGGCTTTTTTGCATATCAACACTTCCGTGTTATTTGTTATGCACCCGCACTGTACCCGTATCAATTATAGTTATGGTGATTGTTGTTGGAGCAAAGCTCGAATTTTTATGTTTGTTTGTTAATTGATATTAGAAGATGGTATGGGATGACATGTTTCGAACACGGAAGTGTTGATATGCAAAAAAGCCCTTCTGTATCTAAAACTGTTCTATGAACGCGCCTAAAAATATTCCACTTTCCTTGAGTTGACATATAAAATATATGTACCAAAGAATGTATAAAAAAAGGAATAAGCAAATGGCACATTAGAGGAAAAATGCATCGTGACGCTACAGGGCATCATAGCTTAGTTGTTAGAGTACTCTAACAGCGGCTTTGGTGCAGACACTTGGGTAACGTTCTTCGGAACGTTGTAATTTTTCCTCTAATATCAATTAACAAACAAACATAAAAATTCGAGCTTTGCTCCAAAAACAATCACCTTAATTTTATTTTTATTAATTTAATTTTATTTTATTTCATTTTATTTTATCTTATGTTATTTTATTTTATTTCATTTCGTTTTATTTTATTCAAGAGAGCTTTGTGATAAACGGAAACTCATCTAATATGCAGCAGCAATTGTTAAAGCTTAGAATATATAGAGGGCTGAGTGCAAGTTCACCCTATTTCAAGATACTTTTGAAAAGCCTCCAACTTCAGATTTTTTTTGAAAACGCCCTATCTCTGGCAAATATCTATTGATTTTGCGTTCGGATAGAGCTTTTTTGAAACTCGGTCTGAGACGGGGCATTCTTCTTACAAATTCTAAGTTGTGAAATTTTGTAAACATATTTTGAGATATGGTAATCTTTCCCGCAGCTTTCGATATGTTCTTCTCTAGGATAAATTTTTTTCCTTTAAGTAAAGTCCCAAAGCACTGTATACAGATAATATAATTTAAAATGCACCTGCAAGTCAAGTTTATTGCTTATCTGGATGATTCAATGCAAAAACTGGCCATTTCACAAGCACGCTTAGTTTACTTAAATATACTCTGTGACTATACAGTCTCATATTTAACTGCCCCAGAGCCTTTGGGCAATGAATTCAGTAGAAACCTTGCACACTCTATTTTCTATAAAAATATCTTGCAATGAAGTTTGAAATCCGCTGCAGTTTGACCGTGTATTTATATATACGAAAAGCAAAAGCAATTGCCTTCAACAAAGATCGAATCGCATAATCCCCGAAAACCGCAAGTACGGCGAAGGTATTAAGACCGTTTAATGAAAATGCGCGACGAAGACAACTCGATAAGCAGGCAACGCCGATAAGTAGGCAAGGCTGAATGAAGAGGCAACTGCTGCTAAATGAATGCAGTCAATTCGATTTAACTGACCAAAAAAGAATTCAGTGCCCAAACTAGCTGAAGAAATAAGTGGTTTTGTGAAGGGAATGGAAGGGAACAATGCACAAATTGGGCGAAGCAAATATCAGAAATAAAGAAAACGACGAGGGAAGTCGAAGGCGGTTTGAAAGGAAATGTGCAGTGCATTAAGTCTTAAGCCTACTTAAAATAAAGACTTCAAAGCGAAAAAAAAAATCACAAAAAAGTAAAGATAAAGAGAACTTTACAAAAAGGTGACTACATAAGAATGTTGAATCGTTGCTTTGAAAGTGGCCCGTGCCAGCAGATGAAACAGCTGAATACTTTGAATGTTGGCGCTAAGAGCAAAATAATGAGTATAAGGAGTAAGGAAACCAAAATGCACAGCAGCATTTGCAATGCACAGAAGAAGAAGAAGAAGCAGTGTCCAAGCTTGGCGCAGCTCAACAGGGCTTACGTAACTCAAGCACCGTATGGGCTATAGTTACGGTATTTCATTGCTATTTGCTGCAAAAAGCCCACTTCAAATGAGTGACAAGTCAGTGAGGCACTAAAGACAGCAAAAAGGAAGCATAATCCAAAATGGTAAGCCGGCAATGCAGCGAATTCTTTTGCATAGCAGAAAAAAAGTAGTGCAGCGCCCGTCGACAAAGGCGAATGCACTGTGTCTATGTTTGTGTGTATATGGAAATAGACCAGCAGCAACTTTTTTAATAAACCTAGAAGTGCTGCTTGTGTGCCTATTTTCTTTTTTTTTTGGTTTTCTATATCAGTTCTATTTAAAATAAATATCAGATCACCCTCCCGTTTGTTCCCACATTTCGCAGGCTCTTTGTTAGTTAAACAAATGCAAGAAAGTAAAATACTACACATAAACTTAACGCTTATAAAAGAAATAAATAAAGGATAATATATGTATGCAAACGGCGGCAGCATGACACCAGAGGCGGCTGTGAAATTGCTGGCGAAATAATAATAACTTTTCTCTTTGAAATCGCAAAAAATTACGTCAAAAGTTGTGCCTTCAGGTATAGCACTCCTCCCGTGCAATGTACCCCTGCAGTGTACTTCACAGCGATTGGTGTACTTTGTGTGGGCACAATGTGACCGTAGCTTTGTTGTTACCTACCAGCGAAGTTGCGCAGTTTTGCAGCTTTTCGGCTTCTCAACTTAGCGGTGGCTCCATTGCAGGCGGTAGCGGTTAAGTGCGCTATAAAATATTTACGAGCTGGTTGAAAACTTTTGCAAAAGCAAATTAAAATTTAACCGGAAAAGTGCGAACGTTTTATTCTTTCAAAGCGCTTTTAGTTTAGTTTTAAAGAGAATTAATTTTTATTGTTAGAAGTCCAAACATACAAGCATATGAAATAGGGTGGGCTGAAACACCTTATTTGTTCTGATGTATTAAAACCAAATGAGATAAACAGAATATATAACAAAATAAAATCGAAAAAATAAAACAAAATAAAATGAAATAAAATTAACAAAAAAATAAAATAAAATAAATTAAAATAAAATAAAATAAAGTAAAATAAAACACAGTAAAATAAAATGAAATAAAATATAATATAATAAATTAAAATAAAATAAACTAAGACCAAAAAGAATAAAATAAAATAAAATAAAATAAAATAAAGTAAAATAAAATAAAATAAAATAAACTAAAATACAATAAAATAAAATTAAATTAAATAAAATAATATAAAACAAAATAAAATAAAATATAAAAAAAATAAACTAAAATTAAAATAAAATAAAATAAGGTAAAATAAAATAAAATAAAATGAAATAAAATAAAATTAAAAGAATAAAATAAAATAAAATAAAATAAAATAAAATAAAATAAAATAATATAAAATAAAATAAAACAAAATAAAATAAAATAAAATAAAATAAAATTAAATTAAATTAAATTAAATAAATAAATAAAAGAAAAAAAAAATAAAATTAAATTAAACTAAACAAAATAAAATTAAATAAAATAAAATAAAAAAAAACGAAATAAATTAAAAAAACTAAAATAAAATAAATTAAAATAAATTTAAAAAAATTTAATTAAATAAAATAAAATAAATGAAATAAAGTAAAATAAAATAAAATAAAATAATATAAAATAAAATAAAATAAAATAAAATAAAATAAAATAAAATAAAATAAAACAAAATAAAATAAAATAAAATAAAATAATATTAGAGGTAAACTTAAAACGATATGCACAGCGATGGTATGGGATGACATGTTTCGAACACGGAAGTGTTGATATGCAAAAAAGCCCTTCTGTATCTAAAACTGTTCTATGAACGCGCCTAAAAATATTCCACTTTCCTTGAGTTGACATATAAAATATATGTACCAAAGAATGTATAAAAAAAGGAATAAGCAAATGGCACATTAGAGGAAAAATGCATCGTGA
This sequence comes from Merzomyia westermanni, assembly GCA_949987695.1. Classification (NCBI taxonomy): domain Eukaryota; kingdom Metazoa; phylum Arthropoda; class Insecta; order Diptera; family Tephritidae; genus Merzomyia; species Merzomyia westermanni. The sequence continues at coordinate 11,327,317 of OX465290.1, read as the reverse complement.
CGCTACAGGGCATCATAGCTTAGTTCTTAGAGTACTCTAATAGCGGCTTTGGTGCAGACACTTGGGTTCGTATCTCAGTGTCCGAGAAGGGGTCTGATGAGAAGTTGGGCACTTCGAAACATGTCATCCCATACCATCGCTGTGCATAACGTTGTAATTTTTCCTCTAATATCAATTAACAAACAAAACATAAAAATTCGAGCTTTGCTCCAACAACAATCACCATAAAATAAAATAAAATAAAATAAAATAAAATAAAATAAAATATAGTAAAATAAAATAAGATAAAATAAAATAAAATACAATAAAATATAATAAAATAAAATAAAATACGACAAAATAAAATAAAATAAAACAAAATAAATTAAAATAAAATATAATATAATATAATATAATAAACTAAAATAAAATAGATATAAAAGTAAAATAAAAAATTTACAGATCATATAACGAACAACAAAAATAAAATAAAATAAAATAAGACCAAATAGAATAAAATAAAATAAAACAAAATGAAGTAAAATAAAATAAAATAAAACAAAGTAAAATAAAACAAAATAAAATAAAATAAAGTAAAATAAAAAAAAATAAAATAAAATAAAATAAAGTAAAGTGAAATTAGACACAATGAAATAAAATTAAACTAAATAAAATAAAATAATATAACATAAAATAAAATAAACAAAAATAAAATAATGTAAAATAAAATAAAATCAAATAAAATAAAATGAAATAAAATTAAGTTAAATAAAATAAAAAAAACATCCATTATGAGCTTCAATTGTATGAGCCGCAAAACGTAAAGAGATAAAAAATAATATCAATAGAAGAATAGTCGAATCTGGCAACTAGCCGAAAGAACACATCTAGTACATACATGAGGGTTAATCCTTTGTTTTTTAAAACAACTATTTTAAATCGAATAATCGAGTAATCAATTATCAATAACTTAAACAGGGCCGTCGCCGAGACTTTGAAATAGAAACGCAGAGCGTCACTAAAAATAAAGTTTTGCAAGCTCTTAAACGTACACAAAGATGATAATTTAAAGAAAAGAAAAACAACAGCATTTGCTTGTGTGGCTACCCCAGTGAAATTTGCACGAAATATTGTAATTAAATACTCAACACAACACAGTAAACTTTCATTGAAAAATCTCATAATTCACTCATAAAATTGATTGCGCTGCTTGCACGAATGCTGGTTGCATACTTAAGAGCGTTCATTTGCGAATGAATACATACAGCGTATAACCTTGCATGAGTGTGTGTGTCTTTGTGCATGGGAGTGTGTGTGTTTACGGAGATATGGAACACACATCAACAGCTACTGCACTGCACATTTCTAAGCAGTTGGAATGTTTGGACGTACTTGCGATGGCTTCATGCGTGGGTCAATACAACGCTAACAGCACCCGTACACCCACAACCCAACGGGCCACACCATACTCACACTTCAGCTCAATACCCACAACACGCCCACAGCCATCAACAAAACGCAATTTTTATTGCAATACTCAACTGCCAACTACGCAATGGTATACATTTTTGCATTGTGGCCAATTTCATCACTTCAAAATGGGAAAAATTAGAAAAAAAAAATAATGCCACTTGTCCCACTCACACAAACGCATACAGAAGTGAGCATACAAGTACCTTATCGCTTGCAGCATTTTGTTGGCATCAAGCTAGCGGTTACAACATTTCGCATTGCAGTCAACCGCATACCATTCAAGCTGTTCTGTTCCGAGCATTCACTTGCTCATATTTGTACATAAATATATACATATTCACACATATATGCACACACACATATATAAAAATATGCAATTACGCGCTGTATAGATAATATCTAGTTCTGAACTGGAGCGCTTCTCGTCCATTCGAAACCACAACTAGTTCGTAATCAATCTCTTTTTCATGCAGTCAACTGGCGAATTTGACAAGGCGATGTCGTAGCCGTAGTTCCCAATTAGTTAAATATTCTGCAGTTCAGTTCTACTTCATTTATTGTTACTAGTTGCAAACCAGTCTGACTACAGCATATTGATTATGATACGATTTCAGCCTGTATTGCGATAGGAAAAAGTTGGCGGATGTGGTTTGTATGGTTTTTGTGTTTTTGTTATGTTGTTTTGACGCATTGAATCAAAATTTTACTTTGAATTCGACCCTAACCTCAAAATACCAACATTTTTTTTGGCGGGTTAAAGCCAAACCTCGACCTACATTCAATTCTGATGGCAGATTCCGCACTCAATTCGCTATAAGAATCTATAACTAGCAAGCAAAGCATATGGTATATCTGTAAAAATTGCCGTTTTTTTGAGCGCTTAGCGACTTATGAATAAAATGACAAAACAATGTGAAATTTCTTTTAAAAATCAAATACGAACTTGTCGATATATCGTCCAAAATTATAAGCGCTTATGTTTTTTTCTACTTGCTTATTAACTGTGTGCTTTTTTTTCGTAAGACACAAAATTGCCATGAAAAGTATTTAAATATAGCCGCTTTTTTTTCGCAAGCACTTGGCTAGTTATGAATAAAATAACAACATTTTTTTTTACTTGAAAATTGCTTTGAAAATCAAATGTGAACTTATCGCTTGTGAGATAACAATCACAATTGTAAGCGCTTTTAATTTGTTCTGCCTGCTTTTTTATTTGTTGCTTACAATTCAGACATTTTTGAAGCGAGCAGGCAAAATTTCATCTAGCAGCGATATAACGAATAAAAAACGACCATTAAATATTAAAGTCCGCAACTTCTGCAGTATTTTTTTACCATTCTGAAAAGTTGTTAATATAATTAAAAAAAAAAAAAATTACAGAAAATTAAGAAAAAAACATTTGCGTTATAGAAAAAGTGGGCGTGGCACCCACCATACAAACCTAATTTTTAAGGCTGAATATCTCTAAAAGAATTGAAGGTAGGCACCTGAAAATTTTTATGGATATATACAATACCAATATCATACTCACGAAAAAAAGTGGGAGTCATGGGAAATATATGCGTGGCAAATCCCATACAAACTGAACTATTTTTATTACATGTTTTTAAAGGTATCTGACGCAGAATATCAGAGCTAAGTGAAGGATGTACGAAATAGCAAAAATAATTTTATATTTCAACGGATTCAGATTTCTTTAAAATAGAAAATCGAAAAAATAAAAATCTAAATTGCAGTACTAAATATTTTCAGTATTTCCGTAGGAGATTTTAAGGATTAAAAATCGAGTTCCTATCATAGCAGTTCTTATTTGTCACCTTAAAACTAGTTCTGCAACAGAAATGCTTGTCGCCAGTTACAGGGATCCCTGCAGGGCCTATATTCTATCATGCTGTTGCTGGCGCATTGCAATGTTACAACTTGTGGTTGCCCAATTTTTTTTTCTATATTCTTCATTCGTAATCATGCACATAAACTACAAACAAAAACTCACACACAACAACATGCATGAGCTTTACTGCTTCAATCGTTTCCATTTTGCTCCATATGAAAATTCACAGCATCAGCAACTGTGTGGAGTCCCAAACTGCAATAAATGAAAATTTCTATATTTGATTGCATGTGTATGTTTTACATGCATACATACATACATACATACATGCATGCATATATGTGTTGTCAGCAGTGGCACACTAAAGTGGCTCAAAATGATATTGCTGCCAAAGTAGAGCAACAGCTCGCTTGTTTGCTTGCATAAAAAGCTCTATAAAGTTAGAAAGAGGAAAGCGGGACTCAAATGTATACTGGACGCAAAAACACAATTTCATAAATTGCTTCAATATTTGGCTAATACGAAAATATGCATAACCGCACATGTGCACACTTCAAATATAAACAAAAAAACAACAAAGTGTTCAAACACATGTGAAAAGTGTCTAAAAAAGGAGAGAATTATTTTCGTTCATGCATAATCGAAAATAAAAAATTTAAAAAAATATATGAAAGAGTATTAGACACATCGACAATTTTATATAATGTTTATGATGCTAATATGAGTTAATTTGTGCTTTAAAATAAGTGAAACATTCTTTAGTGTTTAAAGCAGCAGAGCACAGTAAACGCAACAGGCGCATATGTTAAATTTTCGCAGCAGAAAAGATTAGCGAAATATACAGGTAAAACAAAAAATGTTCCTGCAAGAAACTAATCTGATATTTTTAGCTAGATTGCAAGCAATATAACGCTGAAAGCCATTTTGAATTCAACTTATTATTTACTGCGTGATTTACGCACAAACATACAGATAGACTTACAGGCTTTTTTAATTTCTCGCTCATATCTATAATCTACAGGCCATGGTTGATGGATTTTATTACGTTTTAGTTAGAATTTAAAGCAGAAAGTAATTGCAATTTTAATTAAATTCCGTGAGAATATAAAGCTCTCTAATTTTTTTTTGAGTACTCAAATTGGAATGTGTATTTCCTTGATTTGGTTGAATTCAATTTTCAAATATGCAATGCATTTTATTTCTTAATACTGACCTGTTATAAGTTTAGCTTAAGAGTTGAATAAAAAGAACAATAACTGCGCACAAACTTTTCATAGCAATTTGGTCGATATAGAGAAATTTTTCATTTTAAATTATGGTAACTTTTATTCGAAAGGACTAAGCGACTACCGAAAAAAAAATCAATACTAGTAAGCTAGCAGAAAAAAATACCAGCGCTAGCTATATCGCAAAAGGCAAATTTACATTTAATTTTCAAATAAAGCTTCATATTTCGGAAAAATATTTAATATTTTTTTATTCATAAGTTGCTAAGTACTTCCGAAATAAATCGGCTACAACAAATTAATAAGCAAGCCGAAAAAAATGGAGGCGCTCAAAATTTTGGGCGCTATATAGCAAGCGAAAAGTTCATATTTGATTTTCAAAGAAAAATTCAAGTTTTTAAAAAAGATTTCGTTTTGTTTTTTTATTCATATGCCGCTAAGAGCTTACAAAAAATTGCCCATATTCAAATACTTTTTATACCAATTTTGTGGAAAAAGAAAATTTTAATTTAAAATAATGCCCGGTTTTGTATTTGTAAACACTAAGCAACTTACATAAAAACAAAAGCAAGCAGAGAAAAGTATATACGCGGTCACAATTTTTGAAGCGACAAGTTCAAATTTGGCTTACAAAGAAAACTTCAAATAAAAAAGAAAAAAAGATTTTGAAAGTTTTTTTTCATAAGTCGCTAAGTGCATACAAAAAAAAATTCTATATTCAAAAACGTTTTAGAAACATTTTTGTCGAAAGGGCGAAATTTTTGATTTTTAATAATGAACTTTTTTTTATTCGTAAGCACTAAGCGACTTCCGAAAAAAAAGTTTTTTTCAAAATTTTAAATTTCCTTTTGAAATCAAAAAAAATGTTTATGACTTTTTCTGATTGCTTATTTTTTGTTGTTTTAAATTTATATTTTTTTAGGCTAGCATAAAAAATGTTATCAGGCAACGAAATCACTAATAAAAAACGTTCAGTAAATTCTATTTAAGCTTCAAAAAAGTGTTAAACTCACATTTATAATCGTGTTTTTTTTTTTTTCAATTTCAGGTTCACTTCACGTGCTAGCGCTTGAGCATTATCTGCCATCGCACGACGAAAATGGCGAATTTCACATACCTTTCCCACCATCAAGCGAAATTTATGTATTCAACCGCTATGGGCAGCATGTCGCTACAAAAGATCTCACGTCGGGTAAAACGCGTTACAGTTTCCTATACTCAAAGAACACCTCATTCGGTAGACTATCCACGGTTACCGATGCTTCGGGCAACAAAATTCAATTCCTACGCGATTACAGTAACGTCGTGAGCTCCATTGAAAACACACAAGATCACAAATCTGAGATACAAATAAATGGCATCGGCATTATGACTAAATTGAGCGAAAAGGGACGTCAAGAGATCGAGCTGGACTATGACAGCAACACTGGTTTGCTCATGTCACGCTCCTCCGGTGGCGAAACTTACATCTACCAATACGATGAGTTCGGACGCGTTACCGGAACAATTTTGCCTAGTGGCGAGATCGTGCGCATCACTTCCCAGCTTGCCGACAATAAAGGACTCACCGTCTATGTGCACGCTTCTGTGGAATCACTCTTCTCACGCGAACGCGGTGAAACGAATCAACTACTCATATTGGGTGGTGTGCGCTCCACATTCATGAAGAAGGGACTCGCCAATGCTGATGCTGAAATTAAACCGAACAATACCTTGGTCATACACAGCGCCAATGGTGTAGTGGTCGAATCATCGGCTGTTGCCAGACATCCGCTGCTCGAAGCGGCCTTGCCTGTGGAAGCTGAAATGTTAGCGATGTGGTCGCATCAAAGTGTCACGATGGGCGAGAGTCTGACAAACAATATGTACTCGGTCTACAATTTAGTTGGTGATGTGCGCAATCCACAGCAGACGTTAAATCGCGAAATTTGGGTCAATCAAACGCGCGTTATCGGTGTGGAGTACGATCAGTTTACGAACCGCGAGACATTCTACGACATGAACCGTACGCCCATACTTATTGTGGCGTACGATCAATCTGGTTTACCCAAATCTTATTATCCAACCAATGGCTATCCTGTAAATATCACCTATGATCGTTTCAATCGTGTTGAGGGCTGGGCTTGGGGACCTGCAGAACTCAAGTATTCGTATGATCGACATGGTTTACTATCTGAGATTACTTCACAGCAAGATGGCATTATATCGTTTGTTTATAATGATTGGAATTTGGTATCAGAAATCGGTTTAGCAAGTCAACGTAAGTTTGTGCTGCAATATGATGATGCAGGCGGTTTGCGTTACGTGCTAATGCCATCAGGTACGAAGCACGCCTTTAGCATGCAAACATCCATTGGCTTCATACGTTGTACATACACACCACCGGGTAGCACGCGCGCTTACTTGCAGCATTACAGCCATTCGGGAGCTTTGCTGCAAACCATTTTCCCAGGCGATGGCGCACGTATTGTGTATCGCTACAATTCAGGCGGCCAGTTAGCTGAGATCGTGCATGGTGATGGCAAAAGTGAGTTTCTGTACAATGACGCCACCGGCATGCCCAGCACTGTGTCACACATCGAACGCGAGCTCGAATATCGCTGGGACTTTGAATATACTGGCGGCTTGTTGAGTGAGGAGCGCATCGACTATGTGGCAAAGACTGGCTTGAGCAATGCCAAGTTCACCTATGAATATGATACCGACTTTCGTGTTATCTCCATACAAGGACGTATTGGTGGACAGAATTTGCCATCACAAAATTTCGCTTACAATCAACGCAGCGGGCAGCCAAGCCTAATCGGACAATTTAAACTAATGCATCCATTACTAAATCAAACACAAGTCTATGATGGTACTGCGATTTTCACGCGCACTGTGGATGGCCGCTTCATGACGCAAAAAGTCACGCTCTCAATACATCGGCTCGAAGTATTCCGCATGGAGTTCTCATTCGGTATGCATGGACGCATTACGCAGACACGCACCTACACGCGCAACATGGCGGTGAATACGTACACCAACGTGAAGAACTACACATGGGATTGCGATGGCCAATTGATTGGCGTGGAAGCACAAGAGCCTTGGGGCTTCCGTTATGATGATAATGGCAATCTACTCTCTTTGACATATCGCGGCAATACAATTCCTATGGAATACAACACACAAGATCGCATAGTCAAGTTTGGTGAAGGTCAATACAAGTATGATACGCGTGGTCTGGTAGCGCAAAATGCGCGCGAGGAACGTTTCCACTATAATACGCAAGGCTTGTTGGTGCGCGCCACAAAACGTGGACGCTTCGATGTACGCTACTATTATGATCATATGAAACGGCTAACTACGCGCAAGGATAATTTCGGCAATGTGACGCAGTTCTTCTACAACAACCAGCAGCGTCCGTATGAGGTTTCGCAAATATACTCACCACGCGACGGCAAGTTAATGTCACTTACGTACGATGATGTTGGTCATTTGATCTATGCGCAAGTGTATCGCCACAAGTACTATGTGGCCACGGACCAAAGTGGTACACCGATTATGATCTTCAATCAGTACGGCGAGGATATCAGAGAGATTATGCGTTCGCCGTTTGGTCATATTGTTTACGATTCAAATCCATATCTCTTCCTGCCGATAGACTTTTGCGGTGGTATTTTAGATCCAGTGACAGCGCTTGTGCATATGGGCGATGGGCAGGTGTATGATCCACTGATTGGTCAATGGATGTCACCGAATTGGGAACATGTTTCGGAACGTATCATAACTCCAACAAAGATGCATCTTTATCGCTTCAATGGTAATGATCCCATCAATGTGGGGCACGATCGCAACTATCCCGTGGACTTTACCGCGTGGATGAAAACGCTTGGTTTTAGCATTAAAAATCTTATACCGCAACTCACACGCAACCTGTGGGAACAACCTTCGCTGTGGGGTCGTGCGCCACATAATCCCATTGCCCTGAATATGAAACGTCCAATTGATAATATACCTACAATGGCGGTAGAGAGTGGTTTCTTAGCTCACCTCAATGTGCGCCGCATGTCCAACTTCGAAGAACTCTCTGCGCCACCAAAATCAGCGCTGAAGTTTGATGTGATGGATCCTAGCCCGCGTAATATTGGCTCAGACACTGAACCACCATTCGGTAAGGGTATAGTGGTGTCGCGCACTAGCGATGGTCAAGCAATTGTATCCAGTGTGCCCGCAGCCAATGCCATCTATCGTGATGTCTACACATCGGTCTTCAATCGCTCCAAACTACTGCCATTTACATTTGTCGTGCACAACGGTCAACAGGACTCATTCTTCTTTGTTAAGGAGGAGGCATGGCGCGCCAGCGAAGATCGTCAGCAACTGAAACGCTTACAAGGTCAAGTGAATACAACCTTCCATGAAAATACGCGTGAAAACGGCAGCGGTAATAATTATTTAGATGTGAAAATACATGGCGCGCATGCCATCATCAATCTACGTTACGGCACTACGGTGGACAAGGAAAAGCAACGGCTCATGCATCATGCCAAACTAACAGCGGTACGCAAAGCGTGGCACCGTGAAAAGGAAGCGCTACGCAATGGACTCACCACTACCATTGAGTGGAGTCAACAAGAGAGTGATGAAATACTGAAACAAAGCTACGCCAACAACTATGAAGGCGAGTACATACACGATGTAGCGCTGTATCCGGAATTAGCCGAAGATCCATACAACATAAAATTCGTAAAAAAGAAAGGTGCGCCGGGCGGTGCAGCAGGTGTGTCAAATGCGCGCAGACGACGCAGAAGAGATGTGCAAACAAACGAAAGAGCTAGCGTTGAGCTCAACAGTGCGCGGACAACCGAGAGAGCGACAGAGAAGGAGAAACTCAAAACACTCAAAAGACGACAGTTGCTGCTGAATAAGCTGCAAACGAATGTTGATTGTCTGCGTAGCAGTAACAACAACAAAAACGCATGTTAGCCACAGGTAAACAAGAGGGGTGTAGGGGGGGACATGGGAACCAAATGAATTTGTGTTAATTTCAAATTGAAGAAAAAAGCAGGTTAAATAGGAAATAGCAAATAATAAAAAAAGCTAACTAAATTAGCCTAAAAAATGGAAATGAAAGCAGAGATGGAGAGGAAAAGGAAGTACGAAGTAAGCGTCAGTAAATAAGTAATAATATATTTGTACCAGAGTTGGAAACACTCACTCTCGTTAGCTTGTATTCACGAATGCGAACAATAAAAAAAATATTTACCATTCACATTCGCGAATAAGAACGCATACAAAATCGACATCGTTCACGTTCGCGAATCATTCTTCTTGAAATTCATCTTCAAAAATGAGTGCATATGTTGCGTGGAATATTCGCAAAAGGTGGGAGTAGTAAATTTTAAAAAATTTACTGCAGCTAACCCGATCGAAATTTGAACCAAAAAAGGTCTTTTGCCGAGACTTGTTGAATTTATTCGGGGACACATAGCGATCTGATCAGGAATACTTCGGGATCCTTCCGGGACTATTTCGGTATTATTTTTTGGATGATTTCGGGATTACTTTGGAATCATTTTAGAACTATTTCAGGATTGTTTTCAGATAATTTCGGGTCCTTTTCGAGTTTGTCTTCGGAGCATTTCGGGACCCTTTCTTTATCATCTTAGAACTTTTTCGGGATTTTTTTCGGATAATTTTGGGAGCTTTTCGGGTCTGTCTTCGGATCATTTCGTGATTATTTTCGAGAAAATTTCTTTACTGCTTCAACATACTTTTAGAACTTTTTGGAGATTGTTTTCGGATCATTTCGGAATGACTTTAGGGACTTTTTCTTCATAATTTAAGACCTTTTTTGATACCTTTCTGGGTTTGGTTTTAAATCAATATTATTACTATTATTTTCGGGAACATTTCGGGACTTTTTCTTTATCATTTTAGAACTATTTCGGGATCATTTCAGGACCTTTTCGGGTTTGGTTTAGGATAATTCCGGGACTATTTTCGTGATTATTTTCGCATCCTTTCAGGATTGCTTTCGGGATCATTTTGGGTAATTTTCTGGACCATTTGGGAATATTTTCGATCTCATGTTGTAACTTTTTTTGGGATTGTTTTCCGGTCATTTGGGGACCATTTCCGAATCATTTCGGAACTTTTTTGGTGACATTTAAAAATGCTTTCGGGATCATTTAGCGAATGCCAACGAATCGGATTTTTTTACGGTTTCTTATTCGCGATTGCGAATGCAAACATTTTTTTTGTGTTCACGTTTGCGCGTAAAGTCTTTAACGAACGTTCACTAGGGCACTAACAATTTTCAAATAAGGGAAAATGTAGAAATTTAGTTTAATAAAAGAGGGATCAAAAGCTGATGTATTTATCTATATAAAAAGTCGATGAGATGGCACTAAAACAGATACTAATGGGTAATTACGAAAATAGGTTAATAAATAAGTGAAAAATATGAAAAATGTTTTATATGTGTACAGTAGTGAATAAATAAATATGTATATGTAACGTAAGTATATACTAATTATGTAAGAAGGTAACTTATGTAATAACAATTAAGCAAAAAAATTAAACACATCCACATAAATACTATATAAATATGTAATAAATAAAAAGCAAAAATGGAAATCAAAAATTTAAATGTATAAAAAATTTAACCTAAACCAGCAAAAACAACAAAAAAATATATTGAACTGCGTTTCCCATGCAAAACGCTGGTGGCGAGAGCGTTGTCGCTCAAACAAATAAAAAATAATAAACACGTTATTAGTTGGTCGTTGGCCAAAATAAAGGGAAATGCAAATGCAACCGCTTGCTAAGGTACTCGAGCTTTTAGAGACTGGCATAGATTTTAGATATGCAACAAATAGTACATACACTATGCAACATAAACAGACAAATTGAAACAACACACGCATAAACCGTTGAACACACAGAAATGCGTTGAGTCAAAAAAAAAAATAAATAAAAATTAAATACATACTTAGAATATGAAACTGTAAAGTAGATGAGTGCACTCAGTGAGAGTGTTTGTGGCAGATGATAGCGTGTACTACATTGTAAAATTGTTCAAGTCATTTACGCTTTTTTTATTATTATTAATTAATTACATTTTCACAGTATGTAGCGTGAACTCTTTATAAATAAACATAATTTGTAATATAAACTAAGATTAAAAGCGTTTTAGTAATTAAGTTTAAATTTAGTATTTTCTTATTGTTGCCTCAATTAACAACTCAAAATTTATCCATACATAATTTATAATGTAAATAATTAAAAAAGAAAAAAATAACAATTTATTAATGTCTAAAATTTTGCATGCAACACAGGAAAATATATTAAAAAATTCGAAATTAGTACGGGTACGCTTGAAGTAGCCCGCTATGCTTTTTAAACGACCCAAATTTTTGTTAATTTTTTTAGTTAGTTACAATTAAGTAAACTAAAAGCCAATTTAAAATTAATTGCGAATAACGATAAATAAAGATATATGAAAACAATAAAGCAGTATTATAAACAATGCAATTTTTATTTCAATTATTCAAACAACATTTTTTTTTTTTTATTTATTAATGAACACAAGACGATTAAACATTTTCAACGTAACTTCTGTGCTAAACTAAAACAGAGGAGTACTTATTTCCGCACTTATTGAAATGTGCTTACGAATAAATCAATAATTGCACAATTTGTGGCTGATCAAATATAAAATAGTATCTTAGAAAGCATTCTCTTAAAGGTACCTAACAAGTTTTTTCTTGGAAATACATTTGAATTTTATTTTAGATCGAAACCGTTTTTCAATTTCCAACATTGATTTTTAACTTGAGATCAATTTGAGGAACAGCACATTCTCCAGCAAAAAGGACCGTTTTTGATATGAAAATATTCTTAGGTCTCCACTTGCAAAAAATAATGGATACCGACTTGAATTCCAGCAATATTTTCCAACTGATACAAGACTGCACATTTTACTTTTTTGTTAAGCATTTTACTAGTTATTAAAACACAACACGCAATATAATATAGTATTATAAATACTACCTTTTGTTACAAAAATATAAATCTTTTTATTTCCCTCCGTTTGAATGTTTTGGCAAACATTTTGTCAATTTCACTTTCGCTCACTTTTTTGATTCATTTCTGATGTCAGATATGACAGAAAATACGAGTGTTGCCATGTGTAAATATTGCAGGTGGACTTTCAAATTGAACTTCAATTGCTTTCAAACTGACATCACACTTTGGAAAAAAATGTTTCACCTCAAGGGGGGAAGGCATGCTCAAAAGATAAACATTTCTCATTGAAAAAAAGTTGGATCAATGAGTATTGGGTGTTATCTTACAACACATGGACACAAGATGAATATGACGAAGGAGTGAAAGACAGAGAAGGGTAAACTGCAGAAACTACCTAATAAGACAATTTTTTTTTTGCACAATTAAATGTACAACTGCGTTTGCGGCAAAAAAAAAAGAGGTCATCGGTAATTGCAATATTAATACATATTAATCTACTACTCAAACCATCTATCAACACTGGCCGTCGAATGTCAAACAAACCATTAATTATTTACGAAATAGATCATACATACATATATTTCCGCTCTTGACATTTCGTTTATTGTTCATTCACGATAAAACCGATTAGCAAATGTCGGTAAAACAGTTTAAAAAATGCAGTTGTGCTCTAAGCACGAAAACTATTCAGTCACGATAAAACCGATTAGCAAATGTCGGTAAAACAGTTTAAAAAAATGTAGTTGTGCGCTTAGCACAAGAAAAGTGCGTTCCAATGAACAGTGATCCAGATTCCGGTAAAATTGTTACTTCTAAATGCAACAACAATGTTACAATCCTGATATTTATCTCACAAGCGACAAGTTCAAATTTGATCTTGAAAGGAAATTTCAAATTTGGAAAAAAAAATTTATAATATTTTTATTTTATTTATAAGTCCCTACTTGCTTACAAACACGAAGAAGAATTTTTGGTATACTTCTGGATAAATTTATTCAAGTTTTGCGAGGCTAGTTCCGGGCCATTTTTGAACAAAATTGAGCTTTTCTGGTACTTTTTATACCAAAATGGTTATAAAACAATCATTAAATTGTTTCTAAAGCTGTCTTCACATGATCCCGTAATGACGCAAAAAATAGCCCTAAATGCACCCAAATAAAAACCAAGTAAAAAGTTAAAACGATATTTTGTCCAGCAATGAGCCGGAGCTAGTCATAAAAAACTTAAATAACCAGAAACATTTCACTCTTCACTAAAGTTTTTTTTTTAAGTATTCATGAAACGTGCTCAAGGTCAAGAATAATAATTTTTGACAGTTTTTTTTTTAATAATTTATAAGAATTTATTCTTTTGTCACAGCTCACTCAAATTTTCCCATCCCATCTCTGTTGTGAAATTAAGAAGCAAATACGGTGTTGCCATATCCAAAAAAAAAATTTTTTTTTAAATTAGTAAAAAAGTATAAGGTAACTAAAATCAGCGATTCGAACTTTAAAGAGGTCAAAGAAATCGTTTCCGTGACCAGCAGGTGGTATTACTGGAGCATACTGTAAAGGATTGTGGTGTATGGCGGTTACAAAACCAACAATAATGCACTTTTAATTCGTATTAGACTATTTAGCGACACCGAAAGTTAAGGTTGTTTTGATCATTTAGAAGATTTGCTATAAAGCAAACACAGCTAAGGCGGTAAAAAATTTGTTTTTATATTTCACAAACACACATTGATACACAACCATTTATGATCAGCACATGAGTATGGTTTCGTTCAAATTTCTCCGTTACTTAGTATCAGATCAAAAGTATCAATATTTTTTTAGCTAAAAATATGCAACGCTGTTATGCTATCGATATCGATAGTCGTCTCTTTTATTAAACCATGGACAGCTACGAAAACTAGATTAGGTTTTAAATTTGTAAACAAATCTTTCCTAATGACCGCCTATTCTGCAATTAAGGGGTTGGTTATGTATGTCAGCGTGACAATTTGCATCTCAGCCACTCATATTCACCAGCACTTCCATCTTTTGCCAATTACTGAAGTGAGTGAACTGCTCTTATATTAAACGCACATTTGCTTCAAACGAGAAAAGTGACTCGGTACGTGTTATATAATGAGCCCATAAATGATTAGACTACCAATAAACTATCTAGCAGTGATCGAACATACTAACTACTGCGGATTTATTAAGCTAAGCAAACAGTAGCTGACATTGTTACTAATTTAGTTGAATAGTTTTTCGTATTTCATAAAAATAGTTGAAATATATTGCAATTATGAGAACTAACTGCCGTCCATACTTAAATGCATTCGACGCGAAGTAGCACAAATTGTTGACGCTAACCTACTTACGTTCTTTAAAAGATAATACGCAGATATTTCTTTGAATCTATTTTTGGCTTTCTAACTGGTCAATTCTGTGCGTAACCGGTAATTTTGTACCTGGAAGATTATCTAACCGAGCATCGTAACCGTTGGCAATGCAGTTCATGTAGCCGCGGTTCTCGCATACATGGCAACGCTGGCAAAAATAAACAATGCGCAATAGAGAATAAATGCAAACGCGAACGAAACTTAGTGTAAAAGGCGCTTTTATTGTTTATTAAAACTTGTGGACAAAATTTGTGATATTTTCTGTCCACAATGATATTTCCAAAATACGTGCAATTTTTCGCGGTTACGCGACGTAGCCACCTATTTTCGTGGTTACGAAATTTAACTGCAACTTAAGCCGGCAGAATACTGAAAGGGTGTAAAAGTTTCAAAGCTATTTATTTGCCGGTAAAACGAATCTTGTTACCACACTAGAATTAGGGCGTAAGAGTGTAATAAAAGCTCTAATTGCAAAATCGTTAAATACATTTTGCTCTGGCTTACTCGTTATTTAATATAATTTCTTATGGGAAATCATACGAGTATTAAGGAAAATCAGCGTTTCTATGGTATATGGTTAAGTAGTTTCTATTGTTTTTATTTTCGTTTATTTTTATGGTACTATTACTTGTCACTTCGATGCAAGATAACATTTTTTTTTTTGATCGTCTAAAAATAAACTTCTTCAATTGAAAGCTAACAAGAGAATTATAAGCGCGTACAATTTTAGTTGCAATCTCACAAGCGACAAGTTTAAATTTGATTTTCAAACGAAATTTCTAATTTTGCAAAAAAAAAGAAAAAGTATTTTGTTATTTTATTCATACACAAGTCGCTAAGTGGTTTAAAAAAAAATCGGTTTCTAAGGAAATTTTTGTAGGAGCAGTGCCCGTTTTAAAATTTCTTTTTTAATATTTTTTTTTATAATTGTTTTTTATTATTTTTTTGGAATACCCTCGTTAAATAGATTTTACTCTGGCTTACTCGTTTATTTAATATAATGTCTTATGGGAAAGCATACGAGTATTAAGGAAACAAAATGTGTGTAGGCAATGGGCAGCTATACTCTAAATATTTCATTGCAGAATTTTGTAAAGCAAAAGACAATGCTCAAATTCGTACTGAGATACTACGAAAGCGGAACTTTTGAGGCTTACAACAGGTCCTTTTTCTTTTCCATGTACAGCACACGCACACTAACACATGCGAAACGGTAGTTTGATGTATAAAGCAAGTCCAGCAGGAAGATGTCAAAGGGTAAACAACAAATAAATAAGAAAGTGCAAGTAAACGCAACAATAAACCACGAAGCGCGTCCGCACCATAAAATTGAATTTAACTTTAATATTTAAACACAAGAAAAGCTAACTCTATTTATGTATCTATGTATAACTGTGTAGCAAATAGAATAGCAGAAAAAGCTAAGAAGCAAACGAACAAAAGAAAAGCAAAAGCCGGAGAAGCCGAAAAGGCAGCACAAAAGTTGTGGCCGTTGTAACATACCTGCTGGTTTCCTGAAGCAAAAATATTTATAACGAGTATTGTATTTAAGTATGTATGTATGTGAATAGTAAATAAATGCCATAAATATATAAGCAGCAAAATTTACCAATAACAACAATACAACGCACGCCAAGTCTCTCCTATTAAATGAATAACTAGAACAAACTCAAACAATTTAAGATTTAGATTACAGATTAATAGTAAAACAAAAATAAAAACACACATACATACATACAAGCATACAAATGAGTTGGTAACGGTGTTTCGGATTCTAGTACAGATTTTTTTTACAATCATACACAACTGCGTTTGCGCTTAAAAGACTGGTATCGGCAATTGCGGATAATCCATAGAACTAAATGTCGAAGATTTTGTGTGTTATTAAGGGATGATAAAACAGAGTGCTTCGAGTCGGTAAAACAGATTGCAAATATTTACAAAAAACTACATCATAAATGTTAGCAGCACTGATTTTATTCGCCACTATTTCATAGTAGCAGTTAAAGTTGTGTTAAGAAAAAAACAGGGCTTATGAATTCTTAGATGAATATTGACGTTTCTTAGGCCATAATCTCGACTAACACAAAAGTACAATGTTACACTAATGGCTTGCAACTGCTTCCAATCTAAACAAAAATTTACGTGTTTTTATTCGTCATTTGGTTGGTAGCTTCAATGTTTTCTGCTCGCCTAAGCAAATTTTCGTATTTAAAGCAACAAAAAAATAAGCCAGGAGAAACAATTACAAGCACTCACAATTTTGTTTGCTAGCTCACAAACGACAAGTGCTTTAATTATTTTTGAAGAAAATATCAAATTAAAAAAAATATCATTTTGTTTTTTTATTCATGCATAAGTCGCTTAGCGGTTACGAAAAGAAAACGGCTAGAGTTAAATTTAAAAAATGTGTTAATAAGGTAGAGAAACACAAAACTGCTAAATTTCTAATGTAAATGAAAGAGAGCCTTCTGACAGGAGGCGTTCTTAGAGCATATTCTTACAATTGGGAGTTGCAGAGTTATCAGAGCTAATGTATAACAAGGAACCTGGTTATCAGTGAGGATCTTTAATCTGGCCGAACAAGCTGCTTACACTTTGGACATTAGACTAAGATAAAAAACATTTATTCTTTATTATATAAAGAGCATTCTTTTATAATATCGACGGCTAAGTGGAAGATCAGCCTATTTCAAACTATTTATAAAAACTTCAGAGCTTTCATCAAAAATTACTTATTTAAGAATTGGAATAAGAAAGGCCCTACCTCTGTGGAAAATGTATTAAATTTTCGTTCAGATAGATTGCATGCTGAGAGCGTTCTTTAACCAAATTCCAGAAATAGTGCCTTTTTAAAAAATATTTTAAATTAGGTTGATCTTCCATTCAGCCGTCGAAATGAGTTCAAGGCTAAAATAATATTTTTTTATATCAAAAGTGTTATTGTGTTTTTATGTTTTTAATAATTATTTTTTAAATTAATTTTCATGAGTTTTTATCAGAATAGAGAAGGAAAATTTAGCGAAGACCGCTCTAGCATTCCTTATATTTACATATATCAATTTCGGAAGCTGCTAGACTTCTTCATCAGAGAAAATTTTGGTTTGGTCTGCTAACGCTCAGGCTATCAGAGCCTTGCTTTGCTGTCAGCTGAATTACTATTTCTCTTTATTTCTGCAGCGCATCCTGGCGGCGGTATTTCGGATTGCTCATAAATGATTTTTGTTTTTCCTGTGTCCATTTTTGACACTACCTCTGTGCTCTTCTTTTGTTTATTTTATTTAAGAAATATTAAATTAAATTGCTATTTTCACGGCCTGTAAATTTTTAAGGTATTGTGACTATAAAGAAGCTTAAGACCAAGAATAATATTTTTTTTATAATACTAATTATTTTTATTTTTTTTTAGCTTACTGTTTTTTTAAGTTTTTTTTTTTCAAATATATTATTTACATTTTTTATGAAACTTATTATTGTTTATATTTATTTAATTTTTTTTTTAGGTTTTATGGTCTGTTCATTTTACATATTTTTGTAAGTTTAACGAGCTCAAGATCAGTTGATAATAATTCTTAGTTAATTATTATTATTATTATTTTTTTTTTCAGGTATATTTTTTTAAATTATTTTCTAAAAATTATTCTTTTAATTAATTATTGCAAGTTTTAATTAATATAGAGCAGGAAAATTTTAGCGAAATAGTATAGTATGAAAATTATTCGAAAGAAACAAAAAAATCTTTTCTATGACCCAGTCTGCTTTGATTTCTTTTAGTGGCCTTTGTTGCTCGATTTAAGTGCGCGCTGGAATGAAAAGCATTTTTGCATTTTTTTTTAAATTTGAAGCGCATTAGCGCATAACTTAAATTCGAAATATTGTTTATTTTCAATTGAAATGGATTATGTAGAAAATCGAGCGGTACCAAGCTTGATTTTTGCTGAATTTTTTGCTTTATATGTTTTGCCATAATCCAACGAAATATCCCGTGCATTAATACAAATTTAGTCCTTATTACGTTGTTTACTGTACGTGAGAGAACGTGCTGAAATTTTTGTGATAGGATTAAACTAAATAAAAAAAATACTAATTATTTAAGCTTATAGTTGTAAAAACTAATAGCTTTCGGTAAAGTCCGCTTTGGCATTTTTTTCAAGTTCCAATTAACGCTGTGTGAAGCTTTGCTATTAGGAAATAAGCCCAAATGTGTGAGTGTGTGAGTTTATATGTTAGTGGCTAAGTGCGTGCGCATAACAAGGCGCAACTTTTTACATGTTTGTGCTTGCTTTTTTATGTATAACCCTGCAAAAAACGGAAATACTCCGTTTCATACTCCATAGAATACTCCTAAAGGAGTATCAGAGTACTCCAACACATATCCTCATTCATATAAAAAAGGTGGTCCAATTTACATGGCAATGTCCGGTGATTGGATCACCTAATCCATCTCGGAGTACTCCGTTTCTTTGCTTTTGAATACTCTATAGACCACCTACGTGAGAGTACTCTCAAAATACTCCCATGGGATTACTCTATAGAGTATTCAACAGCAAAGCGAGAGCGGGAGTAGGTGGTCCTCAAAAGAACACATACTCCCTTCTCGCTTTCGTCTAGAATACTCTATAGAGTAATCTTTTGGCAGCATTTTCAAATTACTCCAACGTAGGTGCTCTATAGACTATTCAGAAGCAAAGTAAATGGTACTCCGAATAGGATTAGGTGATCCAATCACCGGACATCGCTATGTAAATTGGACCACCTTTTTTATATGAATGAGGATAAGTGTTGGAGTACTCTGATGGTCCAACGTTTTTTACAGGGAAATTGCTTATTAAATATTTTGTGTTAATTAAAAATATTAATTGTCAATATTTACTAATTTTGATAGTAAATAAAAATGGCTGAAAGTAGGCAAAACACACACTGACACCTATGGTGCATTAGGCGAGTTGAGTAAATGTTGTTGTTTTTTTTTGGTCACACAATGTCAATGAGGTGTAAATATATAAATATATTAAATATGCGTAAAGGCTTGATGATGTTAATTAGTTTAAATTTTATTTTGTGTACATATATATATATATATATATACATAGTTATATAAATAATTAAGCTTTAGATAATTACATAGTGACATATACTTATGCATGTAAATAGATATGGATTTATGTACACTAGTAAGTCTTTATAAAGACCTGTTCATTTAGCCAATTTTTTTTTCTCATTTTCACAATTCGATAATAATTGGCAACCCGATCCAATAATTGATAAAGAGCAGGAGTCAGTTACCTATAAATTTAACGAAAAACTGAAAACACAAAAAAAAGCAAGCAAAGCAAACTATTACTAATCCATATGAAGTTACAAGCAAATAGCATGAGATGATGCTGACACAACAAGATTTACTTGAAAAAACACCACGCTGAATATTGTAGGCAACAGTGAAGAAAAACATAATTGAGGCCAACATATGCAATTGACTTGGAGTTCTGATACAACTAACGCTAACAGAACAACAGCGCACTATAGCTCAATGAGTAAACAAGCCTAGGAAAGCTATATGCTTATATAAAATGTATATATACCTACTGATAAATAAAAAATAAATAAGTGGTAGTAAATAGAAATATTAAACTACACATACACACATATATATAAATAAATATAGACTAACTATGGTAGTAAAGGCTAAGCAGGAATAGCAGCAAGTTAAAAACTAAAGAAAAATTCAAAAAAAAAAGAAAGCAAAAAAAAAAAAAAACAGGGAGTCAAACTAAAAAAAAATATTTGTAACAAACATTATAAATAATTAGCATTGAGAGTGCACGCCTACGAATTTCTTACAGTGTATGGGCGAGAAAAATTTATGTAGTGTTAAGTGGCTGAAAAATAATTACGAAAATTAATTGTAAAAATGTTTAGCAACAACAAGAATTTATAACTAACAAAATGAAGAGAAATGCATTTGTTAAAACTAATATAACTTTAACAATAACAATAATAAATGCAAACATAAATTTAAACAAAAAAATTGGAAGCAATTAATTATAAGCTTTGAGTAGACTAAAACTAAAACATGTGTACACGTTTGTATGTAAAATAATTGTAATAAGCAAAAGCTACCAATATTAGCGTGCAAATTTATGCATGTAGAGAGACATATAATTGAACCACAACAAAATATTTTTCGTTGACTGGGTAATACTTATAAGAAAGTTTCGTTTTGCCATCTACAGTCTACCACACATTTTAGCAGTTCAACGATGGCAACTTGCTCCATTGTAAATACAAAAAAAAAATTGCCGCGTAAGTATTACCCAATCAACAAAAAAATTGCTTGCTCTAAACAATATGCCGGTAAAGTAATTTCCTTTCAACATAAGCATCCTCTACTAAATATGCAAATGTACACCATACCTTAGTTAAAACTAAAAGTCAGTGATGTGCAAAAGCCAGTAAATCCAAATTGGAATTTTTTCGATTTCAAAAATGTGATCTCAAAAATGCAGCAAATTACAGAAAGCCGCAACACCAACATTGGCTTTCACACATAAGCGCGTACATTGCGCTCACACAAAAAAAAAAACAAATGCATACACAAACTTATAACTTTAACTTATACAATATAATTAAAGGACTAAATTAAAATAAAACAAAGAAGAAAAAAATATAAAAATTGCATGTTTGTATGTTAAGTAAAAGCCCAACGTTTTGCAGGCAAATATTTTCATTTGCGCAAGCGCATTTGCCATGACTTTAAATAATAAATTTTGATTTTTTAAATTAATACAATTAATTATAAATAAGCTAATAACTATAAATTGATAGTTTAAATATAATTTAAAATGATGAATTTTAAGTAAAAGCGTATATGAAAACAAAAACAAAAAAAGATTACACTGAGGATATCAAGGGTCTATAAACGTAAATAAATGATATAAATAAAAATTTAAAAAATAAAACAAATACAAATAATGTATGAAAATGTATATGCTTTTTATTTTGGGTGGGTGCAGGCTAAAATGTATAGTCTCTCGGTTTCGTCGTATTGAAGGATGATGCTACGTTGCTAGGTTCTAGAAACAAAAGGTTTGCTTTGCTGTTCAGCCGTTAGTTTACTCGAAAAATCTGTTTCTCTAGAAAACAACGCTATTCTCTGAATAATAGCCCTGTCTATTTTTTGCAGAATATTTGTACGGAAGGCTAAGCTGCTGCTACTATGAAATAGTGGCTTATAAAACCAGAGCCCTTACAAAAGTTGGGTTCCAATCAGCTATCCAGGTCAGTATCACGATCAAGATCTCACGGGAGCGATACGGATCAGTTGTATGAGAGTTGTTTGTGTATATATATGTGTGTTTGCGCTACCAAACAAATTGGGGTTGGATGTCAAAAATCTACTACAAAAAACTAAACAAACAGAGCTTCTATACGGATCGCAATTGATCCAGATAAATATCAAGATCACAGTGTTGTTGTTGCATTGACATGAAAAACTTCTATCTGGATCTGGATCACTCCTGATTGGAGTACGCCTAATGTAATACTATTCGAGAGACTGTTCTACTCGCAAGCAAAAATGGATTCTAATACACTTCGGTAACCTCTAGCTCTTTCGAATTTGCTTTAGAAGATATTCGATAATAGAAGGCATCACTGTTTCAGAAATTTCAAACACAAAGCAAAATACAAAAGCACATTGCATACATCTTAAAAACAGTACTAGGTAGCGCTACTGTACATATCGGAGTGAGGGAGCAGGTGATAAGCATCTCGATAACCACAACTGCAGTCGCAGATTCGAGCTTAGGTCCACGAACAATTCCCACAACAGGTGGTTCTATCGCACCGGAATGACCCGGGTTTTTTCACCCGGCCAAGGGCTGTTATTTCAGTGTAGCCATGTCCAATCTCGGGCAGGGCGAAGCACTGTTAACAACAACAACAACAACAACAATTAATTTTAATTTTTTTTATTTTTATTAAATAAAATTTACTTTTTTAAATATGTAAATACTTTTAATCCCAAAACTTTTTCTTCAATTATTTCCAATTTGATTCGAGAATTTTTAAATTATTTGCCCCAACAACGACTGCCTTACTCTTTCTACGATAAAAATGATTTTTTGATAGGAAGATTTTTACAATTATAAGAATTTGCAGTTTGCTAAATTGTTGCCGAATAGACTTTGCTAACTTTCAACCAATTTGGCATATGTTTTCGAAACAGTGGGTACCAAATTTTCTACAATCAAAAGGGCGGATAAATGAAATCCGAAGGGAACAGAATGGAACTCGAACAACGTATGCCCAAACCTTTTTCTAGGTGTTTAAATTTTCAAAGTGATTTCCAACATGTTCCTCCACTTTATGTTGAACATTTTTTTCCAAAGCTTGATTTCAGTTTGAAAGCCATTGGAGTTCACTTTGAAAGTGCTCCTGCAATATTTACACATGGCAACACTCGTACTTTCTGTCATATCTGCCATTAAAAATTAATCAAAACAGGTGAGCAAACGAAAAATTGTCAAAATTTTTTTATAAGCATTAAAGCAAGAAAATAAATAAAAAGATATATATTTGTTTGACAAAAGGTAGTATTTATAATTTTATATTATATTATATTGCGCATTGTGTTTAAACAATTAGTGAAATACCTGACAAAAATGTAAAATGTGAAGTTTGATTTCATTGGAAAATATTGATGGAATTCGAGTAGGAGTACAATATTATTTTAAGTGGAGAAATAAGTATATTTTCATATCAAAAATTTTCCCTGTTACTAGAGAATTTACTGTTTCTACAATTCTTCTCAATTTAAAATCAATGTTGGAAATCGCATTTGATATCAAATGAGATTCAAATGTATTCCATAATTTTTATTGAGAGTATTGATAGATCGCAGGGGACGATGTTATGTAGAAAATGTCGAGACGTGATTTCCTTGCATATTTCCACGCTTGCCGGAAATTGACAAACAATTCTACAGCTACAACATTTTTAACGAAGTTTTAATTAAAACGCTCTTTACCCGACGATTGTAATTACTGCCCAGTCATCAAATTTAGACACTCAATATAAATAACGGTCTTAAATAAATACACCCTCCTTATACTTAGGGTTACATTTAAGTGCATATTAACATAGTTTAGTGAGATATTATTCGGGTGTCTAATTAATTATTTGTTGTGACAAAATTGATTTCTTGCAATGAGATTAACGACATAATTCCCAATCTAACGAGAAAATCATGTTCGTCACACATGGCCATTGCACACCCATACAGCGCCAATTACGACCACCATTTCCAGAGCGCAGTTATGGCGCGAACATAGAGAGAAAGAAATGTGTGTAATACCGCTTTTAAAAGTAATGTAAGTTGCAATTACTTTTTAATATCTCGCCTCATGCAAAAAAAAAAAAAATTGAGAAAAAGCAAATAACCATTAAATTAAAACAGCAAAAGCAACAATAAAAATATTACAACACTAAAATGTCGTACGAACCCAGTCGCTTGCCATTCCGCTTTCGTCTACTACACATACACCACCCAGCTTTATAGCACTGTTTGTGTTTGTTCGCTTTATGGTCGTGTCACATGGTGCAGTATTTTGTGGCGTCAAACAATCACAATCATTTAGTTGGTGTTGTGCAATTTTCGCTGCCTCATCAGGATGTGGACGAAGTAAAATTTCGGCTCACTGTCATCACCCAATGGGCGTGTGTGAGGAGTAAGCTAAATATTTGCAACTTTCCAATATATCAAGTGTATAGAAATGAGCGAAATAAGTAGAATGGGGTTGTGAAGGGTGTAGATGGCTAGTAGAAAAAAATAAATCGTAAAATTTTCATTAAGAAAATATGTTGCAGTGTTGATTGTGCCAACAAGCGCTGCACAACAACAATGGTGACAGTAACAATTTAATGCATCAAGTGGATTTACGAGCCCATAAACAATGAGTGCTCGTGTCCTGCTTTTGCCTACGGACTAGACACATACAATTCTGCTTATATTTCAATGCACACACAACAGTGTTGGAATTTCCGACGGAAGCGAAGTTTTTTTTCTTAGTATAATGACAGTACGCAATATTCATGTGCAGTGGACTGCCAGCATGCGTTCAAAATCCGGAACAAGAAATATGAATCAATGTAGAATGCATTAAAACTGTGTGACAGATTTTCGTTTTATCGGTCGATTCTGAGCGTAACCGGTAATTTAAGTCATAGTTACGAGTTGCTACGAATTAGTATATCATAATTTTTGTCTAAATCGCTTTTGTGATGTCTACTAAAATTGCGAGTGAGAGGAAATTGAGAGAGCGAAAAGACATTGACACACAGTTGCGTGGTTTTCAACAAAACGGTTGAATAGAAATGGTATTATAACTTTGGTACGATGCTTGTAAGTATGAGAAGAATAAGAGATATACCCACCAATAAGCATACCGAAATGATCAGGTTGACGACGTCAGTCTGTCTGTTTGAACGCACACTAGTCCCACAGTTTTAGAGATACCTAGGTGAAATTTGGTACGGGACCGCCATTTTGTAATACATTAATCATTAAATTAACAGGCCGTTTTCTCAATATCCGGTTTCCACTAATGCCAGGTAACCGATTAAACTGCCGATTATCGTTAATTGGACATTAAGAAAATGGCCCTAAGACAGTCAATTTCAGCACAGTTTGTACTTATTGTAAATAAGAATCGGAGCCTAGAAGCCGTGAAAGGTATAAAACCTTCGCAAATGCAAATAAAAAAGTATTTTTATTCTCAATTTTTTGCAATTTTGTTGCTGCTTGCACTGAAGCGCACCTATTAGCCGGCATCCGGTGTGTCATAGAGCTCCGTATTGTGCACACGTCTCACGGGAGTACCCCGGATCATTAGTAAACTTCAGAAACAGATGTTAGCGCGCTTGCTTCTTATTTCAAGTAGACCCAGGGCATCCACGGTATTTGAAAAAATACCCCAAATGTTTTTGTTTAATCCTAAAAATTATGAAATTAGTTAGATACGATAGTAATATGATATTTAAATAATAAATATGTATCAATAATATCCATTTACCTGAAATTAATATTATATATCGTATTCTGACCGTATGGTCGGTAATGCAGTGCATTTAACAGTGATTCTGGCAAAGCTGTCTAAACGAAAAATGCGCCATTAGCAAAGAACGTCGTGTTTCACGTTATCAATCATTTTGATATATGGTTACGAAATTAGACTGCAACTTGAGCCGGCAAAATATCAAAAGTGTGTGAAAGTAAAGAAATAGTTTTTGGTAAAAATAAGCTGGGTAAATGTTTCTTTGCAATAAATATTTCTTCTGAAAAGTTGACTTTGGCTTGTTGTTCGATATAAATGGCGGATGTTACTTTCGTTATTCAAAATGTGTATTAGAAAAATTTGTCAAAAAAAAATCCTTCTTCTGGAATATACAATTTGTAGGGTCCTCCAATTGGTTGAAAAGCATAGTAGCGGAACACAACTGGTTGTAGTATCATCTTGAGTTTATTATTATTAGAAAAGTTATAAAAAAGGGTCTGATCCCTCGGCAGAGGTAGACAGCCAGCCGAGTGTGTTTCTGCGTTGAAAAATAGAATTCATTTACTAACCTGCCTTAGCAGATGCTAATTCTAGGGCCAAAATAGAAATAGCACACCACAAATTGGCAGAGAAGCTCGGGGTAAATTTTCAATTTCAAATCTGTGAAACGAAATTCGGTGCAAAAGAAAATGAACACAACGTTTAATCGTAAACTCTATTTAACTTCTATTAAATTATGAATTTAATGCTTTCTTAAGCTATCCATCTTTCGTTTGCTTAGTGCCAATATGTAGTGTCGCTGCTGTCACTTAACATTATTTGTTTTTATTGGCTGACAAAAAGTGTCATAGGATATAATTTTTTGGTCATTTAATTTATGTAACAGCAAAGCAGATTTTATGGTTATTTTAGCACCACCGCAAATGCACATAAGCCCTAAGTAGACACCACTGCACTGTTATACACGGGCACAAACACAAGGGAAGATATTTACCAGAACACATTCTCACTTTGAGTATCAAATAAGGAGACGGAAATAGCACGAGAAGTGCTGGCCTCCACTGCATTGTGCCATTTAGTTTTGAACGCCCTCCCCTTCTTTACCGACGGTGTGAGGTTAGTCTTCAGTACAGACTTGCACACGCATACTTTATAAGGGCACATTGCTTACCCAAAAGAAATGTCCACCATATATGAACCTTATTTGATTCGAGGCCTAACTTTGGTAGAAAGAAATCACTTATTAATCTCCTGATTCTAGCGTGGTTATTATCATGTTATTTTTGCCGGAAAAGAAATAATTTGGCAAAATTTAACACTCTTTTACTAATCTGCGGCTAATAATGCAGTCTAATTTCCTAACCACAAAAATAAGTGGTAACGTCACGTAACAACGAAAAAATGCAAGTGTTTTTTAAATATTTTTGTGATCAGAAAATGGCACAAATTTTGTATGCATAAAAGTTAACAAAAATTAATACAAAATAAAAAGTATTTTTTACACAAAGTTTCGTTCGCGTTTTCATTTTATTCACTACAGTGCATTGTTTGTTTTTGACTTTGTAAAACGAAATCGCGGTAACATGAACAGTATTACCGACTGTTATAGTTTTCTGTTATATAGTCCTTCTGGTAAAAAAATACAGTTTACGCTCATAATCGAGAGGTAAAATCTTTCATTAAGTATACAATATTCTAAGGTTTATATGTTATCCAACAAAGCACTGTCGCCATAATCCTTATTTCTTATTATGGCTTACGAGATTTTTGCTGGGTATGACTTGGCGTCTTTATGGAGTAGTTATGAATTTTTATTGGATAATGTAAATTTTATTATAATGAATTGGTTTATGTATAATGATCAACAATGTCACTAGCCATTTGCTTTTCTCCTCGTCCTTATTTAAGTGCGGAATTTATGGAATGTGCGCCAATTATTAATTCCATGAGCAGGGGTCTCAAAGTGATGTGATTTCCAACATCTTTCTCCAGCTTAGGTATAACATGTTTTCCCAAAGTTTGTTTTCATTTTGGAAGCCATTGGATTTGATTCTGAAAGTGCACCTGCAATATTTACACATGGCAACACTCCCATTTCTTGTCATTTCTGACATCAAAAATTAATTATAACAATGGTACAAATTTTGTCAAAACATTAAAAAAAAGGAAAGAAATAAAAAGATATGCATTTGTATGACAAAAGGTAGTAGTTATGATATTATATTATATACATATATTATATTGTGCTTTTATAATTAGTGAAATGTCTAACAAAACGTATAGTGTGAAATTAGACAAATTATTGAGTTGCTGACCGAGCGTCCAGTGGCCACGGCAGCATTTCCTCTTGAACGCGATTCATTCTTAGGGCCGCTTTCATAAAAGCCGGTAACTGCTAACCGGAGTTTAATTGACGTATTTTGTACGGTTAGCTGTCAAATTAATCGCCGATTAGGCTTAACCGGCCTTTATGAAAGTAACCCTTAGATTGTATTCATTTTGAAAAAGCTTATATTTTGCTTAAAGATACTCTTATACCTACCTTACATGAAATGGGGAACCACGAAGCCCGGTGATGGTAGCTTTGACGGCACTTAGGTAAGACACGTACGTAAATTAGGCCACTTTTGAATGCGTTTTACCAAAGCTGCCGTTTGGTCACATTAAAGAGTATATTAAATGAAACTAAAATCCCTAATGAAAAATAAGTATTAGCAAAAGGATTTTAATTATGTGTATAGAATATTTAACGTTCTACAAAAATGGTCTTATATACTTCTGAATTTAAAAGATATAAAATGAGCACACCATTAATTCCTTGTCATACTGGTTTTCGTTCTCTGTTTCACATGGATACGATTTTGACATTTGATTTCAGTTGAAAAATATTTATAGAATTCAAGTCGGAATCCAATATTTTTTTAAGTGGAGAAACAAGTATATTTTCATATCAAAAATGTTCAATGTGCTGGAGAATGAGCTGTTTCTCCAATTGATGTCAAGTTAAAAATCAAATTGGAAAACGGAACACCGATTCGATCTCAAATGAGATATAATAATAATAATAATTCCCAAACGGATTACCCACCATATCCCGCCCGACCGGCGCACAGTGGTCGCAAGAGGGCATATTTGGTTCAAAACCGCCTAGAGGCCAGAAAACTTAACCGATTATTAAAATTAAAACGGGGTATTGTTCAGGAGCTAAAAAGCACGAGATTGTCGACGCGTTTCTTTTTTAAGTTTTTGTCTAAAAGAGCATACAATAACTGTAGACTTTTGCACTTTATAGGTGGTTTTGAAATTTAAAGGGGTCTTTTGCCCCTAATTCCAGATTTTGGGGGGGGGTAGTGGAAATTTTGAGTATGCTTTATATGGTCTAGAATCTGTAGAACAGTAGAAAAAATGTTTAAAAAATTTTGTCATTTTGGTGCACAGTGTAATTTTTTTAGACATAAAATTAAAAAAAAACGCGTCGACAATCTCTTGATTTTTAGCTGTTGAACAATATCCCGTTTAAATTTTAAAAATCGGTTAAGTTTTGTGCCCTCTAGGTGGTTTTGAACCTCACGAGACCACTGTGCGGCGCGAGGGGCGCATCCGCATAACGCGCGGTTTGTTAATCGCCGAGATCTAAAACTGCTCAGCTACAGAGAAAACCTCATCAGCTAAGTAAAGTAGATATAGGATAGATTATACATTAAGAAATAACTAGTTAACAGAATAAAATTATTGTTAAAAGTTAAAATAGAAGTCAAAGAATAAAAAACAATTAGTAGCTATGAATTTAGGGCAGAAAGAATTGATTTTTTTATGCTGACACGCGAGTCTGAAATATCAAATCTACCAGAAAGAGAGTTATAATCTTGACACAAACAGCGAAAAAGGCTCAATTAACTGAAAATTGGTTCGGCACTGTTTCAAGACTAGAGGTTTAAAATGCCTTGAAGGACGAGACGGTACATGGAAGTTCACTTCACTTAGAAGAAATGGGCTGGATAGTGAACCATTTAGCAATTTAATCATAAAAATAATTCCAAACATTTCCCTCCGACTAGAAAGATTTTTTTTTCAAAAAACTGTTATCGCCCACGTTTTTAGCTTATAATTTTAAGTGGGACAGGAAATATGAGACAAATTCGTTTTCATCGAAAACATTTTTGCATGTATGCTGAAAAACCCCTTAAAAAAATGGCGAAAGGGAACAATTTTCATTTTTTTTTTTTCAAAAAACTGTCGTCGCCACCGTTTTTAGCGGACATTTTTGGGTCGGACAGGGTATACATGAAAATTTTAAAATCAAACGAAATTTTTTTTAGTAGCTCATAAAAAAAACTCTTAAAAAGCAAAGTCGAAAAAAGTCAAAAAAATGAAATTTCGCAGGCTCGAAAATTATTTTTTGGGTATGCGTAGTGGAACTTTTTTTTCCTGAGCCCAAAACTTATCGAAAAATCGTTGGCCGATATCGGTTAATAAATCGACACAGTCTAATGTATTCCGGTATTTTGTATTGGTATTTTTATGCTATTAAAGATGAGAAACATCATCCAATAACTATCTCGAAAAAGTGGATTAATACATGTAAAAAATTATGTGCGTGGTTTTGTGCCAGCCGGTTTAAATGGGTTAATGACTTAAAACATCAATACATACACATTTTTCATGTATTAAATCTCGAATAAGCATAGACGTCAGTATCTGGTCTACTGGATACTGGCGGAATGGTAATCGGCCCTTTAGACAAAAAGTCTCTTAGCTGCTAGAAGTGTTCTTCTTGATTTAAGTGACACAATAAAAACAGAAAATTTAATTATTCAAGAATATTGCACATCAACAAAACAAATAATAAAATTTTCATCAATAAGTCACGCATATATATTTGGTTTTAAGTTGTATACACCTAGGTCTGTTTTTACACGGTCTTTTTGTACACGGTTTTGATATAACACGGTTTGAAAATTGAATATTTTTAATTTTTTTACACGATTTTATTCCATTTAGCACGATTTGAAATTTTATGTACTTAAATTTTTTTGTCAAATTTAATTTTTGCGAAGTATGTTCATATCACAAAAAAGTATTTATGAAAGAAAAAAGTCTGAAACCATCGATAGTATCGATAGTGCTATTTTATTTTATTTTATTTTTTACCTTAAAAATTGAATAACCTATTCTTTTCGTTCACAACATAGTTTTTTAGTTCCTGAACTTGCCATACATTTAATTTACATTACTTTTAAGATTAGAGTGCATATCTTTTTTATCATTAATTACTATGCTTGTGAAAATAAGCATTATATATTTGATTTAATAAAATAAACATGAATTCTTGTTCTTAAAAATTCTTGTTTTTCACTAATTTTAATAGGTTTTAGAGATTAGGAACAAATCACCCATTTTTGTATACGATCAATGTCTTTTTTTACACGGTTTTTTTACACGGCTTCTTCTGGAACCAATCTACCGTGTAAAAACAGACTTAGGTGTACTTCCAATAGCGAATATCCCGAAATTGTTACAAACAAATAACAGCTTTTTCGGCACCTAAAAAAGCACGAACTCCCGGTATTGGCGTCGCTAGTATGAACGCACTCAAGCAAGCTTTTGAAGTGGAAAAACTTATCCCAGCACAAAAAGAGAGCAAGCTTCCTTGCGTTTTAGGAAGACGAGCAAATGTTTAATCCATACCAAAATTTTAAGCGAATAAAAAGCCAGGCAAACTTTTAATTGAAGCCTTAAAAAACTCTATAAGAAAAAAGTGCTAGGGGAGAGAGAATTGGTAGGAGATAGATGTGGGATGAGGGAACATCACTGCCAGCGCTATAGATCATAAAACTCAACAGACACATAGCTTCCCCTTTACAAAATAAAATCCAGCGCTACATTGACCCTTTCACAATTTTTTCTTATTTTCTCATAGCAACAATTCACTTCAAAACTGCAAATTGTACAATTGCTTCTTTGAACTTTGTTCTTTTGCCGCTTAGGCTTGTTGTGAAGTCGTAAAGAGAAAAACATGTGATGATATGACAAGAATAAGTAGAGGAGCAACGTGTTGGCAGTTTTAAGCCGAAACAGTGGAAGGTTGACTAATCTTGCTAGTCATTTTAGGGAACTATTTTCTGTCCAAAATTTTTTTTACAAAACACTAGCAATTTTTCACGATTGTGCGACTTTGGTGGTTATGAAATTGGACCACAATTTAACCTTAAAAGTTTAAAAATTTAACAATAACAAGTAAGGAAGTCTAAGTTCGGGTGGAACTGAACGTTATATACCTAGTAGTGATCTATCATGGCCTACCAATTTACGCAGTCTCTGAGTACTTTTCAGTTCGTTTTATAAAGCCAGCTGATTGTTTTCAATAAAAGACTTCTGTTATGAGTTTTGAGGGGTGAAAAAATTTAAAAAAAATAGAAATGTATGGCGCGATATTCAACAGGTATATCAGCATAAACCTCCTAAGAGATTTTTGCTCCGAGCTTCCCTTCTAATTTGTGGTGTGCCGTTTTGAATTTTTTCCTACAAATTGGCGGGATCTACAGATTTTTTCCGACTTCGAAAGCATCTACAAAGGAGTTGAATTTTTGCTGAGAAGCCTTCCTCGGCAGAAAGACACTCGGAGAGTTTTCCAAACCACTGCCGAGGAACGACCCCGTTTTGAAAAACTTTTGAAAACCACTTTTGATGTTTACAGTCCCAGGACTTGAACCTTGGACCTTCGGTGTGGTAGGCCGGCAACACTACCGCCACACCACGGAAGTCGCCATTAATTTATTTGTATATAAATAGCTTCCCTACCAACAACTGCTAACCACATTTTTTCAAAATGCCAATGCATGCACATTTTATGTTTGAAAAATTTGCATTGAAATAGACAGACGGACAGACAGAAAGACGGACGGGAAGACAGACATTGCTAAATCGACTCAGCTCATCGTCCTTATTAGTTCAGTTTACTTATTGATGGGCTATCTCTTCTTCTTCTCATACTTACAAACCTTTCATGTTCATTAATGGTATGAAAATCAAAAAAGGTATACAACTTCCCTATTGCAGTCGGGTATTAACAGCTTGCCCGGATATTTTACCTGTGTGTTATCCGATTTGCCTAATTTTTGGCAGGAGTATACTACATACTATTGAAATGCAGCTGACGAATTTTCATTAAAAGATCTAGATGAAACTACAAGCAATCGCCTTCGAAAGTAGCAGAATCTTTATGCTGAACGCCTACTTCCCCAAAATCCAAAAAATGGCCGTTGACCGATTTCGCCCATTTTCACAACAAACATTTACCTTTACATGTTCAATATTTTCGCCAAAAATCATTTCGATAAATCAATTTTTACGGAGTTATGGCATAACAAGTTTTGTGAAAAAATCCACTATAAAAGGGGCGGGACCATCCCACTTTCAAAAATTTTTTTTTTTCGACTTTCTTCGTTAAGGACGCTTCGAAAGACAAATAGAAATGATAGAAAGCTATTTTCCGCAAAGTTATTTCCTATTAAATATAGCTATGAGCCTTTTCAAAATCTTTCGTTTAAAAGTGGGCGTGGGCCCGAACCGATTTCGCCTATTTTTTCCTCGAACATTCCCTGCACACCTGGAAACCTGGTTGCTGAACTTCATTTCGATATCTTGAACGGTGTTTGAGTTATGATTAATAACATTTCTAAATTTGACTTAATCAAAAGTGGGCGGTGCCACTCCTATTTTCAAAAATTTCTTGAAAAAATGTTTTTTCTGCCTTAACATTAATGTACGCACTAAATTTAATGCTTATAAGTGTATTAAGTACTGAATAATCACAATTTTTGTATTTTCGAAAATATTCTATATATAAAAAGTGGGCGTGTCAATCATCCGACTTCGCCCACTTTAAATAGCGCTCGGAGATGAGTGCCAAGGAACCCACATTAAGATATCTCAAAATTTACTCAAGTTATCGTGTTCACAGACGGACGGACGGACGGACGGACGGACGGATATGGCTTAATCAATTTCTCTTTTCTTCCTGAACATTTTGATACACATAAGTCAATATCTATCTCGATCCGTTTATGCCGTTACGTACTGCCGTTAGGCGACTAAAATTAATATATCTTGTGTGCGTAGCACTGCTAGGTATAAAAAAGAAAACTCCTTCCAAATTGATATCTGGCCTGATGGGAGGTTACGTTTGTAGAAAACTCAATCGCAAAAATTTAGCTTCTCATTGCACTATCTAACATAGAGCATTTACCTATCTTTTGATTAGTGATGATATACGATGGAGCACCAAATAATTTTAGCTACACCATCAAAAGGCTTTTTACATCCATTTAAGAATTTCACTTCGTTTAAAACCATAAAATGACAATATGCTTTTGAAAACATTTGAAGCTGTTGTACAGTTGCGAGCAATTTCGTCAAAACCGACAAAATGCTTAGCGTGAAATATTAAGAGACCAACGAGCGCATTTGTCAAATGTCGAAATATATTTCTGCGACATTTGAAAGCATTGACGTGGAGTAACATTAAAATCGCACACACTATACTTTCATGTTTGCCTGTACTAAGTAGTTGATTGAGGGCAAAGCCTTTATTCGGGCTGGTAACAATTACTCCGGGATAATATAGTTACCACCAGAGGAGCTGATAACAGCCGGCATCCGGTGGGTTTAGAGCTCCGTATCGCGCTCAATTCACACAGGAATATGCCAGATTATTTTTAGAATTCAGAAGCAGATGTCAGCGCTATTCCTACTCATTTCAAGTAGACCCAGGGCATCCACAGCATTTAAAAAATGCCCCAAATATTTTTATTGAGTACTAAAAAGTTTGAAATTTCTTTTAAGGATACGATAGTGTTATGATAATTTCAATAATGTATGTGTATTCCAGTTAGTAATATCCAAATAAAAGAAATCAATTATATATCTAATGTTCAAGGCAAAGAAACAATTTCATAAAATATTAATGCGCTGACCACGAAATCCATAAAAAAAACTACAATCTGAACACTCTGTGATGAAAAATGCTAATCATAGCGCACCAGCGGGATTTGTTATGGAAAAATTTGGTTTATAAAAAGGTAGTGTTTACGTACTAAGGATAATAAACAAGCAAAATGATCGGGCATATATTTTTCTAAAATCGTTGTTGCATTTACGTCTAAAATTGTTTATCTGGTTCAGAGTCACGACGACCGAATAACGCCTAATATTTAAAAAAAAAAATAACACAGCGGCATCTTATTTGGTATATCAAGAGGCAGTGTGTAAATACTAAAGATACGACAAACGCTAAATCATGTAGCCCAAATTTAATGTATGGATCTTTGTTGTTTTTGATCTGTCACCGGATCACGAACACCGGATGATGGCTAACGTTTAACTAGTCGCAAACCTGCAAAGTTTTTAGGTTGTATGCCAATGGGAAACATTTTACTCAGAGAAAAAATGAATTGAACAAATGTTCTATAGTGTAAGAATAGTTGTCAACATTTCCTCTAGCCCCATGACCACGATTCACCACGATAAATGTCATAACTTTTCTGCACTCTCTCAAAATTTATCTTTTTCGCCCCATGTGCCAAAGAGCCTTACACTACATTTACACTGCACCAAATGTGTCATTTTGGACGAAAAAATACAAATGCGTCGCATTTCCCCATACAAATCGCATTTCCCAAATGACTGATTTCATCGCATTCGCTCACATTTGCTCGCATTTGGGCCCCTACAACATGACATTTTTTTACGAACGCATTGCGCTTGAAGTTTCGCATAGAGGAAATGTCAAACAAAATGTAAATGAGCTAATGTAAATGGGTTTGAAATGGCTCATTTGAAGTGCCAAATGCGGTTCAGTGTAAATGTAGTATTAGATGGCGAATTTTCGGTTACTAAATTTGCGTTTCTTATATTGCCAGTAACAATTGGAATAAGGCACAACAAGCCAATAACACATTTTTATTTATGCATGTGTTAGCATTGATATGAGGAAAACACATTTTGTATTGGTTGGCTTTGTTGACGTGCTTTTGCGAGTATTTTCCGCTTTCGTTAAAACATTTTTATGGCATTTCCGTCGAACAATTTCCATTTGAACACATAAAAAAAAAGCAAAAATACAAACAATGCTGAGTGCACACAAACATATTTTGTTTTTTATTTGGCCTTTCGTCAAAGAGCTGAAAATCGCTTGTAATCTGAAGGATTCTGTATATTACTGAGGGAATCGTGCACGATAAACTTGAATTTTAATAATAAAAATAAACATTTTACACTTGGCTGGCTCTGCGATTTGATGGCGGAGCTTATTAGGTGCGCTCAATTACACAAACATATTTCGTGTTGTTGTCAATTACACACTTTGCACAATGTTTCTTCATATGATAGAAAATTAGGCACTTGGAAATTTTATCTAAAAGTTCAAACACTTAAAATATATGCATAATAGGCGTCATCCGGTCGTCGTTAGCCTGAACCAGAACAAAATTTTAGATGTAAGGGCAAGCTCAAAGAGTTGAGCAAAAATATTTGGGGTATTTTTTACAATATTGTTGATGCCCTGGTTCTACTTGATATGAGAAATAAGCGGGCTGACATCTGCTTCTGAAGTCTACTTATGATCTGCAGTATCCTTGTGAGAATTTTGAGCAAAGCGGAGCTCTGTAACCCACCGGATGCCGGCTGATAGTTTAAAATGTGAAGCCCACGCAACGATTTTTCAATAAACTAATTTCGATCAAAATATGATTTCATTATTATCTTAATATTGGCATACCGTATCAAATGATTGGGTCGGGCAGAGATTTAATTTGGACTTGATTTTATTGCTATACATCAATCGATGACTAAGATCTAAGACAAACAAACCTTGACCTTCCGACCCTAGACCGGCTATCGCGAGAGCGATTTTGCATCACCAGTGGAACCTTCTATTTCATCTCACCCCCTCATTCCGTAAGCAAGGAGAGGATGGGTGATGAGAGGTATCTTATCTGCAGATTAACCATTGCCTTTTGGTCATTTGAGTCGTTTCTTGCGACAAACATACTTTACCGCGAGCATTTCTAAGCCTATGACCCGCTGAGGCCACTTTCTGCTAGTGCGAAATACCTAGGCGTCCCTTTTGTTAAACAGGACGTTTTATATATAGCATAGGGTCAATCGGACATATGAAGCCCTGTACGCCCGTAGCGGAAAGTTGAAAGCTAGGTAGATAGTGGGTTCTAAACCTGCAACTCACAGCATGGATCTATAGAGCAATTTTTCGACCGATCAGAACCTACGGTGCAATAATGTGGTGAAAGACCGTCGAAGTGAACTTTAGGAGCAAATGCTTAGGAAAGTTCGGCGAGCTACCTGTGGCGCAAT
>OX465290.1:11220000-11285000 GCA_949987695.1 Merzomyia westermanni | reverse complement strand
AGAAATTTTAGAACATTAACCAATGTTATTTGATTTTGAAACCATTTAAAAGTATTGTAAAAGTTTCAGACCTGAATAGTAATTTTTAATTTAGTTTGAATTTCTTAAGACTGATCTTGTTTTTGCTTTAATACTAAATTTCTAATACACCCTCAAAATCTTGATTAAGGGGCCAAAAACCCCTTTTTCATAGGTTGAAGCATATATTGCTCAATAACCTCGTTTCTATTTATGCTAGCAACACGATTTGTATGTCACTAAAAAGGCGATATTGCCACAGTGTATAAACTGTTATTGTATCTTGAAAAATTTCAGAGAAACTGCAAAAACAATAACAAATAATTTTTTTTTCTTTTTTTTTTCATCTTTAATAACATTTATTTTACTCTGTAGTTCTATTCGAAAGAAAATGTGTCGCTTTAGAGTGATTCGTACTCTGTGAGAAATTTTTGAGTAGAACACATTCATCGTTCGATTTCCATTCGGTTTCCTTTGGATTTGTTTCAGCCCATTTTCTATTATAGAAAGAGTGGTGGAATGCCAAAATGGTCGAAAGTCAGAACATTCTATTCGACAACAATTTAGAAAACTTAAATGTTTTATGATTATAATAAAATATTTATCATAAAAGTTTCATGAAACGAGCTCAAGGCCAAGAATAATCATTTTTCATAAAAATTAAAATGTGAAAAAATATTATTCTTGGCCTTGATCAATAAAAATTGTTGGTACAAGAAAGCAATTTATCATAAAAAATAAGTTTTAGTTTTATAAGTTAAGCAATCGCTGTTGGCAGAAAATAATTGAAGAACGTTAGTTAAAAAATTGGAAAAATTCAAAAAAAAATTATTTTATTATATTATTATTTTATATTTAAAAAATTTTATTTAAATAAAAATTAAATAATAATTGTTTGCCGGCTTTAGGTCAGTGCCTCATTAAAAACCGACTAAATGTGTTTTTATTAAAGTCTGACCTAAAGGAGGCAAGACAACTAAAATTACAAATTGAAAAGTCGCAAAGAAGCTTTTATTTAAAAATGAAATAAATAAATAAAAATAAATTGTCCGAAGACCTGCCACCGAAGACTTGTTACCAGCGCTACTGCGACATGTAAAGTAGCGCTTCCTAATACTGCACTTAAGATTTAGGCAATGTGTTGTTGTATTTTGCTTTATGTTGGAAATTTATGAAACAGTGATGCCGTTTATTATCGAATAACTTCTAAAGTAAATTCGAACGAACTACAGAGTACCAATCTCTGTTAGAATCGATTTTTGCTTTCGAGTAGGATAGCCTTTCTTTCAGTTCTACCAGAATATATACGTATGTCGTTATAAAACCCGTAAATATATAAAATATGTTGATGTTTCCAGTGTTTCGAAGCCAATACTTTACCAAGATCAGATAAAGTGCACCAGTACTTTTTTGAAAAAATTTTATTTTCGGGTTTTGGGACTTGTTTCGGTGGAAAAATCGAATTTTCGAAAACCCGAAAATAAAATTTTTTTTTTCAAAAAATTGTTATCGCCAACATTTTTGGGTCGGACAGGGTATACATGAAAATTTTAAAATCAAATGAAAACTTTTTTAGTAGGTCATGAAAAAAACCTTAAAACCCAAAGTCGAAAAAAGTCAAAAAAATGAAATTTCGCAGGCTCGAAAATTATTTTTTTGGGTATGCGTATTGGAACTTTTTTTCCTGAGCCCAAAACTTATCGAAAAATCGATGGCGCGTAATCATTTAACTTTCGTCCATACAAATCGACCCACCCTAATGTATATACCATACATAAAGTACTTTTTCACTGTCACACAGTGTAATTATTATCTGGTCAAACGCATAAGAAGCTGTCCACAGTTTTAAACTTGAGTGCGGCTTTCTGATTTATCCTTTATTATTTTGGAAACTTGGTCAAAATGTAAAAATCCAGTAGAAGAAAGAAACATACAAATTCTTAATGAAAATCATAGTTAGTTAGTCAATATTATTACTTAAATATACCAATTTCTTAATACATTCAAGATTATTATTGCTCAATGACTCTGCTCAATGCTTACTCTGTGAAAACATGGTTTTACTATGTTAAGATCTACTGATTCCATGCCCATATGTTTTGAATCCAAAATTCGCCAACAGAATACAGGTCCTAATTCGGCCCTAACCTAAAAAACCAAAACAATTTTTCTGATGCCTGATTCGGACTCCGCATTCAATATGTAACTTAAGTTCCTTCTACGTATATGGAACCGTTAAAAAATTAAAGTTGCGGTGAGCCCACAGGTCTCCGGTTATTAATTGAAACAATAATTATAGATTATGCCAATCGTTTATTACGCGCTTGTCGCGTTCCAACTTAAGATTGACGCTTACATTTTCAATATCTTACCAGCTAACCTTTTAGTCTAACATAATTACGCTAACGTTCCACCTTCCACTGCCCTCAATATTACCCAACTAGTTGCGCGTGTAGGCCAATATTGCCTGCACTGCATTCTCACGCAGTTATTGATTGTTGAATATGATCGCTGCGCGTGTGCCGCGTCAGCGAAAGTTCTGTAATGAAACCTATGTAAGGCAATTAGGTCACATGTACCTCAACGTGAGTACAGGGTGTGCCGTTAGGTGGCGTTAGGATAACTTGTATTTAACCTTTTTATATTGATTTTTATGGTTTTACCAAAATTTTCAAATTAAAAACATGAAATCAGGAAACCATAAAAGTGTCCAAGCTTGATTACTCTGAAACTTTTTTGTTCGGAATTAAATTTCCTGGTAGCTTAATTTATTTACTTCAATGGTTAAAGAATTTTGAAGGAAAAAAGCTAAACTAGCAATGATAGAGCTCTAAAAGTTAATATTAAGGTCTGAAACTTTTCAAGTTTTTTTTCAAAAAAGAAAAATTTTTTATTTTGGCCCAGTCTAACATATATATATATATATATATATATATATATATATTTATACTTAGTCAAATAAATCCGTCGCAATGCAGTTACCAGTATTTCTTATTTGAGGCGTCCAAGAAGGTAAATGAACATTGATACTATCTTCTGTTAGCTACCTATTATTAATGATCAAATCTTCTCGAAAATTTGTTAACAATTAATTAGTTTGATTGGCTGTAGCGAAATTAGGCGAATGATGGAAGTGAAAGACTTATATTTGTGTGCAAATGCGCTCATTGAATAAGAACAAGAAAAGTTAAGCTAAGCTATCGAATATGCGGGGAGTGAATAATTTGTTTGTTGTTTCTGTACAACAAACGCGTCAAGGACAAGTACTAACTTTTCAAGCGGTCATCAATTTCCGGCGCTGCCGTACTTTATCCTTGGTGTCGAATGCACCACATTGAGCGTTAATGTACACTTCATTAGTTAGCAAGTGAGCGTTAATGAGAAAATATTTTCTACTTAAGGTGTTTGTGGATGTATATAAATATATATGTATATAAATATATATATATATATAAATATATGGACCTATATACTTAGTTAAATTTCGACAAAATCTTAAGCGCAAAATCCTACTTCTTTTAAATTTGATTTTCATTAAAAAAATGCAGAAGCGAAACTTTTTACAAATCCATCTCTTCGAAGCAGCAACAAAAAAAAATGTTGTATCATCAGTACAAAATTTTTTTTTTATTTTTGTTATGCTGCTGCCAAGGGGAAGTGAATAAAAAAGTTGATGAATATAGTTGTTTAATATTTAATTTGAGCCCTTACGCAATTTTGACTGACGTAGAAAGTCGGCAAGTCAGTCAAAAATCTTAGCGATAGATTTTTGAAGAGGCCATAATGAATGGTAAGCGCATAAATCTCATTTCCTTCCATCGCTATATCCGCTTTAATAGCAGGTGAGATAATAAAAGGTAAAATAAGGCAGTTTCATGGATGGGTAAGGCAAAGGCAATTTTTGAAATAGGTATGTATCCTAATATAAATATGTATGCGAAGTAACGGGCGTACGAAAAAAGCGCAACTAACTTGCTGCGAAGTTCAAAGCGAATAAAAAAACTTGATGAAATTTGAAAGCGCTTAATAATGATTTGGCTTTTTTTTTACTAGTACTTCCCTTGTAATAAAATATTAAAACTAAAAATTAATGTAGAACGAAACTAAAGACTGAGGATGAGGGAACGCCAAAACCTGTTTGTTACAAAACCAAATTTGACAAGGGATGACAGAAAATCTTTCCAATATACATTAACTTTCCACCCTGTTGTAAAATCTACAAATCAAATATATATAGTTCATTAAAAGCTGAGTTCAATAAAATGCTTGAATGTATTTTTCTGAAGAGAAAAATTACTAGTTAGACTCTTTGAGAGCTTAATAAATTAAAAATTGTATTAATATATTAGTAACTCGCCCTGGCATCAGTCAAATAGAGAGCTAAGAATGAATCTTTCTTAAGAAGCCTGGAACAGTCTCATGCTCCAAATATAATGAGCTCACAGCGAGAGTCATATAATGGGGTA
Source organism: Merzomyia westermanni (assembly GCA_949987695.1). Taxonomy (NCBI): domain Eukaryota; kingdom Metazoa; phylum Arthropoda; class Insecta; order Diptera; family Tephritidae; genus Merzomyia; species Merzomyia westermanni. Next base: position 11,280,516 of record OX465290.1, on the reverse strand, counting down.
GGATCCTCAAAATTAAGGGAAATTAGGGCAAACTGAAAAAATTTTCATTTCTGGCAATTTTCATTCATGGCAGCTATAGATAGTTGGGGTCCACATAACGGAGACACATTCTAGAGCGAACTAAAAATATATAAAGAGCCTTCTTCGTATAGAGATCCTTGAAGTCTTTAGCATGTCAATGAAGGAATGCCATTATAGTAGGCCTTTGGAAACACAAAACAGATACGATTGACAAAGTAAAAAATGTGTATCAAACGCAACTCCTAAATCAACATATTCATTAACTGTGGCTAGCTGATCACCAGGGATATATCATACGATGATGTATGAGTGTTAAAAGACTTTGGAAATGACATATGGAAACAGTTTTTAACATGTAGATGGAGATTGTTTGGAAGACATCAACCGACAAGATTATTTAGGTCATGTTGCAGAAGCGCGATATCCGACGGAGCATTTATAATAGGAAATATTTTGAGATCGTTAGCGTAAACAAGCAAATTTAAAGCAGACCCCAATGTCATGGTTGAATAGGACAAACAAAAGCGGTACAACAACAACAAAGTAGTGCAGATAAAATTTTTGAGGAAAACCAATAAATTCATGCACTGAAGGGTTTGTGGAATTAGTTTTAAATTTATAAATTACGCTTTATTTACTCAAGATATGACTTATACTACTTTACAATATATGGATAGCAAATATAAAATATTCCTTTTATGTCGCTTGAACACGCGCCTTATGTCGTTCGAGATCCGGAAGCGAAGAAGGAAGAATAATGTGGCAAGTCAAGCACAAAAAAAACATAGTTACCATTTAGTTATTCGGAATTTTGTGTTGCTTGTTTTGTTGTTGTTGTTGTATTCCCATTAGAATTGAGTAATAAGTTGCGTGGATGGCTATTCAACCAATAATGATTATTTTAATTATTTTCAAAAATCCGCAATTACTAATTAATTGCAATTGGAAAAAAAAACAAAAAGAATCAAAAGAAATCATTATTATTTTTGAGTTTTTGCCGCATGTGCGTATGTTTGTCTGCAACAATACCTTTTGAAAAAACAATCAAAAGTAATCAAATAATGAAAGTAATCAAAAATAAATTTAGATTATTTTTTAAAATTATTACTAAAAACCGAAAGCATTGGGTAATCCATCGTTAGTGGACTTTTCGAAAAAATAAACAATCAATTACGATTAGTAATCATTATTAATAGTTATTACTGGTTAAAAGATCCGTATAACCGTATATTTCTACTAAGTTGAGGCCAAACGAATATTTTTTAGAAACTTTAAAGTTTTTTTGGAATTTTTTTTGTGCGAGCGTTTTCAACAATTCGCGTTTAATTACAACTGTATTGTTAAAATTTATTTTTGGTTCATGTTGCATAGTCCACAGAAGGCAAAGAAACGTTTCTTATCAATGTGGTACAAGCGAAAGAATCTTTACAAATCCTAGTAACTGCAGTGAGAACGCTTGAACGGTGCAATTCAGTGGTGCTGAAGAGCTTTGGAGCCCTAAAAATTCCATAAAAATACTCAAGATACTATCAATAAATTCAAATGTATATATGTTTGTATTTATGTTTATATATTTTGAAATAAATGTGAAATAATTACAAAACATCGTATGCATAACAAAATTATATTTGTTTGCAATGGGACACAACCGACAACATGACAACTAAGTGGAAAAGTCAAAAATAAGTTGACATATTTGCCCCAATGATTGGCCGCAATGATTCCCGGTCACACTGACAGTAACAACAACAACAACAACGAGCGTGTCGCATCACGGGAATGCTGAAAAATGCAAATTTTGAATTGTTATCGTTCGTTGGCAAAATGACAACACCAAAAGCGAAAATAAGCGCATTTGTTGTTGCGGTAGCTGATGCGCAGCGCAAAGCTCATTTGGGATTCCTCGGGGCCATACTCGTAACTATACGTGTGGGATATATACAAACATAGCAACACATTAGCACTAATGTATGCGCTAGTGCGCATTTGTGAAATTGTGTGGCGCGCTGATTGAGTGATGATGGGTCATCAGTGCGAAGCGCGAAATATCGGCAGCATCAATGTGGCCGGCGGCGGTATTATCAGGCGGCAGTCAAAGCAGCTTTTCCGGCGTTGTAAGTACTAGAACGCTTTAAATAGTAAAATGGCATGCACAATATGGTAACTAAAAATAACAACAACAAGCATGCAAAAGCGTCATCACCATCATCATCAACTTGACGAGACACCAAAAACTAATCGCCAAATTTGCATTTATGTCCATCCCTTACACGAGCATATGCTGTACGTATACCCAACAAAGAATTCAACTATGCTTGAACTTTCGTACTAGAAGGTATGCAGTAATGCAGCATTCCACTTGTATGGGCGCAGCCATTCCACCTTCCTTCTCAACCCCCTTTTTTCTTAGTTGTTAGAGATTAACGCATTTACCTCCATACCAATTTTCAGTATTCTACTACGGCTATTTCCAGTGATACGTAGTACGTAAAATGCTAAATAAATCACGTGCCCTCAATTCTCCGGATACCACATCATCCAGTGGCCGGGTTGTGAATCCAACCCATCCTCGAGTCCACTTGAATGCACACAAAAAACTTCATCAAAGTGTGTATAGGCGTTTAGCTGGAGTTCAGTCACAACCGGCCACACACAGAAGAATTTCATATGGGTCAAAATTTGTGAAGTGGGCCACACTTTCAGTCTGGAACTTGTTTGCATGATTCCCAACAACAAAAAAAAGTTTTGGCCAGTTTTTCGAAATTCGAATTATTTTCAAAGTTATAGCTAGAAACCTGTTTTCAAAGCACCCTAGTTTTTACCAATTTTCTCGCGATGGACCAGTCCGATTTTACTCATTTTTGATACATAAAAACGAGATGTTATCTTCTACCAAACTGCATTTTTTTGGATATATATTTTTTTTTTTTTGCAAAAATTATTCGCAAATTTTTTAATATTTTTGTTTTTTCGGAACGTACTGTGAATGCTTAGTTATAACACTAACGGTATTTTGAATGACTTTTGATCACGTTTGGTAACAAAAATGAAGTATCTAGTAATAGTTGCCATTATTACATTCTTTCTTCTTCTTATATTCATTGGTTTATAACGGTGTTTCATAAAGACATCTCCGCCTTTAAAAAGGTAAATAAATCCCATTGCTTTACGGGTCCCAATTTTCTTTTTCTGCTGATAGTTTGTAATGGAATGCCTAACAATATCATACTAAAACGCATTTTGGCCAGTTTTTCGAAATTCGAATTATATTCAAAGTTATAGCTATAAACCTGTTTTCAAAGCTCCCTAGTTTTTACCAATTTTCTCGCGATGGACCAGTACGATTTTACTCATTTTTGATACATAAAAACGAGATGTTATCTTCTACCAAACTGCATTTTTTTGGATATATTTTTTTTTTTTTTGCAAAAATTATTCGCTAATTTTTTAATATTTTTAACTACCTGGCATTCCATTACACACTTTCATTATAAATAAAAATTTGGGCCGGACAATAGGATGGGAGTAATTAAAATTTTTTAGAGAATTGTAAACAACTTTGTACGAAATTGTTTTTTCGGAACGTACTGTGAATGCTTAGTCATAACACTAACGGTATTTTGAATGACTTTTGATGACGTTTGGTAACAAAAATGAAGTATTTGGTAATAGTTGCCATTATTACATTCTTTCTTCTTCTTATATTCATTGGTTTATAACGGTGTTTCATACAGACATCTCCGCCTTTAAAAAGGTAAATAAATCCCATTCCTTTACGGGTCCCAATTTTCTTTTTCTGCTGATAGTTTGTAATGGAATGCCTAACAATATCATACTAAAACGCATACTGACAGCGATGGTGAAGTCAAAAATATTAAAAACTTTTGAATAATTTTTTACTAGAAAATAAATAAGAAGAAATAAGAATTGCAGTTCGGAAGAGGATACCATCTTGTATATATATTTCAAATATGATCAAATCGGACTGGTCCATTGGGAGAAATTACACAAAAATTTTGGAACTTCGATAGTATGTTTATATCTATAACTTAGAAAATAATTCATATTTCGAAAAATTTATTACATGAGTTTTATAATTGACTTCGCAGGAATTAATCTTTCAATTCTCTTTAAAACATTTTGTGTGAAAATGTTAACTCAGATAGAAACTAATCCATACTTGTAAAAATATCTTTATAGGTAGAAAATTATGATAATTCAAGGAAAGATTAACTTTGTATTGTGAAAATTTTATTTTTCTGAATTCCTTGCAATGCATATAACTCATTTACAGAATCCGAGTAAATAATTTGCAAGTTCCTTGTAGTTATTTTTTTGAAATTGCTATTTTAACCACCTTGTTGGTATATGTGTTTCTCTTCGTTTTCGTTGTTGCAACTTCCAAGCGATACCGTTTAAGGCTCGCTGTTTTTAAGTTAAGGTTTCATAGTAAATATTTACAACGCGACAAATATCTTTTGATTTTATATTTTATTTATCTAAACTAAATTTCACAATCATAATTAGTCAAACCTGAAAAATAACAACAACTTAATGTTTCGATTATGCGTTATAAATTTTATTTACTTACACAATTGCTTTGACAAATGAAGTGCCAAAATAGGGGCTGATCGTTTCGTTTTCACTTTCCTTCGTAGTTTCATTGGAGCTTTGCTTACTCGTTGCTGCGGAGCTATTGCAGTAGCGGCTTCGCAAGAACAGGTGATTTGTTGATATACATGTACGTGCATGATCTGCAACCCAAATGTACTATTTGAAGCACGAAATTATCAAGTGAACTATGATCTCACTTTAAAAACTGTTATTTGCTGGATATGAAGCTTTCAATTAATCCTTGAAAACTAAGAATATTGACTAAACAGAGAACTAAAATGTAATACGGCGTTGTGAGCTCAACAATTGCGGGACGAATACTAAATTGTTCTCTTCTTCGCTCTTGTATGTATGTACCTATCGACATTTTTGGAAGGTTAACAATTGCTGCTACTCATGAAAGCGGAAACGTTGCAGTCGCTCAGACTGGTTAGAATATGCACACAAATTCTTGGGATGAACTAGAATGTTTGCTGACTACCCCGGCATTTGACTGTAGTTAGTATTGTTAGCTGGGTATAGATGGATGTGCATATGAATGAATTCTTAATTTTACTTCACACGCGTATATTGCGAATAAATGTATGTGTCCGTTGGGGTAAATATAAATTTTAATTTAAATGCAAATTTTCAACTCATTTTCAACATATTAACGTTATTGCGTCGCATCATCATCTCAGCCGTCCATCAGCCTCTATTCCAGCAACCACCAATCAACAGTCAAAATTCACCACCAACTGCAAAGCAGTCATCAGTCGCTTCACTGCTTGCCTGTTGCTATTAATTTTGCATTTGAATTTGGTTTTTTTTTAGAATTTGACTGTTGTTGTTATATAACATGTTTGTTGTAGTTGTCATCAACTCGCTGTCATGGTTGGCACACCCCGCACACAAATTGCTTTCAGAGTGGCGTGTGGAAAAACCAATACATCAGCACCATCTATTCCCGTCACTATTTCGTATGAAGTATTTTTAGTTGCGATAACTCTAGCAATAGCAAGCCGTTAAGTACTAACTTATCTCGGAGTTGTATGCGTGCGTGAGCGCTCAGTGGTTTCCGCCGCACAAAATGACACGCAAGGATGGTAACGTCGCAATATTTGTTGATTTTTGATTGACTTTGTTAAGCTAAGAACTAACCACACATGTTTATTGATATGTTTATAGACATATATGTATGTTTTCAAGTAAACTTTCGGTGTAAAAAATTATGAAGCTAAATACTCAAATATTCCGGTAATGGATACACTTATATTTATTTTAAGTAGCTATCTTCGTAGCAGTAAATGTAGTCATTATTCTTAAAAAAGTTTCATTCAAACCCGTTTTGTAGTGTCCGATATCTTGTCATTCAAAAATCTTAAACTTTGTTTTATAATATATCTGTGGACATTTGGAAAAAGAACTTAAGTCTAAAATCAAATTTGAAAAATGCCTTTAACTGAGTACAAAATCTTCGTGGGTAATTATTAAAAATAAATATGGCCATTATATAATGGGACTGTATATTGTCGAAATTTTTCAGTTAGCTTTGTTCTCCTAACCGTAACGATTCTTTTTAAAACAGGGTTTAAAAAAATAAGTGGTTTTGTCAAACTGATTTTAGAAGAATATATCAACTTAAGTCACGTAAGAGGTTTTGCAAAAATCAGTTTAAGCAAAATGTTTTCAAAATTTGGTCACGTAATATGACTTAGGTTCCTTTTTCAAACAGATTTATAGATAAAAATCGACCTAAGTGAAAGAAGTATAATTCAATGTAAGTAATAAAAAATAATATTCAAATTATATATATGTATAACATGCAGTAGAAAAGTCACAATTAAAGATTTGAATTAAATTATAAAGATTTTGAATATAGAATTTTGAATATAATAAAATAAATAAGAACATGAGTTTTCATAAAAACAGAAACAGATGATATTTTTTTAAATTCCTTTTATTAAATTACGTTATCTTCAATTTCGTCCAAATCCGAATCTATTTCAACCTCGAATTCTGCTTCAATTTTAAGATTTAGGTAGACGTTATGCAGCTCTGGTTTGATCAATGGCTACATTTCAAGTAAATCGCGCTTTTTGTTCAATTAAAAGGATCGTCCAATCCGTTTATAAAAAAAGTTTAAGCTTTCAAATAAGGCGTTGGCAGGCGCTGCTGTAGGTCAAAAGAAAACATTTTCGCAGACTCATCTTGAAGGGAAAGTCCTTGGCCCATTTTCTTACAATCATAAGCAAAATCAGCCGAATCACTGCGTTTTTTTAGCTTAAAATCAATCTCACCAGTTTCTTCTATGCTCTCAGTGTTTTCAATTTTTTCTTTTAATATTTCGCATTGGATACACAAGTAAAGTTGGGGCTTTTTAAATTTATTGTCTAGAGTTTTGAAAATCTCCTAAAATTTTGTTCCTGACGCCGGATTAGAAATCTTTTCTTTATACAATTTGGAAAGTGATGCCATATTAAGGCCTCGTTGGAAATATAGCTTTGTAGTATGCAGCCGGCTGTAATGACTCATATTTCGGAATACTGTTTATGAAGTACATAACTTCTTTATGTTTACCAATTGTTAGCTTGTTGACTGGTACACGCTGTCCCCGTCAGTCGTTTGGAATGACTCTGCCGCAATCCTGTTTTGTTTTGTATTTACAAACAGTTTTGATTCTCTATTCTGTTTCTGTAATCCCATGGGGGTATTTTGAGAGTACTCTCACGTAGGTGGTCTATAGAGTATTCAAAAGCAAAGAAACGGAGTACTCCGAGATGGATTAGGTGATCCAATCACCGGTCATTGCCATGTAAATTGGACCACCTTTTTTATATGAATGAGGATAAGTGTTGGAGTACTCTGGTACTCCTTTAGGAGTATTCTTTGGAGTATGAAACGGAGTATTTCCGTGTTTTGCAGGGTAGCGCAACTTACTCCGAATTTTCACACACACACAAACCACACAGGGTACGTTGTATGTAATAATAAAAAAATCAAATTCAAATACTGTCACATTGAAAGTGTAGACATAAAACTTCCAATTGATTGAATATAAAGCAGTTATAACACCTTATCAGTTCCTACAGAATGTAAATTTCAGTATAAATTGAAATTTTCAGTTGAAGTTCTTACTTTAAAACAACTCTGAACGCGATTTCCTTCATTACACTCTCTCGGAGCACCTTCATCCACTACCTTCCACTCCGATTCGCATAAGAAGATGCCAAACTAGTAGAGGTAAACAATGACGTAGTCTCGTTTATTGGGGTTGGTTGCGTTGTGGTTTTTTTATGCTGAACTTCAATTAAATTCGACAGTGTTTGCCGACGTGAACTATAGTCGCCCATACACAAATAATTTTTAAAGAGTCTTATTTGTTGCTCAGAGCTAATTTTTGTACTGCATTTCCCCCCGACCTTGTACCTATATTTATGCCAGCACTGCAGTTGTTTTTTGCACTTCCCGTTTAAATTTCTACCTGACTTTCTATTTCGGTCTGGCGATTTATCTGGAGTAGAAAAAAATTCGACCTCATTTAGACGGGGTGAGTGGAAATTATTAATGTTAGCTTCTAATACATTCGCCATAATTTGTGTACTTTCAATTGTAGAGTTCAGCTCAAAAGCATCACTTGAAGGGTTGAAATCTAAGTCAAAACAAGTAAGGATGTCTAAGTTCGGGTGGAACCGAACATTATATACCTAGTAGTGATCTATTATGTCATCCCAATTTACGCAGGTCTATTTTAATACTTTCAGTACGTATTTGCGTTCAAATAGACAGACGGACAGACAGAAATACGTTCCGAAAGACGGACATGGCTATATCGACCCAGCTCATCCCCCTGATCATTTCAGTATACGTACAAACATTTCATGTTCATGAAAGGAATGAATATCAAAAAAGATATACAACTTCGCTTTTGCAGTGGGGTATTAACTACTTTCCCGGATATTTTACTTTTCATCCTGAAAGTTTTGATTAACATTAATAAATATATATATATTATTTATGAGCTCTAGGCCTATTTTAAATGAAACAACTAGATTTGTCGTTAATATTTATTTTTCATATTTCGATATCACTCTGACATCATCATCAGAAATCTTCCGCTTTGATTAACGGCCAATAAATTAATTATTAAGAAATATATATCTCGATTCGTTTATGCCGAATGAAGTAATATACATTGTGTGCGTAACAAAAATAGATATAAAAAAGGGTGTCTTTTATGGGCGCCAAAGAACTCAACCGATCTTTATGAAATTTTCACAATATATACTTGGGTTCACTGGGTACAGCATAGACAACATATAGTATTGGAAAAGTAGGCGGAGCCACGCCCCCAGGCTATATAAAGTTTCAATTCGTCATAATTCCGAAGTTTTTTGGTCTAAATTAATGAAATTTGGATATATGTGTCACTTAGTCAATATCTACATAATTTTTCAAAAGTGGGCGGTGCCACGCCCACATATTTTGTGTTTTGTTTTGCTCTTGAACTTTCACGATAAGTTAAGGAGTTCGCTGGGCACAATACAGTCTGTATATAACTTTTGGAAAACCCCCCAGGTCATATAAAGCTGCAGTTCGGTATATCTAGGAGTATATTGTAAAACGGCGAAAGCAAACCACGAATTTCAGCATTCTTTTGTAAAACTGAGAGACAGACAGATGGACGGAGAGACGGACATGGCCTAATCGACTCCGCTCATCGCGCTGATCATTTTAGTGAACTTTGGCTAGTTTTTGGCAGAAGTATAATACATACTACTGAGAATCAGCTGACCAATTTTCATTGAAATATCAAAATCGAATTATAAGCGATTGCCTTTGAAAATAGCAGAAATGTTATGCTGAAAAGTGGGCGGCGCCACGCCTACTTCTTCGAAATTGAAAAAAATTTTTTGCGGCCGAGTTTTTCTTAAAAAGCTTATTATGTGTGCAAAATCAAATTGATATAACTTGCTTAGTTGTAGAAATATCGCTTTAAATTTAAAAAAAAAAATTTCAGAACTATGTTAAAAAACTGGGCGTGGACATTAACCGATTTTGCCCAATTTCACAGCAAACAGTTACCTTTACATATAGAACATTATCACCAAATTTCGTTTCCACAAATCAATTTTTGGCGGAGTTATGGCATAAAAAGTTTTGTGGAATAGTCCACTATAAAATGGGCGGGGCCACGCCCATTTTTTAAAATTTTAAGTTTTTGGATTTCTGTGTTTACGGAAACCTTAAAACTGAAATATAAATCATGTAAAGCTATTTTACGCAAAGTTATTGCCTGTTTAGTATATCTACGATCCTTTTCAAAATCTTTCATATAAAAGTGGGCGTATACCTTAACCGATCCCGCCCATTTTTTCCTGGAACATTCCTTGCGTACCTGCAAACCTGCGTGCTGAATTTCGTTTCGATATCTTTAACGGTTTCTGATTTATGATTAATATTATTTCTAAATTTGACTTAGTCTAAAGTGGGCGGTGCCACTCCCATTTTCAAAAATTTCTTGAAAATTTTATTTTATGCCTCAGTCTCAATGTATTCACTGTATTATGTACTGATTAATTACTTTTTTTGTGTTTTCGAAAATATTATATATATAAAAAGTGAGCGTGGCCATCATCCGATTTCGCCTCATTTAAATAGCGCTCGGAGATAAGTGCCAAGGAACCCGCATACCAAATTTCATTAAGATATCTCAAAATTTACTCAAGTTATCGTGTTCACAGACGGACGGACATGGCTTAATCAATTTCTATTTTCGTCCTGAACATTTTGATATATAGAAGTCTATATCTATCTCGATCCGTTTATGCCGTTACGTACTGCCGTTACGCGACTAAAGTTAATATACCTTGTGTGCGAAGCGCTACTAGGTATAAAAATCAGTTTCATGAAAGGCGTCTTCTTCCGACTCAGTTTCATTCATTAATCCATCAGCAGCCTTAGGTCTTTTAGATTTAGATGGCGAAGGTGTTCGTACTGCAAAAACACACGGCGCAATAGATGTTGCCGAAATAGGTGCTAAATCGGAGCCCGTGTCTGGAATCAGCTGACCTGTTATCGAACTGTTGTTTCTTTCTATCGAACTAGATGACATTTTATTTGGGTTTCTTTTTGGCAATTTTCTTGCCATATTCGCCTGTTCATTGTAAACACAACTGAAATTTTTTATTTATATTTGAATTTAATAAAAGCTCTTAAATGCAATTAAAATTTGTGTTCTGAAAAAGTTTTGAAAATGCTCTTAGCAGGACTTAAGGTGTGTTGACACGGCGAGAGTTGATCATTAAATAATAAAAAAATAATTAAAAGAGAAACCTAACTCCTTTTATGTTTGTATTATTTCATATTCTGTACAAGGCAAAAGCACTTACTCAGAGTTAGGATGCTTTCGCAAAAGCGAATGTAAAAAAAAAATGTCACCCCAAATTGACTTAAGATACTTTTTCAAGCGGTAATTAGAAATTTATTTTGAATTTTTGTTCCCTTTCCTATTTTATTTGACTTAAGTTGCTTTGGCAAAAGCATTTGTAAAAAAATTTGAGTTAAGATGTTTTTTCAGATTTCATAACTCCGTAATTAAAAACACTATTATTACGCCGATTAGATAGAAATTACCGTCATTAGAATTTGTTTTTTTGATAAAAAAACTGGAAAATTTACCACAGATATGAAGATGTATGAGTACGGCTGTGTTTAGGCTTACGCACTGTGCCATTTTGCGCACTTCCAATCACATTTGATGCTGTCGCAATGGAATTCAGTGATTTGCATTGATGGCCTGTTGGGTGAAATCGGCTATTGCTCAAAAAAAAAGCTTTCGTTTTAGTTGAAATTTTGTTTGAATCTGTTTGTTGAAGTCCACAGCATCAGATCACTATCGCTGCTAGGGTTTCCTCGCTAAGCATATTACAACCCTGGTCTCCAGAAGGTAATGTAGCAATAAATTAAAAAGATTTCTCTCAGGAAATTATTCAAATTAGAGCTGTTTTAGTACGGATATTATACAAAAAAGTGTTGAGCTATGAAGTTTGTTCTCGAAAGATAGCCAGAGTAGTGAAGAATAAACCGTAATTAATCCCGAAATTGTTCTGAAAGCCATTCCAAAACGATCCTGCAGTGCTACCGAAATAAATCCTACAAAGTTCCCTAAGATGGAACCGAATCATCAAGTAGGCCCGGCAAAAGCCCTACTTTGTTCGGCAAAGATCCTGAACTAAATCTATAAAACGTAGGAGAAATCATCTCAGTGATCCCGAAATAACATAAAAAGTCTTCAGACCGCTTGGCCACCTCTTGGAGAGATCGTCGGCAGTTAAGTGCTAGTTCACAATTGAGTGAGTAACGGTCAAAGGATTCGGCTTTCGTTAAAAATAACGATTTCCTCTCCGATAGTGTATTTTCCTATCCAAAAACTGGATTTCACGATTGCTGAAAACTCAGCCTGCGAGACACCTCATTTATCAGGTAGTCTTAGAGAGCGTTCCAAGCCACAGCCTTTTGAGAAGACCCCTCCTCCAACCCATTCATAGCACTACTTGGAATCTTTATTCTGGTGCTGTTGTTGGCCGATGTCGCAGGTGTATATAATTTTTGATGGTGGTCTTGACTAACGTGCACGCTGGAAGTAGGGTGGGCATTGGGGCAGAGAAAGAGGGGGCTGACGCTCAGCTGTGATCATGGTTGTCCTATGACGAGGGTATACGAGCTATAAGCGACAGTCAGGAGTAGGTGAAGCGGGCGTAACAAGGGACGTCCTAAAGTGCGTAAAACAAATTTACTGAAAAAAGTACGGGTTCTGTGGATGGCAGCGCCCCGGGCACCCGGATTTGTGAAGAAATCGCTCACACTTGAAGTATTGGATGGAATGCGACCGTTTACTATTAATTTTCTTCCAGCAGGCGCAGCAGAGCGAGTCTCTTGGTCCACATTTGCGAACGTGACGAATTAGACAGGGTGACACAAAAATAACAGCCCCTGGCCGGGTAAAAATACCAAAGTCATTCCGGTATGATAGAACCGGCTGTTGTGTGAAGGGCTTTGCATGGCGTAGTTCTCAAAGCACCATTTATAGTGATCATGCTAGACCTGTGAACTTTGCCTAGCAAGTTTAGGGTTGATGTTTGTCCTAAGCGAGTATTTTTTGGGACTAAGACCCAAATCGTTTTACTTGCAGTTCACATTTTTATTCAGAATCACACCTAGGAATTTGACTCGGAATGAGAGGCTTTCCCTGGCTTCTGAATAAAGATAACCCTTGCAATTTTCCAGGCACGGAATATAGTTGAGAGCTAAGCAGGCCGTTTAGATCAGCCAATTAAATGATGTATCCAGGGTATTAATCAGTTGTGCAGGAATAATCCTGTATGGTCCGAAAAAAACCCACCACACAAAAAAAGAATAGTTCTTTCTCAACCATGGCCCATTTCTCGATTTAATGGAACATGACATGAACAAATGTTAATTATTTTCGTTAAATGCTGTGTGAAGAAGAAAATACCTAAATGCAATGAGGGTTTAAAACTCTTGTTCATTTACAGATTGAAAATGAAGTTGTCTTATTACTATTATCACTGTTGTTGTTGTTGTTGTTGTTGCTAAAATGAAAATTGAATTTACGTTTAATTAAAAATTCAATGAAGATGCCTTTCTTGCCAACAAAAGTCGCCCATTGTACGTACTACGGGCATACGAGGTGTGTTTAAAAAGTATCGCGAATTTTGTGTTTTTTCAATAATTATTTATTTATTCATGAATATCTATTTTGTCCCCTTCAAAGTAATCCCCATGAGATATTATACACTTGTGCCAACGGTTTTTCCAATCTTCGAAGCACTTCAAAAAATCATTTTTTTGTATCTTGTTCAGCTCCTCCTTCGATGCCGTCTTTATCTCGTCAAGAGAAGCGTAACGTCGTCCTTTGTTGTTGTTGTTGTTGTTGTAACGACAAAAACACTCCCCGAAGGTTTTGGGGGTTGCTGTCGAACTGACAGTCCTTGGCCGGATATGAATCCGGTACGCTCCGGTACTCCCTTGCGGTACTGCCCGACTGTCGTGGTAGCGATTTGGTATGACCAGAGGAACCTTCTAGGTCATGTCACCCCTCCTTCCGTAAGGAAGGAGAGATGGGTAATGAGAGGTGAGAGGCATCATATCCGTAGATCAACCATCGAGTTGCACGTCATTACCTTTGTGCATATTAGTCGCCTCTTACGACCGGTATGCCTACCTCGGGCATATTCTAAACCCCTAACCCGCAGGGCCTCTTCAGTTAGGGAACAAGAAAAAGTCACAGGGGGCCAGATCTGGGGAATACGGTGACTGCGGCATCATTAGTGTGTTGTTTTTGGCCAAAAAGTCGCGCACAAGCAACGATGCTTGAGCAGGGGCGTTATCGTGGTGCAAAAGCCAATTTTTGTTCTTCCACAAATCCGGGCGTTTCTGGCGGATTGTTTCGCGCAAATTGCGCATAACTTGCAGGTAATATTCCTTATTGACCGTTCTTCCCTGTGGCAAGAACTCATGATGCACCACGCCCCTGCAATCGAAGAAAACTGTCAGCAAAACTTTCACATTCGACCGAACTTGGCGCGCTTTTTCCGGTCTTGGTTCCTGCGGCAGCTTCCATTGAGATGATTGAGCTTTGGTTTCCCCGTCATAACCATAAACCCACGATTCGTCACCAGTTATGACCCTCTGGAGCAAATTTTAGTCGTCGCAGACAGAGTTTAACATCTCATTAGCAATGTTCATGCGATGCTGTTTTTGGTCACAATTGAGCAATTTTGGTACAAAAATAGGTAAAAATCGAAGACGATGCAAAACACGTGCAAGCAAAGCAGCTGTCAACAATTAACTGAACATTCAAAATGGCCGAGCTTGTCGGCATAAGTGAGAGACATGAGTACCAACATAACGCCACAAAAAATCGAAATTCGAATATACGTAACCAGCGAAAATTCAAAATTCGCGATACTTTTTGAACACACCTCGTAAGTTTTGTTGTTGCTTACGTTGACAGTAGCCAGATGTGTTCGCAATATAACGGTAGTGTAAGAAAATGTTCACCAACGAGCAATCGTATGGCAATGGCATTGGCAATTAACCATTAGCAACTTATAAAATACCAATAAGAACAACAACAGTCGTCTATAGAGACAAATATAGAGAAACACTTTGACTGCACCGCTAGAAATTTGAGTTTAAATCTGAAATTATCGGTTGCACTGCAATAAGACCAAAACAACTTTTGTACAAAATATTTGTATACTACGTGTATTGTGGCGAATATTAAGAAGTACCGGCCATCCCTAACTCACTTCCACTCCCATCTGTAACTAGCATAACCAGTTCAGACACAATTCTAAGCGATAGAAATGGCGCTGGGAGAGCGATCGGTTGCTTTTCAAGTGCAGAACGAACAGTGAACTTGCTGTAGAGCTGCCTAACTCATGTATTTGTATATCCGTTAATAGTAGCACACAGCTTTTCGTATGCTCAATTCTCACGGGAATACTAGAGATCATTTCAATTAGACCCAGAGCATCCACAATATTAAACAAATACATATTTCTATTTAGTTTTCAGGAAATTCGTTTTAAGGATACGATGGTAATATTTATTTGTTTATTTATTTATTTATACGATTTTATTTTCTTTCGTTAGTTCACAAAAAAAAACTATGCGAAATAATTTCGTTTCGCTAGTTCACAAAATAAAATTATCAAAATATAACCGATAACTTTGCAACGAAATAAATCAAGGAAAATATTTCAGTTAAATTGTGCTGGCAATACCTTCAAGAGAAGCATACATAGCTCCAGGCGCGGATACAGGTCTCTAGTTGAGGGGGGGTGATCAGGGCCGAAAGCTCAAAATCCAAATTGCCTTGAAAGTCAGTAATATAAATGAATGATTAATTTCAGAACACCATTTTGGCATAATTACGAATAAACGTAACTAATTTATCTTTAAACACTCAAGCTTTCGAACAAAAAGTAATCAGGAAATGATTTTATACAGGTCAAAGGTAGAAACTAGTTCTTTGTGGTAAGCGAGTTTAATTTATGTCCTTTAACTAAGTGGATTTATCTTCAATCTATATTTAATGGAGAAATGAAAAAAAAAAAATTAAGATGAACAATAATGTTCAGTGAAATGAAGTACATTTCAATCTATTCGTCGACAGATTAAATATGTAGTTTTAAATCTGAAATTATTATTACAAAAATGTTTTTGAAACAGTAATTATACATTATTATATTTCATAAATTATCGTCAAGCTGTTATGATACAATTCTATATTATAAAATCAATGTTTCGCTTCCCTTTTTTTCGAATCTTTCTATAATATTTTCAACCTCGGTTTTAATATCATAATCAACGTGCAAAAGTGCTAAAACAATGAGCCTCTCTTCAGTCATAGTTGTTCGTAACCATGTGTTTAATCGCCGAGGGGTAGAAAAACTCCTTTCTGGAGAAGCATTATTGACTGGCAGTGTAGCCAGAAAGTGCAATAGCGATCTAAAACTTCTAAAGCCGATTTTGGTATTGATTTTTTGAGAGAATATACTTATTATACATTTACATTTAACGCTAGACAAGCATAAAAAAGAAGATAAGAGAGATTTCATTCGATCTAAATTTAACGGAAATCTAAAAAAAAAGTGCATTTGAATTTCGGGAAAATTAAGCACGTCCAATATTTCTTCAGCTCTGATCGCCCCCCCTGTATCTGCTACTGCATAGCTCTCGGTTAAATCAAAACAATTGATGCAAATAAAAACTTGATTTTTCAGCATTGAAAAATTACCATGGGAATTACATTCTGCAAATAAGTAGATTATATAGTTAGAATTAAGAATTTAATGAAAAACTTACTTAAACTCACGCATTCCAAAAATCGAATGTTTACTTTTCTCTTGTATGTTCAGTTTGTGCGTATGTTATTCGGCCGACTGTTCGTGACGGCATTACCAGCAAAATAACAACATAAAGTTTAGTGTTTGAACGCTACCAGTAGTCTATCTGGATCTACCTGGCTAAAATGTGAATCCTGAACAGAGGATAAATTATCCGAGAAAGGTGTCAAAAGAAGCAAAACAACTTCTACTCAAGTACTCGATCATATTTGACAAGGCTGAACCAACGTCGTGCAGCATAAAATTAATAATATTGTTGCTGTACGGCCAAACACAAGCTCCTCTTATTGTTTCATTGGCCAAACGCTATGTGGTAAGAGGAATTATACCGGAAATGAGTAACAGCGGAGTGCGCTAACAATCAGCTAGTCCATGGAACTTACAGTTAGGGCTTGTTAAAAGAACGGCTATCTTTACATATAATAAAATTGTAAAAGGTCGATGTCTGTACGTAGCAGATATTTAAAAAAAACGTTTATAGTAGGGACCATTATTAAGCCAATAGAAGCCAAATCAACAGTTTTTAGAATTTTTATCTGTCTGTATGTTTGGTCGAGCATCACTCAAAAACTGATCAATGGAATTGAAAGAAACTTAGACCATTGCATTACTAGACGTTTAACTTAAAATTTAAGATGCCAGTTGTACCGATAGCTCTACCATTTGTGAAGATATTGACCGATATGTGGACCAAGTTAACCCAAAATGTGTTAGTACAATATGGGTATCAAACGAAAGTTGACAATGAGTGCTGCAATAAGCGTTATAATTAAGTTTCATATCTTATCTGATATGGGATGTAATGATGAAAATCGGACTCAGTTTATTATTGGTTCTGAGATGCAGCGAAGCGGGCTGGGCTAACTAGTCTATTGTAAAATCGATTTCCACACTGGACTTGAAAAGTGGCTACTATCGAGAGGAGGTAAAGGATGAAGATAATGAAAAGACAGACTTCAGCGTTAGAGAAGGCATAGTGTAATTTATGGCAGAGCGTTTCGAACTATGTAATGATCCAGCTACTTTTTAGAGACACATGAATCAGGTAATTAGACGACTTTATAGGAAAACATGATTACTTTACCTGGGTCAAATCACGAGACGCAAAACACCTAAAGAACTTGGCGGATGTTTTCCAAAGGATAGCTGATGCTGATCGGAAACAAAGTCCCGGAAAGTGTTCATTGTTTAAGAAGGAGTTACGTTCTTTTGGATCTCGGCATTCTGTGCTGTTAAGAAAAAGGTCGAAGTCGTAAAGGATTGGCCAATAACCAAAAAATGTTCATGAGTTAAAAAGTTTGCTTACGCTGTGCATTGTAGCCAGTGATATCCGTGAGATTCGATTGGCAGAACGAACATGGAATTTCCTTTCAAACCATGAAGGAATGACTGTGCACTGCCCCAATGATAGTATATCCAATTCCAGTCCCAACGTGGATGGTGCGGATGCCAGGCATCATACTATAGAAAGTGTTTTGTCAGCGATTGTTGATGGGCAGGAGGTGGTTGTTGCGTACTATAGCCGAACCAACGGTCGCGGTGACCACGTAACTTGGAATACATACTACATATCCAGCTCTAACGACATCGGGCTTGTTTAAAATCATATAGTTTCGGAAGGTTTCTAATCCACTGATATTAACTTTTAGTAAAGTACATAACAAAATATTTTGGAATGACTTGAACTTTGCTAACACCAAAAAATTATTTTAAATTTTAAATGAAATTTTTAAACGTGTTGCTGCTCTAAATACTTATCGAGGACGGCCACCACATGTTCGAAATGATTTCAGTTCAAAAACGCTGCCAAAGAGTGACCGTCTGTCGCATTCAATAGCGTCGCATTGGCGGCAAAGTTTTGTTGTTCAAGTACTTTCCAATGCTGCGTTGGAGTTGACACTAGAAGAGAGTTTAAGTGCGCCAAACTGACTTCATCCGATAAAAGGAATATTTGTGCTCCTGAAGCTTGCTCTGGTCGCTGAATAGAGTTTTGTTTAAGTGTGAAAATAGCAAAAAAAATAAACGAAAACAAAAACAAAAACAAAAAAAGTTAAGCCACGTGACAAATGAATGAGTTGAATAGCCAAGAAGAAGAGTAGGAGTTACTGTAGACGACAACGAAATTGTACGTGTGTGTTCGTAATTAGTTTTGCGTAACCGTCTTGTTTGTCTGATGAAGACACCTAAAGTAGTCAACACTTTTAAGTCACTCAGCTCGCGTTGTCTTGTCATTCCTCTTCTGCGCGCAATCAAGCAAGTTTTTGCTTTTTTTTTACTATTGAGCGATGCTTGATGTTGTTGCTGTCTCTCAAAGCGGAAAACAATTTGCATAATTAGTGATTTCTTCCGTTGTTTGTTACCCCCTTTTCTTCTGCTATATGTTTTCTTGGCACATTGCACATCTTGTTGAAGAATAAAGTAATGGAGTGTTGAAGTTTGTCGGTTGGCTGGTGAGCTAAAACTTTTATTTTAATTACTTGTAGTGCGGCTTAGACAGCATCGATTTAGGTATAACGACGATTGGATGAAAAAAGCGCTACCCATCTCTCATTGGAAATTTTCGGAAATTCGCCTTATAGCTATTGACGGACATTAGAGTAATACAAAATAAATCTTGCATAGTTTTTATCTCGAATAATCACAATAAATATTTATAGAATTTGAAAACGTGCACGGTTGAAATTTTTTTAAAACTTGGGGCAGCATTATGTATTGCTAATGAAAGCTCAGACGAACGATTCGTCTCTTGACGATTTCGTCTAGCAAGCGTATTCTCTATCATTTTCGTTCGCCCCCTCTGTTTCTTACGTCATGTCAAAAATTAATGGGAGCGCATATCTGAAATGAATATTGCCGTATGTAATTTATATAGAAACTTATATCAATCTGCTAAGTTTTTTTCATGTTATTCCATTAAATTTTAAAAACCTGGGAACAGCAATTTGATTTGATGGAAACTAATTTATTTTATTTGGCTTTACTTTGCTGAGAGAATTTTCTTCTGTTGCTATTGAAATTGATTTAAGTACGAACTATATCATCAAACAATTTCTGAGATATGGCGCTTTTTATGCTTTTATTGAAAAAGAGTGATTTGCGCAAACAGTCAGAAATAGCTTTTTTTATACCAACAATTTTTGTTGATTTACGGCCTGTAAATTTTCAAGTATTCATGAAACGCGCTCAAGGCCAAGAATAATAATTTTTCACTTTTGGGATTTTTATGAAAATTATTATTGTTTTTTTTGTTAATTGATATTAGAGGAAAAATTACAACGTTATGCACAGCGATGGATGGATGGATCCCATACCATCGCTGTGCATAACGTTGTAATTTTTCCTCTAATATCAATTAACAAACAAACATAAAAATTCGAGCTTTGCTCCAACAACAATCACCATAACTATTATTGTTTTTATTTATTAATAATCATTTTAATTAATTATTACAAGTTTTTTGATTGAATAGAGGGAAGCTGCTAGACTTCACTCATCAGAGAAATTTTGGCACGCACTGCTAACCATTAAGCTAACAATAAGCTGGTTTTGATGTCACCTAAACTCCTAGTTCTATTCTTCTTTTACCATATGCATGAACCACTTCCGCCATTTGACAGTTAGTAGTGTAATCATGATGGATTTTTCACAGATCTGTTTTATCATCAGAACTGCCTTACCGTTTTTATTATTGCTTTTTTTATACCAACAATTTTTGTTGAATAGTTTCACTAATAAGAGCACAAAAAAGAGAGAAGTTTCTGTCTCAGACAGAAATTGTAAGTTTTATGGTGCTATTCTCTCATCTAAAAACGAAGTGGTGACAGCTGCACTGACTATTGTAAATTATAGGAACAAATGGAATTGGGCTATAACAATTGTCAGTAGTCACGATGACAAGCTACTCCAGAATAGAGCAGTTAGTCAAAACAGGTTTTTGCTGTTGTTTTTTTAGCGACAAAAAGCGTAAATCTTTAGCCAGATATGAACCCGGTACGCTCCGATACTCCCTGGTCAGTGGAAGCTTCTTAGTCAACTCAAGCCCTCCTTTCGTATGGAAGAAGAAGGTTGCTGATGAGAGGTGAGAGGCATCATATCCGTAAATCAACCATCAATTTTTACGTCATCTTACGACCAGCATGCCGTACCCGCGGGTGTATTTGAAGTCCCTTACCCGCTGGGAAGCTTTCGCTGACTGCTTCTGGTAAAACTGTCAAACGATCGGCTATTCTGCATTGCACGAACAAGAATTGCTAATTTTTGTTGGTTTCTTTTTATCTCTTGGTGTGATTCAGGCCTATGCGCAGCTGACAGAAATGTGTTATTGTGAACAGTTGAAATGATCGAAATTCACAATGACACTAGTCCTTGTCGAATGGTTGTGGTAATACCAAATGAGCTCAGCTCTTTTGACTACACTCTAAAATAAAATTTTTCTCATAACAGGGGCCTTAATTACCCGCCTTTTGTTGAAATTAACAAAATTTACATATCTTACTAGAAGTTAAGCCCGTACTCTTGAGTTGTACTATCCCGCGCTCAGCGGATTTTTAGTTTTTGACAGTTTTACTTATTCACGCCAGAAAGAAATGTGATCAAACATATTTTAAAATATATATTATTCCCATTTTCTGATTTTGGTTATTTTGATTGGAGGGACTTTAAGTTTGTACATTTTGTTTACGGATCTTGATTTTGCAAAATATCCAAATAAATAGATTACACTATTTTAAATTCATTACGTTCATTAATTATTTGATTATTAAGAGGAAAAGTAAAATAGAAATTACAAGCAAGTCTGTCCTCGTTCGCAGTTCGATGTAACTGATACAAACTACTCCATCTCTCTTTTTCAGTGTTGCTGTTGCGTTATATGTCAGGGTCGTATTAAACGGCACTCCTATCACATACATACAATTCAATACAAATAATATTAATTTGAAAGATAATTTAACACACACAAAACCATTTATTGAAGAAATTCTGAACTTTAAGCCCTGACGCGATTGCGCCAACATTTTTTTATATAAATGTCAATTTATAAGTTTCAAAGCTATACAAAATATTTTTATCAAAATGGAAATAAACACCTTTATCTGCATTCTTAATTCAATCAATTTAAAATGGATTTGTTTTGGCTGCTTCTTTGTTTATTTTTGCATTTTACTATTCTCTCTTTACCGGCATATTAATGTGAAATTTATCATCAGACTTGTTTACAGTTACTTCCATTACTCTAATTACCATACTTCAGCTTCTCGCTTAGGTTACTTTTCGTTGGCAAACTTGGGCACCCCGAACGCTGAGCTAAGCAATTAGAATACTCTCATCCTCCTACATAGACGATAGCGCTACGCTCTTATTTCGCTGATACTTTAAAACTCCTTGTACAAAGACTTTGTTGTTGTTGTTTTTTTAGACTCATTTTAATACTAATTGCTGTCAAAAAATGTGCATAAATTTGGAAATTCAACTCGTTGGGCATACAGTTTCATATTTACTTTTTTTGTTTTTCGTATTTCTTTGTCTCCCTTCTTACTAAATAAAGTGTTGTTATTTTTTTTCGCTTCAAAACTTTGCAGCAAAGAAAGCTGAAAGCTGTAAGCTAAGGACAACCAGCGTGCTGAAAGATGCAACGAACGGACATTGACACAAATTCTTATTCTTCAAAATGGCTCGAATCGATATAAAAGTGCCAACATCGCATTTATTTATTGCATAAATGTGCACTGGTTCACATCCGCACACACACACACATGCATACTTAATATGGATGCAATGAGCAGTATTTTGTCTGCTTCAACAGAGCTTCCTAAAGTAGGTTGCGCGGAACACAATGGTTGTGTAGAGAAGCCAACAAGAGGTTGGGCCAAATTATTATGCTTAGATGAGAATTATATAGGCACGGCTCAAATGCCTGTCGTAAAAAGCGACTAAAATCTTCATCGCCACCAGTCACGGGTGCAATTAAGTGGTTCCCAAGACAGTGGGACTGGTACCACGAAGTGCTATTAACCGGAGCGTATCGGAATCATATCTGAAAAAAGGTCTGTCAAAATCGTTATAACCCTGTTTGGTCCATCAGGTCCTATTCCATAAATGGTGAAGTACTGTTACAACAACAACAACATCTCATCTAAACTGCATGATTTTGTGCCTGGTAGATCGTCTGTCACAGATCTTGCTGTATTCTCTGAATTCTGTGCCTCTGTTTTTTAAATGAGAGACAATTTAATACCATCTATATTAACTACTGGAAGGCTTTCGACAAAATCAACCACTAACAGTTAATATTTAAACTGGCTGAACTGGAATTTTACTTTACCATTTTAGCTTGTGTGAAATCATACGTCGCCGTTCGTAGTTGTGTGGTTGTTGTGAATAGCATCCGGTCCGCTCATTCTGGGACCTATTTTATTTGTAATTTTTCTTTAATGACACAAGCCATTGCTTCAATTACTCCGATTCCTTACTGTCTGCGGATGACTTCAGTCAAATCAACATTTTTCATGTTTAAGCAGAGTAAGAAAAACTTATGTTTCTAGTTCACCAATTTCTGGGGGGATGAAGGAAATTAACTTTGCTCTCCACTCTAGGGATATTGATTGTTATTGATCATTAACCAAATTTGAGTTCAAATTATTCTTAAATGAAGTAATTTCATAAGAAAATACGTTAGATTTAAAATATTATTTGGTAATGGTTTTTGAGGAAATGATAATTATGATGTATGAACTTTATAGCCCGGAGTGCAGTTTATTTATTTTATTTTACTTTAATTTATTTTATTTTGTCTTATTTTGTTTTATTTTACTTTACTTAATTTTTTTTATTTATTTTATTTTTTTTTATTTTATTTTATTTTCTTTCGTTTTATTTTAGTGTATTTTATTATGTCTTATTTTATTTTATTTTCCCTTAATTTATTTCATTTTATATTATTTTACTTTATTTTAATATATTTTTTTTTATAAATTTTTATTTTACTTAATTTCATTTTATGTTATTTTTAATTGGATTTTATTTTACTTTATTTTGTTTTACTTAATTTTTTAAATTTTATTTTACTTTATTTTATTTTCGTTTGTTTTACTTAATTTTTTATTTTATTTTTTTTCCTTATTCATCCCAAAGCGGCTTGGGCAGTCCTATTAATACATATATGAATGTATATACTTTAGATGTACATTTTGGCAGTAAACGGGGACAAAGTTGTAGATGATTGTCGATTTCAGTGACGTATTTAGTGCTTTGATATGGGGCTCAATAAATTCACTCGAAAGTTGAGAACCCCTGCCTTGCAGCAACAGGAAACGCAAAGTTCTGCGCACGGTAAGTGAGACCAATGTAGCTGAGGGAATTCAGCATATCATAGGAGCTGCTGAACGCTTTAAAGAAACAACAATAGATTAAGCATTCGATACGCCTTTGCGGCGCCAATAAGATAGGAAAACTTTGTCGGCAACAATGCAGTAAAGGTAACAAGAAAAACAGCTGCATCAACATGCGTGGATATACAAATACGTATGTACTCTTAATGTATGTAATGTAACGGGTTTATCTGTTGGGAAGGGAAAATTAAGAAAATATTTTAATTTTTTTTAAACCCTTAGCATCCTTAGAATAGATGCATAGAATGGTCCGTTATGAATGAAAGATGCAACAAATTTTAAGAAAGGCTTATTCCCTATGTTGACTACTTCCACGAAGGCCGGTGTAATGTTTTTGCTCAATGCAATATGTACTCATTAAGCCTGCTATTTCTTGGGTACTTCGCATGATTTTCTTTGAATAGAAATAGAGCTTCGTGTCCCACACTTCATTGTCATTGGAAATAGATATTAACTTAGCTTCGTGGTATAAGATTCAACCTAAGAAGATCATACATTTTGGAGGTTACTCTTCTACAAGCTCATTGTTGCTACTCTAGTACATCGCCTTGGCTAAACTCGTTACAACTTAATCTCGATCGAATAAAATCTCTAAATGTACTTGTCGGGTTTTGCTATTCGACTAAATGACAATCTCCTAAAATCTGCATTTTGGGCTCATTTCGGCTAACATTTTTGACACATTTTAGCTATGAACCAGATAAAGTAAGACAGCTGTTTCTTCCAACTAATTTAAATAATATTTGCGATTCTTGAATTTAAGCCATCTCGTAAAATCTTTATGTTTTTCTCCTGTAAATAGCTAATTCCGTCACTAAGAAGAAACTGTTGTTACATGGTAAAGCTAGTGAATTAAGCGTATAATTAAGTCCTTTTACAGCTTAAAAAGACTCAAGTATACAAACTATATTAAATTTGTGAGAATAATGGAAAGATTAAAAAACTCCTGTTCACCTGGGCCACCCACAAAGTTAAGTGAAGTTTGGTAAAACCGACGAGTCCAAAACCCTAAAGTATCGCGAATACCTGGGTATCTTTCCACTGGAAGTACTCCTGTGCAGAGATCCATGTGCATCGCAGCTACTTCAATAATAACATCCGCATACTAAGGCACGGTTTTTCAGTACAAGTTTAACTCAATTTGTCAGTTAAACTAAGCTTAAACTTGTTACGCAGTTTTTCAGTCAACTTTAAACGAAGTTTAAACGTAGTTTAAGCGGCCAATTCGGCAGGGTTAAACTCTAGTTAACCTGTCAGCTGTTTTGCATATTTGATGGTTTTGGTTGTGAAACAATAAGCTGAACGCAATTAAGAAAGGACGATATTTTTATATTTAATTAAATACTGGATATATCATCTGCCGAAAGTGATTATAGTGATGCAGAAATTGGCGAAATGCTAACTATTACAATACTGAGGAGAGGCAATGGCGTTGAATATGTATACAAATATTATCTGTTGCCGTATCTAGATAAAGAAAAAACCAATGTTGCCGTATAAAAAGCAAATATTAAAAGCGGCCTTAAACTCACACTGAAAAACCGCTCTGCAGTTTAACTGGAGTTTAAATTTATGCCGAGTTTAAGCAAACTTAGTTTAAACTGAGCTTAACCAAGGACTGAAAAACCTAAACAAGTCAATAATAATAATTTCCAACAATTACCTTAAGATTCTAATAGGTGGCCTCACAGCGCATTATAGCATCAAGGCTCATATGAACAAATTGGGGACTTCGTGTGGCTTTTGTGATAATTAGAAAGAAACTGCCTCTTAAAGCGTCATTACTCAAATGTTTCGCTTTTCTTAACAATTTACCTTTTTATTTGCAACATATTTACAGATTTCAACTAATGCTATCCTTTTCAGAAATTCAAGTTAACAGGGAGCTCTAGAGTAAATTTTAAAATTATGGGATTGAGTTCTAGTAACTTCTTGCTATTTCTGATAACAAGTGGCTACTTCTGGCGCGTATGGGAACACAGCTAAATTAACAGCTAGTAGTGCTATCCTAGCGCCAAAATCTAACAGATAACGTAACAAAATTGAAGCCCACGCCTCCCTTGTGGCTATACAGTCGCATTCATATTTATAACAACAATATGCAATATCCAAAAGTACTGACTTATGCGAAATTATATAAATCTCAAAACATCAATTGACCTGTGCAATAACAACAACAAGCCCTGTTCATATACATTGCTAATAATGCCAGTTAAATGGACCAGTTGGAATGTTTAATTAGGAAAAATTAAATTCAACGTATGTAATGGATACCAATTTTTCAGATGTCGCATGTCGAATTTAGCTTTTCGCAGTTTATTCGAGGCCTTCATACGAATGTGTCGGTATGTAAATACAAGGTGGCGCAAAAGTAAGCTTCCGATGTTCAGCATATCGGTTGTGGCACGTGCAGTGTGTGTTGTTGCACCGTCTTGTTGGAACCACATGTTTTCCAATCCCAATTCATCAAGTTGCGGCACAAAGAACTCGTTGATCATTGCTCTGTAGCGCTCACCATTCACAGTAACCGTTTGGCCCCGACCGATTATTGGTCAAATAAATAGTCAGCAATATTCCGCGTTCTGGAGCAGTGTAGCGTAACATTGTTTATTAACGTGTATTTCGCATGTGCTTACTACACAAATGTCAAAACAGAACTGACTTTAGGGGCCAATCGCAAAATTTATAGCATTTTCTGATAGGAGGATTACTTTTGCGCCACCTTGTATGTATGCATGTATCGACCACATATGCATGATCATAAATTACTGTCAATTGGCTGCAAATTAATGTTGCCGCTCAAACCTTTGCGGACTCTCTGCCTTGGCTTGCTTTGCGAATCCATTCAAAAAAGGCACTAATGCAAATGATTAGATGTGGCAGGCACAAAAGTGGTAGCACTGATGAAATAGCAAATGATTGGCCACCTGGCGACAACGCCAATGAAACTACGCCGTGTCTATTAGTGAAGTTTTTGGCATGAAACAACGCCATTTTAATACGCTGCCTGTTAGGCCTATGACAACTGCTCGGCTAACTAAAGTGCTGCATAGAGCGATCGCTTTAGCGGGCACTGCAGCCACCGTTAAATTGATGAGTGCTCCTGTACTCTAGCAAATTATGTTGAAATGGAGTGGCAACGTCAACAAATTGTCAACTTCATTTGCAAATCGACAAGTTTGTAAAAGCTTAGCTAAAGGCGGAGAGGGCGCGCGAGTGACAACGTAAAAACATATAATAAGTGCACGTTGACTGTTCATGCATCATGCATCCACAAGGTATGTGCCCATATATGGCACGGCAGCATCAAATGAACTCGTATTCCCATTGCACGAAATCGAATCAACCTGAATTGACTTTTTAATGCGTCTGCAGATGCGGAAAAGCAACAGAATATGCAATATGAAATCGCATGCCATATTTACGCCACAAATATATATATAATATAATCACACACACATGCATACTTACTAAGGATGGCCGTTTTTTTCGATATTTACAAACCCGGCATTTTCGGCAACTGATTTTACAGACTAGTACCGAGGTTTGGGAATGCGGTGTTCTCCGTTAGTTTATCGGGAAATATATATCTATATTTTTGTATATATATTTATATCTATATCTGTATCTATATCTATATCTATATCTATATCTATATCTATATCTATATCTATATCTATATCTATATCTATATCTATATCTATATATCTATATCTATATCTATATCTATATCTATATCTATATATCTATATCTATATCTATATCTATATCTATGTATATCTATATCAATATCTATATGTATATGTGTATCTATATCTATAACTATATCTATATCTGTATATATATCTATATCAATATCTATCTCTATAACTATATCAATATCAATATCTATATCTATATCTATATCTATATCTATATCTATATCTATATATCTATATCTATATCTATATCTATATCTATATCTATATCTATATCTATATCTATATCTATATCTATATCTATATCTATATATCTATATCTATATCTATATCTATATCTATATCTATATATCTATATCTATATCTATATCTATATCTATATCTATGTATATCTATATCAATATCTATATGTATATGTGTATCTATATCTATAACTATATCTATATCTGTATATATATCTATATCAATATCTATCTCTATAACTATATCAATATCAATATCTATATCTATATCTATATCTATATCTATATCTATATCTATATATCTATATCTATATCTATATCTATATCTATATCTATATCTATATCTATATCTATATCTATATCTATATCTATATATCTATATCTATATCTATATCTATATCTATATCTATATCTATATATCTATATCTATATCTATATCTATATCTATATCTATGTATATCTATATCAATATCTATATGTATATGTGTATCTATATCTATAACTATATCTATATCTGTATATATATCTATATCAATATCTATCTCTATAACTATATCAATATCAATATCTATTACTATATCTATACTTCTATAATATATGTATTATGTATATGTATATAAAATTCAAACCTCTACTTTCGTTAAGGCAAAACATACGATCTACTGATCCGATTTTTTTACATCAAATTGTAAAATATCATACTCCTGCCGCGATAGGACATAGGTTATTTCTTTAATTCAAAATTTAATAAAAAAATATGTTGAATTCAAGTATACAATTTATCAATAATCTACGCATTGCTTGGCCATTTGCCTTCAATCATCTGTGCTTAGAAAGCAGCAACAAACCACATATTGCGCTTTAATCTCCTCTATTTTTGTGCTCAGCTACACAAATAAAAGTTCGCAGCCAGCGCTAAAGCTCAAAGCATTGGTTCCGTTGGCATATCGCTTAACGTAAGAGAAAACCCAAATCCAATTAGTCGGTAAGTTTACGTTACGGATGGGGAACTACGTTGTATCACCAATAATCGATTGCATTGTTTCTCTAAGGTTGGTTGGATCAGCTGTTTTATAAGGTCACCGGTAACGCACCAATGTTTTGAGCTTAAGGCACAACAAAGCAAATGGATGTTGGGCGACATACAGCACAACTACACTACACAAAAGAGGACACTTTTTTACAGGAAGTGGACCTGGGACCGGTATATTAAAAAATCTTACATATTTTGCGATTTGCTTGAAATTTGGTACATTGGTAGCCCTTTGACTATATTAATATTTAGATTTATTTTTTTTCGAGTGGATACGGATAGGCATAAAGTTAAAAGCTAGTTAAAAAAATTATGTTTCAAAAACGCAAAAAAAAAAAAATTCACCTAAACGATGTCTTCACTTAAGGACCTTTTTACGACCTTAATATAAAGGTAGTCTTTAAAAACATTTTTCTTATTTGTATTCTTTGTAAATATGTCGTTACGTGCGCCACCTACTGGTATTTTTCTAGCAAATATTTCCAGTTTCTCTTTTAACGTGAAGTTTTTTGAATATTTATCACAAAATTCCTTCGGATTAGTCGAGGTTTCTATATATATTGATCTTGAGACTAAATATGTTCCAAATTTCAAGACCATAGCTTAATATGAAATTGCTCAAAAATCAATGCAAAGTATGGAACTACGATATATTTTGTAATGTAGAACAGCATACAAGAAAGTATTCTATTATAAAGGTTGTAAAAAAATTTAATAACGTTATTTTTTAAAAGCAAACCAATTAATTTTTTTGTTACTTTCAGCAACACAAGCAATTAAGAAAATTAAAAAATTGAAAAACATTTCGCATTCGCCAAAAAATTAAAATATTATTCACAAATCAAATCCTCGGGATCGTAGCACAGTAGTTCCAGGATGCTCGGTATCTAATAAGTGACTTGCCGCTCTAATCCATACATACTATTAATACGTATAATCACATATCTATAAATCGCAGCAAACGTCATTGCCATTTCAAGTGCATTGAGTAACAAGGCCGAGCTTACCACGCAATTTATGTTGCTTGCCGCTTTTTTTGAAAAACCAAGCTACGCGTACTAGGTTGTTAATAAAATCACAAAAGTTCGTTAAGCTATGTTGTGCAATTGCTAACTACTTTTGCTATGTTTTCATTTAACTATTGTAAGTTGACTTTAGAACTCTGTATCGCTAGCTTGTTGATCAAGCTCCATGGCTACAATTTCCTTGCAGTCGCCCTTAAACATGCATCCAGCTAGATTTACATACAATATTTGTCTGGATAGGGACGTACTTTGTTTGTATATATTTATGACCGTAGTTTCCGGATTTTACTACAACCCATTCATCGCTTACCATTCAATATTCAACGGCTGACAACGGAAATGCTTAATTGAAATTCCAAATTGATGCAGTTGCCGTCTCATCAAAGATGTTCGCGTTGATGATGTTGCCAGTTAATCCACCAATTTATGTATGTACACACACACATACATAAACACGGTTGTCAAAATTTGTGTGAGCAGAATGATTACCAAATGAAACTTTATCGGGCTTCGTATAGTTCTTTAACGTTCGTATTATATGTCGGCTAACTTACCATTGACATAATGGTCATGTAGCAGGTTATGTATCAGCGTGGTAACTGCGAAATGTAGGGAGCTTTGCAATTTATTTTGTTGTTAAATTTTTGAGTTTCTATTTTCCTTTGGTACTTAAAAATAATTACTATGTAATAATATATTGAATGGGATACAGAAATTGAATTATTTAGTTAATGTAATGCCGGCTTATGATTTATCTAACAAATTGGGTTTCTTAGAAAAAATAACTTTGAAGTCGTATTCATTAAAAAGCACAACATAGAAGTAATGCATACTCAACGATTGTGTCGACCACTACAAATATTTAACTTTAAAGTTATATTTACTACAAAGTAATAAATATTAATACAGCGTCATTTTAAAGTTATATTTAAGTCACATGAATTTGTTGCCGTTAACGTCATTTGTCACTTTAAAGTTTTAAAAACTTGATTGTTTACTAGAAGTAAGCACGACGTTTTCAATACCGGTAATGCTACTTAAAATCTAAATAATTTCAAAGTAACTATTAGTGGTCGAAACTACCTCGCAGTACTACGTATTTCTCAAATAAGGTTACTTATTCAAGAGAGTCATACATTTTGTGGCAGTTACGTAGTCGTTACACGCTAAGGGTCGCTACCTTCGTATGTCTTACTTTGGGACTAGTTGGTTAGTATATATTCGACTAGTGCATCCATTGTACAAATTTTAGTAACGCGACTGCATGTTTACAAGGCTCTGTATGTATGAATGGATGTGGATGTGTCCGTTGGCGACATCAGCCTCGCTAAAGTCCATATGCTAGCGCATTGAACAATTACGGCTGTAAAGAAAAAATTGTTGCGATTGCCGTGCGCTCAAACGAGCCGTGCAGGATGAGCAATTAATTTAACAAACCAGTGTGGGGCGCATGGTTACCCATACTCTTTATGCGTACTCCACCCAATCAATGGTTAAATGAATGCTATAATGCAACAACATAAAGCCAATGTAGTAAAATCCCCTGGGAGTTAAATACTTCAAATTGGCAGTCGGGAGAGAAAAACATTGAAACATAAGTGCGGCGAAAAATAATGTTTGTAATATATAGAGGAAGGAAGCGCAGTTACTTGCTAAGTAGTTACTTAAGAAAATATTCAGTTGAAATTTTATAACTCAGACAAGTTTTTGGAAACAGAAATTATTTATTTATTTTATATTGAAATATAAAACTCACAATAATTTTGAGGAGTTAGTTATGCATGGCGTTAGGGTTTGCATCGCTCAGTCACTCACATTAACTATTATGATAGCGGATTTTTTTTCGTAAGCACTTAGCGACTTCTGGATAAAATAACAAAACAAAATCGCCATTAAAACTGGGGAATGGAGTGAATACAATAGTAGAAGGCGCAATTAAAGGACTAATTAAAATTAAAAAAGCTAAATATATGGAACACAAAATTGCTCATAACGTCGGTGACAACAGGGCTATGTGGAAACACTTAAAAAACTGCAAAAATATGTCTAAAGAAAATAATGTAATTATCAAAATAATAATAAACGCCAACCTGCATACGCTGGAAAACGATATAGCACAATCTTTAAATAACTATTTTATAGACAGTATATTAGAAATAAGTATTCCTTCTATTCCTACTGGTAATAGTGCCATTTTGTCAATAAGTTTCAAAAAGTCTCCACAAATGGTATACTTGAAATAGGTAGCAGGTTCAAAAATAAAATAGGAGGGAAAAAGTTCTATCGGAAGGAGTCTTAAAGATTGTAAAACTTATACTGGTTTTTTTTTATGCTCAATTAACATATGGAAATCTTCGATTGTTGTGCCCATAGAGAAAGTTAAAAATACTATTAGAGCTGATGAGCTTAGACCAATAAATACATTGAAATGTGGCAAAAGAATACTGGAAACAGTGGTAAAAAAACAGCTTGTAAATTATCTAGAAAATAGTGAAATTATTATACCACAGCAGTCAGGCTTTGGAAAAAATCACTCTTCTGAAAATGCTTTAAACTTGGTCATAGCTGACTGGAAAGAAGACTTGAGCAGGAATGGACATATGTATAATAGCGGTGTTTTCGGATTTAAAACGTGCATTTGAGACAATTGATCAAAACCTATTGTTAAAAAAAACTTGCTATAATAAGCGTTGCGGGTATTGAACTGAAATGGTTTGTAGACTTCATTGTAAATAGACATCAGCAAACAATAATTGGATCGTACCTATTAGAGAAAAGAGATGTACCTGTCGGACTTCCGCAAGAGTCTGTCCTGGCACCCATATTGTTCAATATTTATATAAATGATATTACAAATTCGCTTAAGTACTGTGATCTTAAATCTTTCGCTGACGATACACTTCTAATGCTCAGTGAGGACAATATCACCGAAATATATAGTAAGCTTCAAGAAGACTTAAACAGGGTCTGCGACTGGCTATGCGTTAACAGGTTAAAGTTAAATGTCACCAAAACTAAGTTTATGGTCATATCTAGACGGAATTTCAATGGTGCGCTGCAAGATCTATGTATAAATAGCGAGATAATTGAAAAAGTTAACACCATAAAATACTTAGAATTAAAAATAGATAACAAACTGAACTTTAAAGACCACGTTGACTACACGGTGGGAAAATTAACAAATAAAATTTATTTTATGCAAAGAACTTGCAATCATTTAAATAAAAGATACAAGGTCACAGGGCCGTCTTAAGGAATTCGGCGCCCATGGGCTACTAAAAATAATGCGCCCTTCTTCCTAAGAAAATACACAGAAAGGCATATGGGAGTCGGAAAAGTTATACAAAACAAAAGTGTCAGAACTAGAAAAAAACTATTTATTACTTTTATAATAGACAAAAATAAAATTTAATTAAATAAAAAACCATTTCAGAACGAAAACACACCTTAATCTAAACAAATGTAACTTATATATTTATTTTCCTAACTTTTTCTTTGGCAAACTACTATTGCGCAAATAAAAAATTGCCGCCCCAAAAAGCTTGCGCCCTGGGGCTATAGCCCATTTAGCCCTGTGGTTAGGACGGCCCTGCAAGGTCATAGTTTACAGAAGTATAATCGAACCTCATTTTATTTACTGCCCAACCATTTTTTTCATAATGCGAGATAGTCAGATTTACAAATTACAAAAGCAAAAAAAACGGGATGTGAAATTCATTCTTCAAAAACGCTATGACACGCCTATCAGAGCCATGATCGCCGATTTGAATTAGCTAAGCATCAAACAACAGCTTTTTTACCATATAATGAAATTTGTTAAAAACATAATAGAAGGCAACTTGCCTGATTATCTGAAGAGTAACATAAAATATGGCGGTCACCGTGGTGTGAAGGTAGTGTTGCCGGCCTACCACACCGAAGGTCCATGGTTCGAGCCCTGGTACAGGTAACATCAAAAGTGATTTGAAAAAAGTTTTTCAAAACGGGGTCGCCCCTCGGCAGTGGTTTGGCAAACTCTCCGAGTGTATTTCTGCCATGACAGGCTTCTCAGAAAAAATTCGTCTCCTTTGTAGATGCCGTTCGGAGTCGGCAAAAAACTGCAGGTCCCACCAATTTGTAGGGAAAAATTCAAATCGGCACACCACAAATTGGAAGAGAAGCTTGGCGCAAAAATCTCTTAGGAGGTTTATGATGATATACCTGTTGTATATCGCGCCATAGAGAGAGAGAACATAAAATATGTAAGAAATATGCATTCTGTAAATACTCGAAGAAAAAATTATATCAGTCAGCCTTCTTACAAAACTGAATCAAACAAGGGTAATTTGTATTATGAAGGCCTCTAAAAAGGTCCTCGAATTGTGTATAACAGCAAATATTCTACTTATGATCCAAATTACACCAGTATTTACGTATATCTGCTGGTATTTATGCAGCTGATCTATTGCTGATGTTGGCAGGCCAACATATTTTTGGCTTAAATAAGAATTTCTGTACTTTATGAATATAAATATTTTTAGCTGGTTTTGTCTTTGACTGAAGCTATTTACTGGGGGTTGTTAGACTCGTTTTGTGTTAGCGTGGGCGGCAGATAATGACAAATCCGTATAAGCGTCTGTGGCAGGCACTCCCAAAATAATGCTTTTTATGTTGACGTGGGTGTGGCAGCACGCTTTGTGCACTTTGAAATTGAAAAGCAATATCCGAAGGGTTAAATAAACAATACAAACCGAATTCGAATAAATATTTAAATGAAATGAAATGGGAAAGGCAGTAGTACTAAGTTTACTTACCAACAATATTTATGCACATTTAACTGTAGACGTAGCAACGTGCGCTATGAGACAATATAAATATGTTGACAAGGAATGAAAGAAAACCATAAAGCAGAATGTGAAAAAATATTTCCAACAAAATTACAACAAATCTGAGCTATGAAGCGTTTGTAGGCTGATTTTGCCTTGTTCATGTCATATTTAATGGAAACTTGATTTCTTATCAAATATTTAATTTTACTTTTTTGTGTCTGTAATGTAAAAATAACATTGCTATTGATAGGATTTTGAAAAAAATAAAAAATTTTAAAAGAGTAAAAAAATAATAATAAGAAATGCAATAGGTATATAACTCAGCTGGCATTTGCAGCACATTGCACCACTGTGAAACCACGAGAGGGATTTCTTTTATTAGAAAACAAACTCAATTGCCTGTTTAAACTTTACCAATAGTGCTCAAACATTATGTGTTGAATCTCTTTTGATTTAAATTTCTGTGACAAACTTTTGCAGCTTACCAAAAGATTGCATTCTCAATGAAATATTAGAGACATTGTATTAACAACAACAAAATATAACTCTCATACGCCCATTCACACTTTACCTATGCAAACACACCCACACACATACTTTGTGAGCTCGTTTTACCAAAAAGTAAAGTTGAATATGTTAAGCAGAGTTTGGGGGGAGGTGAGTAAGTCACTTGGTTTGATTCAGGATTGTAATTGAATTTTCAAGCGAACGCTTTGACAAAGATGTGATAACAAAGCACAATTCGATATACCCAGTCAATGCATTGCATACGCCAAGGCTCAAATGTAAGAGAACAAAAGTAAAAGTTTACTTACATATAGATATATGGATGTATGTGAAAAACGTAAAATGCAATCAAATATGTGAATGTGCCCATGCTGATAAGTATGAATGCAGAGCAGAGCGGGCCACCTGGTCGTTGAGAGTGCTGAATTTTTCTCTTCTCAAATGCACATTAATGGTACAGTTATACTTGCATAGCAGTACATCGAATGTAACGCAATGATCTGATTATACTTCACATAGCGCACATATTCTCTAGCAAAAGCAACTTGATTCTTAGTCCCTTTCCTCTGCTATCGAGTTCGGGTGTCGATAGGAAACCCATCTGAGCCGGGTTTGCTTTGTTCATTCGCATAACATGACCCAGCCAGCGTGGGCTTTGGTTGGCCTTACATCCATAAAATCAAACTTGTAACAGATGATAATATTCCCTGTCCTTAATATTTTCAATGCAACATAATTTTGCTGACTACATTATTTGCCTCTGACTCATGTAATAGAGTATGTGGGCAGCCCTGCTATGAAGCTCATCATCATATGCATACAACTTGACATGGCTATCTGGTGTTGCTTAGCCGTCTAGAAAATGGAGAAATTTTAACAATGAAAGAAAAATTGTATTTCAAAGGAAACCAAACTGAATCCATGGGACTATGAAACAGAGGCAGTTGATGTAATCAGCAACAACAAAAAGACTATTATGGTGTATGTATATATCCTTTCAGGGAAGCTATAACTAGTGACCAATGTATCTGAATAATGACTGGAACTAGATTCCAAAAAATGAAGCATAAATTAAGTGGCTCATTATTTGAGTTTGAGAAAAATTATAAAATGGTGTTTTGTCTAATTTGTAATTAAAGCAGCTCAAATAAAAAATTGTAATTTTAAATCATAAGTTATTGGCTTGAAAAATATCCTTGGGTAAAACTATTAATAATAATAATAATAATTATTTGATTCTAACTGAGCTTAAGGCTAATAATAATAATTTTCTTTTTCATTTTATAAAAATTTTAACAATAATAATAACATTTTTCCTACTCTATTCAATCAAAAACTTTTAATAATTAATTAAAATGATTATTAATAAATAAAAACAATAATAATTTTCATAAAAATTCAAAAAGTGAAAAATTATTATTCTTGGCCTTGAGCTCGTTTCATGAATACTTGAATAATTAAATTAAACAAAATAAAGTATACTTATTAGCGGGTCTTTCTCTTCTTCTTTTCATACTTACAAACATCGGAACAAAGTTATAATACTATTTCATGAATACCATAGAATAAAAAAATTAAATATAATAAAACAAAATTTTTATGTTAGTTATTACTGTTTTTATTTTTAATACTTTTTATTCATTATTAAAATGTTTAGTTTAATAGAAAAGTAATTTTTAGAGACAACTTACTTCTTATAGAACCATTCCGGGAACCACTAGACTTCTTCACCACCTTGCTATCTCTTAGGCTATCAGAACGCTGGTTTCTAGCCATCTTTATTATTGTCGATAATGGAAGCTAAATATTTTTTCACAGGCTTTAGCGAAAGTTCAATCAGCAGGCAACACCGGAAAGATCAATATACTTTTAGGGTTTACAGAGCTTTTATCCATGCAGAGATGCCAGTATTCTCTATCTTAGAACCGTATCAAGTACTTACAGGAAGACTAGCATCAACTGATGTAGAAAGCAAATTCATTCATTTATGCGACTGCGTTGATTATTTGAGCGATCTCACAAAAGAACTCTTGTTCATACCAAATGCCATTTTACTATCAACCAACCCTCGCCAAACAACCCTTTTTATTTGCTCTGTAGGGCATACCTATTGACGAACTGGTTAAAAGGCTCATAAATAGTGGATTCAAATCAACAGGCTTTTCTCACGATCTGTTTTGATTGTTCCACTCATAGTCCTATTGTCATAGCATAGACTAGGGAAAATAGTTGGCCTCCATTGAAGTCACTTTATTGCACGACTGAATGCCCTTTATTAGCCATTATAGAAGAATGAGTTCAGTTGGTCCTTTAGCATCAAGTCTCGTGTATTCATACAAGCTTGTATTTAACTTTTCATTCTCCCTCACTGATTGGTATATACCCAACAGAAAAACGGTAAGCTATTATAATTAATAAAAAATAGGACTCTAGCGCTGCTTGCTCCGTTGACGGAAAAGTTTTAAAAGAATTGGTCACCGTGTGGTGGAAGCTTCAAGGTTCGCATCACTTCAAGACGAATATCAAAATTTATTTAGAAAGGTTGTAAGCAAATTATCTGCATTATCAGGTGGAGTACAAAGCATATTATTTTATTTGGTTTTATTTTATTTTACTTTATTTTATTTTGTTTTATTTTATTTATTTTTATTTTAAATTATTTTATTTATTTTATTTTATTTAATTTTTTTTTTACCTTATTTTATTTTATTTTGTTTTATTCTATTTGTTTTATTTTATTTTATTATATTTTATTTTATTCTATTTGTTTTATTTTATTTTATCTCATTTTATTTATTTATTTTTATTTTGTTCTGTAACCAATTAAAACGCTGAATGTTTAGCGTATGATCAGAATTTCAGAATTGATTCTTTATTGAAAATTACTTTCTTTTTATAGGAATTTCTTACACTAATTTACACTAATACTTACAAACTACTTATGTGTATCAACTACAATACTTACAAATTATTTACTTACACACGATATGCTGTGTCAGCATATGTGTTTCATAACTATGGAATGGTTTGTCAGTCGCTCTGGCGTAGTGACTTGACTCATCATAATTGTAACAAGATATGCGGTACGCTCGTTAGAAGTCAAGCGCCCGCTGTGCAGTTTAATGGCATTTAAATGTGTCACAATATTTTGGCTTTGTGTGTGGTCACTGAACATGTGCATACCAAATGTTTGTAAATGCAATGTGTTCAATAGTGATACTACAATACTACACCTTCCCCCTTAAAAAAAAATATACATATATATTGATGCTTGTAGCTACCTATATATATGTTTATTTTCTAGATATGCCTTATTGTTTGTGTTTACAAAAATTTAATTGTTTTTTTTGTTTTTTTTTTTGCTCTTATTGCCATTATTGCATAAAGCGTTTTTCATTCTTTTCTTTTCATTTGTTTACATTTGTTGGGTTCATTTTTTTTTTGTATTGCACATGATATGTGATATTTTTCTTTTGGCTTGTGCCGTTATTAAAATGAGTAAACTGGAGTGATTATTGTTGTCGTTGTAATTCTTTTTTTTTTCTCTTGTTACTATTGTCGTTAAACTGTTTTAAGTCTATTCTTATGAATTATGATTTCTTTTTTGTTTTTATTACTATTTCCTATGCTATGTGGGATTAAAGTGAAATTGTTATTCTTATCTATACTTTTAACTTTGTAATGTTCACTATATCTATTTTCTAACTTATGGGAGGCCTCCTCTTTAACTAATACTAAATCTCCTATTTTAATTTCTTTACTATGGCTAGTTTTGTCATAGTTGGTTTTTTGCTTTTCTTTAGCTTCTTGAATTAATTTTCTTGCTCTTTGCTGTGCTATTTGAAGTTTGTATTTTACTTCTTTGTCATATGCCTCATGGTTGTATACCGGGCTAATTTTATCTTCTTTCAAAAATTCATAATTTGGTGGTTGTTTTGCGAATATTAGTTCGAAAGGACAATAATTATGTGTTGTTGATGGCGTTGTATTGTAACAATAAGTGAAATACCTGAGGTATTCATCCCAATCGTCTTTGTCACTGGATATGTATGCACGCATATATTTGTTGAATGTCCGGTGACTGCGTTCCACAGTACCCAAAGTCTGGTGATGGTATGGTGTAGAAGTTTTATGCTCAATTTTTAACAATTTACACAGTTCTTTGAACAGGCTATTTTTGTATTCTGTTCCCATGTCTGTTAAAATTGTTTTCATTTGACCATAAATCAGGATGAAATGCTCGAATATGGCTTTAGCAACAGTTGTTGCATGTTTGCTTGGAACTGGAATTGCTACCAAATATTTGGTTAGATCGCATATAATGGTAACTGCATATTCGTTTCCATTTATCGACTTTGGCAATGGACCGACTGTGTCAACTTGTACAATATCAAATGCCTTCGGAGGTGTCTCCGTTATTGTCATTGGTTCTTTGATATGTTTGTTAATTTTATTTTTCTTGCAGTGGATGCAGTTTTTTACATATTTTCGTATGTCGTTTTTCATATTCAGCCAGCTATATTTCTGCTTGATTTTATCTGTCATGCGATTTATTCCTGGGTGGCCACCACTAATAGGATCGTCATGATATTTATGCAGAATTTCCTTTATTTTCCCGGGATTTGTCACGTATATAACCTCTGGGGTTAGAGCGATTGGTAGTTTTTTGAGAACTTTATTATCCATTTCAATAAATTTGCCTACTGCAGTATAATTCTTTTTAAACAATTTGTCCCCTAAGGACAACTGTACTTGTACAAGTCCTAAATTGCCGGCTTCTCTTTCGAGCCTGGTAAAGAATTGTCCTAAGTCAATCTTATCCTCAACAATTAGGTTGCTTGTATCAAAATTGCTACAAATTTTCTTTCCGTTTTTGAAATAAAATTTCGGAGGATTGAAAACGAGCTCGACATGTCTTTTTACTTCAAATTTATTTAGCGCTTCGTATATTTTGGGGTTCTCTTTGTGACTTTCTTTATTTTCAATATTATTGCTGTTCCTGTTTGCTGCTGATCTGGTAGTTATTTTTAATATTTTGCTTGCTTCCACTGATATATCTTTTAAATTTGTAATAGTTATGCGGGATAATGCATCCGCGATATGATTTTCTTTACCAGCTATATACTCCACCTCAAAATCGTACTCTTCTAAATCTAGTCTTACTCGTGTCAGCTTTGAGGAAGGACTTTTCATTGAAAATAGGTATGTTAGTGGGCGATGGTCGGTTTTAACTAGGAATTTTCTGCCATATACGTATGGTCTGAAGAAGGTTATGGCCCAATGAATTGCTGCCAATTCTTTTTCTATTGTTGCTTTATTTATTTCACCCTTTGTGAATGACCTTGACGCGTAGGCTATTGGTAACTGTTTGCCATCATGTTCTTGGCTAAGGACTGCTCCACAAGCATATCCACTAGCGTCTGTTGTTATGCAGAATTCTTTATCGAAATCTGGGTATTGCAAAAGTTTTGGACTAATTAATGCTTCCTTTAAGTAGACAAAAGCTTTTTGACATTCTTCTGTCCATTCGAAGGCAATATTCTTTTTGCATAGCCTAGTTAATTTTCTTGAATGTTCTGCAAAATTTGGTACAAATCTTCTGTAATAATTACAGAAGGCTACAAATCTTTTAACTTCGTCGGCTGTTTTTGGTGTTGGGTAATTTTGAACTGTTTCAAATTTGCTTGGGTCGGGTAATATTCCCTTGTTTGTGCATTTATGTCCTAAATATGTTACCTCTTGGCTGAAAAATAAGCATTTATCTGGATGTAATTTTAAGTTGTATTTTCTGCAGGTAGAGAACACGTCTCTTAAATTTTTTAGCATATGGTTTTCTGAACAACCTAATACAACTAAATCATCCATGTAGAGAAATGCTTGAGATGGTTTAAGGCCAGCGAATGCTAATGTCATCATTCGTTGGAATGAATTTGGGGCTACTTTTAAACCATATGGTAATCTTTTGAATCTATATGTGCCATTTTCGACAGTGAATGAAGTAATGTCCCTAGAGTCTGGGTGTAATTCTATTTGATGAAAACCTGACATAAGGTCTAGGCATGAAAAATATTTTGCTCTTCCAAGTTGATCTAAAATGTCATCAATTCTTGGGAGTGGGAATTTATCTGCTGCTAGCTTTTTATTTACCTGTCTGTAATCAACCACTAGTCTCCATCTTTTTTCTATTTTTCCTGGGAGTGATTTTTTAGGGACTAGTAGGATTGGGCTATTATATTCCGATATGGAGGGTTCTATTATGTCATCTTCTATTAGTTTATTTACTTGTTTGCTGATTTCTCCCTTCTGGGTTTGAGGCAATCTGTAATTTTTTATGTAAACGGGGGTGTCATCCTTCATGTATAATTTCTGTTTATAGAAGTTATTAGCGGAGATTGGTTCGGTTTCTAGTGCAAATATATCTATGAATTCTGTGCATAGTGTTGTTAATTGAGAGTTGACAAATTTTGGAAAATTTTTTGTTAATCTTTTTAATTTTTCTCTATCTATGAAGTTTTTACTGTGTGTGGTTGCTTTAACTAGTGTATAGTCGTCTAAATTTTCAGTATTAATCTTATAATTTTGAATAATTGCGTTGTTTTGTGTCGTATTAATAATTCTAACGAAAGTTTGTTCGTTATTTGTAATGGTATTTGCAATATAAATACCTTCGGATAGTTGCTGGTGTGGTATGAAAATGTTTTTATTATTTGTTTTTATTTGAATTTGTCTAATAAGTTCCGATCTAGCCGGAATTGTGATTGTGTTGACGGACAGACAGTTTGTTAGGTTCATTGTTATTGTTTGGGGAAAATCATATGGTCTTAGGATTAGTTTATCTTCTGATTTTCCATAATCTAGAATACAATTGTATTTCTTTATGAAATCTAGACCTATTATTCCATCACATGGAATTGGAAAGTTGTCTTCCACAACATGAAATTTATGATAAATTAGAAGGTCATCGCCTTTTAGATCTGCTTTGATTGTGCCTAAAGTGCTAGTTATTCCTTGACCAATGCCTTTCAAATCTGTGATTTGTTCAGTATTTATTTTTTCTTTATTATCTATTTGCTGTTTTTTAATTATGGAGATATCGGCTCCAGTATCAATTAAAAAATTTGAGTATGAATTGTTTAATGATGTCCTTGTAGATATATAGCTGTTTAAGTTTAGATTAAGTACGCATATTTTTCTTTTTGTTAATTTTGAAGTGGAGTTTCTTGGTTTTCCGTTTCGGTACAACTGCGCACGTTACGGGTTTGTGTGTATGGTCTGTTTGTATTTCGGGATTGTGATCCTCTTTGATTATTATTGTTGTTGTACGACCTCGAGTTATTGTTATATCTCGGTTGTGGTCTAAATCTTCTATTTTGGTAATTTCCATAGTTGTTACTACGGTAACCTCCACGGAAACTACTCCTGTACTGACTTTGCTGTCGTACGTTTAGAATCGTGTTTGAGCTGCCTGTAATTTCGGTGCAGCTGTTTGTAAATTTAGAGATTGCGTCGTTCATCGTTGTGAACGTTCCTGCTTGCATGATCATTTTGACCTTGTCATTAGAGCAGTTTTTACACATGGCTTTAACAGCTGCTTGTGTTGAATATCTCGTGGCTAAGTCTGGGTTTAATCCATCAGAGATATATGCTCCTTCTAATGACCTTGTGATTTTTTCAATTTCCGATGTGTATTGGTTAGCAGTTTTGCTACGCTGTTGGATGTTCAGTAGTTTAGCGGTTAGAACTTCAACTGATTCACCCTTTATTGCAGTTTTTAATTTGTTTTTTATTTGTTCAACCGTGGACTCA
Organism: Merzomyia westermanni; assembly: GCA_949987695.1. Taxonomy (NCBI): domain Eukaryota; kingdom Metazoa; phylum Arthropoda; class Insecta; order Diptera; family Tephritidae; genus Merzomyia; species Merzomyia westermanni. The sequence continues at coordinate 11,237,456 of OX465290.1, read as the reverse complement.
TTACTAATAAAATTCCTTGCTGTACCTTTCAGCTTTGTTTTTATCATAGTAATGGCCAATGCCTCGTGTGTATCCTTGATTTGCTCAAGTATATCGAGTGCATCTAGGAAACTATGTAGATTTTCTGGTTTACCATCAAACTCTGGTAATACTGACGAAGCAGTTTTGATAAATTCAACTACTGTTTGTGGCATTGTGATGTTTATTATTGGGACGTGTATTGGTTGAAAATTTGGTTTGCTTTCCTCTATTGATTGAGTCTGGCTCGTGGAATGTGTCGGAGTCGGGCTCTGAGCGCGTTCTGACAGTAGTAGATTGAAATCTATTTGAAGTTTTTCCTCAATTGTGGTTGGTATATTAAATTCTATACTATATCTTGATAAGGAAGATACAAGTTTATCTCGTACAGCGGAGAAAAATTGGTAGGCTTCTATTTGGTGTTCTGCAGTAAGTATGTTATTTACTGATTTAATTACCTGTCCTATGCTGTTTAGAGCTTCTAGAATTATGTTCAAATGCTTGACTATGGTTTCTGTTGTAATTGGGATACTTTTATTTATGCATTTGTAAGACTTAATTGCTTTTGTTTTTTCCTCATATAATTTTTCGTGGATTTCTTCCCATTGAGTCATTTCTTGTTATAGGGTGTTGGTTCATACGCGTTGTTGTACATTGTTTAATCGTCTCAATTTATTTTTTATATAATTTTTAATTAGAATAGTAATTGCGATAATTAAACATGTAACCATAAATGCGACCAAAACTAACCATTTATCAGACAGTTCTTCTTTATTTTCAACAGGTATAGGGTGTGGTTCGTACTTGACTATTCTATTTTCAGAGTTTTTCTCTGCTGAACTTTCTTTACCAACTTCATATCCTGCTATACCTACTAGAATGCTGTTTACAGCAATTTTCCACCATGCTGCCATTTTAAAAGAATTCAATAGTAAAATTTTCTAATTTGAATTTTTATTTTTATTTATTCAACTTCCTTATTAATCTATTTATTTCTTCTTCTAATGTGGAAGGGTATAATAAGTCTTTCATTGTGGGTTCTCTACCCATTCCTATATAGGACCAAACGTGTTTTAAATATTCTAAATTTTGCCTGTTGCCTCCCTTGTTACGAGGTCTTGACCTTTGTATTCCTATTTCTTCGTTTTCATCCTCTATCTTATCAACAATATCATTGATTAATTCATAATCAAGATCAGGTGGTAGTGCATTATCCATATTTTCACAATCCAATTTACTCAATTTATTAACATTTGTATAATTTTTATAATTTAGTATTTCTTAGTTCTTTAATCTTTTCTTTAAGTTTTAATCGCTCAATTGTATTAGTCGTTAGGTTAAGTAGCCTAAAAGTTTTGGCTATTTCTATCTGTCTCTTAACTTGTTTGCCTGCCCTTTTTCTCTTATGTATTATTGTAGGGGCCGGTATTTTGGGAATTTCTTCCTTCCTTCTATAGTAATCGGTGTCGGACCTTGTTTTTCGGATTTGCGACCCTTAAGAATTTGCTCCGTAGCTTTTTTAATAGTGTCTATACACTGTTGAAAGATTTTGTCAAATTCTTGTTGAGTCTTAATTTCTTGCATTATTGATACTAACATGTAATTAAACTATTTATAATCCCTAAGCAAATTTAATTGCTACTGGTTTAGCGGCCATAAGGCGTGCTCAAATTATTCTAATATACTTATATTTTAATAGCTGCTATTCTTGCTGCCAGTCACCATATTTTGCGCTGCCAGTCTTGTTGAGTGTTGGGGTTTCTTGTCATCAAATTATTCCACTCTTTTTGCACTATACCGCTAGTTGGGTTGCTTTTATTATTCCACCCTTTTTATGCCTTTATTTGTGAAGCCCATTCGACGGATTTGCCACCAGGTAAGTCCAATTGTTTACCCGCCGTATATAGTGGTTTCATGAAAAGCAGGGGGTTATCCGCATAAAATCGTGTAGTGTCCTCACCAGTTGTAGCATCTAAATTTTCCTCATTTTTAATAAGGTTATTCCTTTAAAATTCCTTCTGCTCATTCTCAGTTGTAGCATCTAAATTTTCTTCCTTTTTAATAAGGTTATTCCTTTAAAATTCCTTCTGCTCAGTCTCTAAGCGATTTCGCAAATTTAATTGCAAAGTTTTCGCTGTGTTGTGAGACTGGCAGGATCGCCATGTAACCAATTAAAACGCTGAATGTTTAGCGTATGATCAGAATTTCAGAATTGATTCTTTATTGAAAATTACTTTCTTTTTATAGGAATTTCTTACACTAATTTACACTAATACTTACAAACTACTTATGTGTATCAACTACAATACTTACAAATTATTTACTTACACACGATATGCTGTGTCAGCATATGTGTTTCATAACTATGGAATGGTTTGTCAGTCGCTCTGGCGTAGTGACTTGACTCATCATAATTGTAACAAGATATGCGGTACGCTCGTTAGAAGTCAAGCGCCCGCTGTGCAGTTTAATGGCATTTAAATGTGTCACAATATTTTGGCTTTGTGTGTGTTCACTGAACATGTGCATACCAAATGTTTGTAAATACAATGTGTTCAATAGTGATACTACAATACTACAGTTCTATTTTATCTTATTTTTTTGATTTTGTTTTTTTTTATCTTATTTTATTTTATTTTATTCTCTTTTATTTTATTTTATTCTATTTTATTTTAGTTTATTATATTTTATACAGGCCATAAATCAACAAAAATTGTTGGTATAAAAAACCAATAACAAAACCGAGAGCATGCGGTAAGGCAGTTCTGCTGCTGATGATAAAAAAGATCTGTCAACAAATCCATCATGATCACACTTCTAACTGTCAAATGGCGGAAGGAGTTCATGTATATGGTAAAGAAGAATAGAACTAGAAGTTTAGATGACATTAAAACCAGCGTATTGTTAGCTTAATGGTTAGCAATGCGTGGCAAAATTTCTCTGATGGAGAAGCCTAACAGCTTCCGAAATGGATCTATAAGAAAAGCTATAGCGGTTGTCTCTAAACGTTTTTCCGACTCTAATCAATTAAAAAACTTTTAATAATTAATAAAAAATGATTACTAAAAAATAAAAACAATAATAATTTTCATAAAAATTCAAAAAGTGAAAAATTATTAATCTTGGCCTTGAGCTCGTTTCATGAATACTTATTTTATTTTATTTTGTTTATTTATTTTGTTTTATTTTATTTATTTTAGAATTTTTCAACTTTTGCATTTAAATGATGTAAGCCCTAGATCAAATGAAGTAAGGTCTAAAAACCCCCCTCTTTTTTTGGCGGGTACTCACGTATGCACATATGCACACATACCACTTCATAATCTTACACTTTCTTTCATCACTCGGTTGTCGAACGAGTATTTCCACCCTTCATTCAGTCATTCTTGGTGATTTTTTGGCACTTCCGTTCAATTTGTGCTTTCAATTTCATATCGAATTACCTGGTCGTCAGTTTGATGAGTTTATTTGTGTGTGTGTGTATGCTGTGCTGTACTGCGCTTGTATTGAGGGTGTATGCAGGCTGTCGTGCTTGCTTGCCTTCAATTTGTAACACAATCTCTTGAAAAATGGTCGTATGTTGCATGTTTGCCATTAATTATAGACAACAGTTACGTTGCTCAGGCCCAATTTGTTGTTGTTGTTCTTGTTGCCGTTGTTGTTTTTGTTGCTATTGCAGCTATCCCTTTAATTTTGTATCTTTCGTATTTTTGTTGCTGTTGTATTTTTCCATCTTTTTCATTTTGCACTTCTCATTGTTCGTTGATAGTTATTGATGCACCACTCAGATGAACGCTGAAGGTTTATTGCTGATCCGTTGCTGGTCTTATGTTTGACAAAGTAACTAAACTTTAATTATTGGCCAAAAGCAAAGCTCTGAGCCACGCATTCGAAAAGGTTGTAAAGAAAAGTTAGAAAAGGCGTTGAATTTAGATTGAGTTTTTTTGTTTTTGCACTTTTTTGTTGGAGCGTAGAATTATGTGTAAGAGCGAAAAGTCCAAAACAGCGGTTTCACAGTTCTACATAAGTGAAATATGAAGAAAACATGCAGGTGTAAAAACATAAGAATGTAATGTTGTTACAAAAAGTAAGTGGTAGAGATTTTTTTGTGTCTCAGGAATTTTGAATTACGTCCACACATACTTGACAAAGTAATATTCGTAACATTGAGCAAGTTTTTTGCTGGCTTTCAAGTGACTGCTCGTGCCTGAGTTAGGGCAAAAACTTCACTGTCCTCAGCGCAGCAGTACAGTTCGAAAAATTGTTGACTTCGATCCCTGCTTCTGAGGTTTACCGGCAAATACTGCTTAAAGCGGCTTCTTAGCATTTTGGGAAAACATTTTTTTCATCGACACAAAGACGCTGAAGCATTGGAGTACAACCAACGTTGAAACGTTGAATAAGCGGTCCTGCTTTATATAACAGGTCATATCCGCGTTCACCTTTTTTTAGAAAATAATCAATAGGTATTAAAGTGAAGTTTTGAACTAAGCTCCTCAAATCGATTATCTGTCATTGCTAAACGTACGGGTTCCAAAGAATACTGTCAGCAATATGAGCGAGTAATCGAATACCGGAAGACTGCATTGAAACACACTATGCCTAAAACTGTCCGAAGTGCCGCTTCGTCGGTTTTGAACTTTGTAGACATATAATTTGATGTTGGATTTATGTGAGTATCTAAAGTCTGAACAATCTGTATTGTGGAATATGAACAAAGAAAATTTAATTAGATACCTTTAAAAAATGGTCTGGAACAAAGTATTGAAAACAATGAAATATGGTATATCTCTGTCACCACGAAAAGCTAGTTGGTGGATAGAACGCTGAAGTTGTGTTTTTTTTTATAGAATTCCTTAGATGGATGTTATTTCGAATGTCTAGCTCTCGAATATTTTGCTAAAAAGACAGAAGAATAAAATTAACAAATATTTCAAATTTGTCAAGTCCACTTATGGCATTAGCTTCAAAGAAAAGTACGCTAGCTAAATGAATATTATAATGAGCTTGATAAAACACTTTACAATATCTAAAATAACTATATATATATATATCGCGAAGATAAGCTGAAGTCAAACTCTAAAGCTTTCTGCAACTATATGCGGTCCGGAAAAGGGTACTCTAATATTGATTGAATTGAATATGACTGTGAATGGTGTGCCCTCTTTATGCTTGCCAGATACTGTAGACCTCTTTTGAGATTTTTTTCTAATCCAACTGTTGGGAACACTTCCATTAATTCTTATATTGACGATTTTGATGCACTCGTTTCTGCATTGACCACCACTGAATAAGATATCCATATTGTTATCTCTGCCTTAAAACTGTCACTTAAAAGTGAACTTGAGGCCTCTTCACTTTTTCCTCATTTCGTCTCTTGCTAGCCCCTAACATAACTAAGCTTTCCCTGTTCTCTGCTATTTTTATTCACAAACGGAAAAGGAGTTCCATTACACCCATCCAGTAAAAAAAATGAGCGACCAATTTCAAAATCAACTACCTTCTTAAAACTTTTCTAAAAGCTGCTAAAAGACAAGTTATGCTTCTCAGTTGAAAAAGTAACTGATACCAACCAACGTGGTTTTGTTCGTGGGCGTTCCACAGTTGTAAATCCTTGCACTTTATATCAGCGTGGCATCAGCTGGATACATTAACACTGATTTCTCTAAAACATTTGATACAGTATCTTACGATACGTATATACAGTTATGTTCAAAAAAATAGTAGTGGAATTAAATATAAAAGAAAGTTGACTACACAAAGCTCAGAAAGTTAATTCAACTTTTACAAATTCTACTTGAATATTTACATTAAATTTCAATACTTTTGGACAGAATTTGTAGAAAATTGTTGAGTAATAATGTGAAAGTGAGAGCTACCTCAAAGTTTCCTTCCGCCAAATTTTTTTGAGTCAAAGGTTGTTGGGTATTTTTTTCCATACAAAATTTATTTTTCTTCATGCGTTGTATGGAAGAAATCACTCCACACCCTTGACGAAAAACATTCTGAAAATTCAGGTAAATTTTTGAGCTAGTTGTAACTTGCATAATGTTGTGCTAAATTTAATGAGCTATAAAACCGCTTACTTAAAAATTTACTAAATTTTCTGCCCAAAAAATACTGAAATTTTGATGTAATTTTTTAAAAGTTTACTAACTTTCCTGAACTTTTTGTAAACTTTGAAATTTCATTTTATGTGTATTCTGTTATGTAATGAAAATTATTAAAATCACAGCTCGAACGATATCCATTTTAATTTCACTACTATTATATTGCACACAGCTGTATATAAAAATGAATCGTGGTTTATCTCGCTAAAACTTCCAAATGACCGAACGAATTTGAATACTTCCTTCTGAGGGTTTGTTTGTAATAAATATGCGAAAGTTTAGGAAAAAAATATTAAGGGGGCGTGGCATCTCCTAATCAAACTTAGTGTTTGAAGCTGAATATCTCCAAAACGGTTCATGGTAGGGATCTGAAAATTGGCATGGACATGCTCGAAATGAATAGAATACTCACAGAAAAAAATAAAGTTGTTTTTGAAGCTCAAAATAACACTTGATACTGATATTTTTTTTCTTTTTTAATTATTACTAGCTTATACCCGTCGGTTTCACCACCCATTTCTATAAAAATTTCAGCTGTATGGAAGATGCCACGCCCCAGTTTTTTAGAGGTGGTAGGGATTAACGTCATATAACCCCTTACCAAATTTCAGTAGTCTAACGTAAATACTTTCAGAAATACGGACTGTTAAAAATTCCATTTGTATAGGAGGTGCCACGCCCCCTATATATCAAAATATTTTTTTGCCCATGACCATCCCGGTAAGGTATCCAGTTCGTGTTTCAAATTTGGTTACGATCGGTTTATACGTTTAGGACGCAAGTCGATCTATAGACACATACATATATACATAATTTGAATTTTATATATATAGATTATTGACAATATATCAATAACACAGAATCGAGGGTTAAATATATACACATTAGCAATAGTGAAGAATCGCTTATTTTTAAATAAAAAAATACTTGTGCAATTGAGATTTTTAGAAATGCACTTAATAAAAAAAAGTTTTGCAGATTCAACTAGTTTTATATTAAAAGTTTGAACGCTTGGGTTTCCATTCTGTGTCCTTTGCGCCTGCGCTTTTACCTCATGAATTGAAGTATTCTGGGCCCGCTTCTTTTTGTTTTCTTAGTCAACGATATTCGGATTTGTTGAATAATTCACAATTTCTACTCTATGCTGACGATTTGAAATGAGCTCAACAATCTTAGTAAGTGGAGCTTCAGAAACCAATTGTCGCTCAACATCACTAAATGTTTTCATATGCTGGTTTTAGATTTGCTAAGCAGGTGTGGACTGCGTTATACTTTTTTGAATTAAGACTTCCTTAAGTGTTCCTGTTAACTGTCTTCTCCATTTTAAATAAGTTGTAGAAAGCATTGTACATATAATGTTCGATTGCACCCGATCTTAAAATTCCTTACTTGTTCAAACCCACGCCCGTTTTAAGTCCATTACGTACATATATTTAATTACTCTTGATTTTTTGTTATTACTTTTAGCGCTCACTTGTTCGCCGTAATTTGCAATTAATGGTTTATTGTGCGGCTCCCAATGTGGCGTTGTGTATGTATGTGACCAATGACAACCAGAAAAACTATCCAACCGCATGACCCACCAAAGTCTATTGCCCGCAATAGCTGTCGCATCCATCAACGCGTCTGGTGCATTTCAATTAAGTGATGCCACTACTCAGCACACTCAAATAGGCACACACAAAAGCTTATGCAGATCGGCGCGAATTTTAAATTCGAACTCAGCGAATATTAACAAAGTTTTAATAGCAAAATGTGTTAAAAATAAATCAGTTCATCAAAATCGAAAATGCATCACGTTGCACTAACACTATTCACGTCATAGCTACGCAACAAACAGTAGATACTTGCAATAACAACAAAATAAAATGAGCGATTACAACAACCATATTTAGAACAAAAATAAAAGCGAAGCCAATATATTTGTGCCAAAAGCACACACATTTTCCGAATTAAATGCAGTTACTGAAGTAGTTACCTGGAAATTTATTGCATAATTTGCATATTCACACCACAAAAAGGCGACACACACACACACTCACTCACATTGCCATGACACATGCACACACATAGATGTCCCTGTAGGGAAAATCTTTACACGTGTTCCATATTGAAGTCAGTTGGAAATCTATTTTCTAAAATCCACTTGACGATTTCTGAAATCCAATTCACACTTTCTGACTTCCAAGTAAATATTCTGAAATCCAATTTTAGTTTGCTGAAATCCAATAGACGTTTCTTAAATCCAAATGACGAATTCCGAAATCCAATTACTGTAGCTGTTGCCAAATTTAATTAATATTTTGTGAAATACAATTGGAGTTTTCTGATTTCAATCTGGAAAAGGTGTAGTTCTTGTTGTCCCTACTGCATTACCTTTTATACACTTCCGAACTACACCTTTTCCATATTGAAATCAGAATACGTCAATTGAATTTCAGAGAAGAAAATTGGATTTAAGGACAGGTAATTGAAATTCAGAATGTGTGAATTGAATTTCAGAAATAGACAATTCGATTTGAACTGAACGCCATAAAATTTAGGAATTGATTTATTTCATAGCAAATCATTTTTGCGTATTCCACGGCTCTATACATAACCAAGTATTAACATGTCAAAAAAAATTGAAAATCTATTTTCTAAAATCCACTTGATGATTTCTGAATTCCAATGGATTATTTTAAAATCCAATTTTAGTTTTTTGAAATCCAAAAACATTTTCTGAAACCCAAATGACAAATTCTGAAGTTCAATTAGCTATTCCCAATTAAAATAATATTTTTTGAAATACAATTGGAGTTTTTTGATTTCAATATGGCAAAGGTGTAGTTATATACATGTATATCCCATCAGAATTTACCTAGCTGTTCGTTATTCGGCTTTAACCTCAAATATCGAAATCAATGCAGAGACAGTTTCTGTTTTTGGGGGTTAAGGCCGAGCCTCGGCTCGATATTAGACACTAATATGCAGATTCAGCATTTAATTATGTTCAAGAATCTGTACAGATATATAAAAAAAAATTTTTTAAATGCTTTTATTATTTATTTTATTTTATAAAAAAAAATCCACTGGATCGGGAAAATGAAAACCTCAAATTGTATTTATGAACCGATTTCACTGATATTAAGTACAGGAATGGGCGTTTTCAAAAATTTTAGTGACGAGTGACGAAAAAATAACAAATAAAAATTTATTTTTATTCAAAAAAAATTTGAGTGATGAGTGAAATAATAAATAAATAATAAAATTTAAGTTTTTATTCAAGCTTTTGAAAATGAAAAATAACACAGATACAGCAAAATTATACATGTATGTGCATATAGACATAATGTGTATTTATAAAGATTTTTTCGGTTATTTCTGTATAAATTGAGATTCCCTGAGTTGATGGGATGCAAGTTCGGGACCATTTCTGGACAAAATAAGGCTTTTGGCGGGATTCCTTCGATGTTTTCAGGAACCATTTTTTGACTTTATCAGGGTAATTTCGGGGCACATGCTGAATTGTGTTGTGGGCTGTACCGGGTCATTTTGGTGTTGTTTTCGGGACTATTTTGGAATCATTACGAGACTTTTTTGGAGTAATTTTTTTGAAAAAGTCCCACGAAGATCCCTAAATAGCTCAAATATGGGCTAAAAAACTCTTAATATAATCCATCAAACAATTGCGAAATGGTGCTGAAAAAATCCCAAAATTATACCTAAACCTTTCCCGAAATCACCCTGAAAACCACCAAGCAGTCCCTAAGAAGCCTTATTTTGTGCAGCAATTATCCCGAAATTGAATCAAATAATTTCAGTGCATCTCAATTTATACAGAAATCACAAAAAAAAAAAAATCTTTACAAATACGCATTATGGCTATATGCACATACGGGTATAATTTTGCTGTATCTCTATGTGTTATTTTTCATTTTCAAAAGCTTGAATAAAAATTTAAATTTTATTTTTTATTCAAAATTTTGTGAATAACCAATGATATTTCACTCATCACTCAAATTTTTTTGAATAACAAATAAAATTTTATTTTTAATTAAAATATTTTTTATTCAAAGTGACCAAACCCTGTTTGAGAGTATGTATAACCCAATTAATATTGACAAGTTTAAAAAAGGACCCGCGAAATCGCGTTTATGATCCGATTTGGCTGGCATATGTCTGCTAAAGAAATTTTTTCTCAAAAGCATTTACTCGCTAGGTGGCGCCAGTGTGGAGATATTGAGAAAACCCCTAAAAATAAAATAAATAAATATTTGGCGCGATATACCTTCAAAGAGCCGAGCTTCTGTACCAACTTGTGGTATGCGGCTTTAAGTTTTTCCTTCAAATGGGAGGGACCTACATGCTTTACGTGGACACCGAACGGCTTTTCCAAATGCAAATAAATTTTTGCCGAGAAGTTTTCGCCTGACAGAAATACACTTGGAGGGTTGCCGACCACGGCCGAGGGGCATCCTCGTTTTGAAAAAACCCTTTTCCAAAAATTGTTTGATATTACCTGTCCCGTCACTTGAACCTAGGGCCTTCGGTGTGGTAGGCCAGAAACACTATCGGCACACCACGGCAGCCGCTAAGACATATTAACGGGTAAATATGTCAGCAGAGTAAATTTCTATGTGAAAGCAGACTAGTAACAATCAAAATAAAGGACTATGGGAAAGGAAACCACTGTTGTTTTATTAATCCTTCAGTGGAGCGTTTTGAATGTTAAAATTGTATTTTACAATTATAATAAAAAAGTGTCGATTGAAACCTGACACAGAGTAAACGATTGCAATCAATAGAAATTGTTCACAGACAACTAAAAAGTATGAAATAAAAAATAAGAAAATATTTATAATTTAAAATGTTTTTAAAATGGAATAAAAACTATAAAATAATTTTTCCTCTGTATAAATAGGTTCTTCATCACATAAAGGTTGTTCAGAAAATTTAAGATTATGAACTCTTAATAGGTATTAAAAAGTCTCTGTACGTTTGAAATCTATGAAAAACATTTGGCGCTTGCTATATGAGCTCTTAAGGGCTTGAAGAGATGAATTTTTGAAGAAAGCTTACATCGGTGATAAGACTGTAAGAAACTAATGTGAACTTTGTATAGCCTGCGCCAAGGTTTTAAAGAATTTACGGAAAGAAAAGGGTGTTTTCTTTTTCTCTAGCACTACCATTGGAAAGGGTTTCTATCAGGGCAGCTATCGTACGCGTTGTAAAACAAAGAGATTTTATCTTCAATAACTGAAAATATTTTTTGTAAATTTAATAGATAACAATATAATGAACAAAGAAAGTAAAAGTGAAAAATAACAAAGTAAATATAATTCAGCGTAAGCAACGAGAGACTTTGATACACGAGACTTTGATACACGAGACTCTCGCGAGAAACGAAGACTCGCAAGAAATTTACTCTCGAACAAATTCGAGAAATCGTAAGTTCTATTCTTTTTCAAATCTTTTTCATTACGAAGAATCACAAGTTTTTTTGTTCTTAAGATATATTGCAAATTGCCTTGTCATGGTTACTGAAACACCAGTTTTGAACTACTGAAAATCTAGCTGCTAACTAACTAGTTCTTATTTGACGCTTTACATCTAGTTCTAAACCAGAAATTCGTGTCAATAGTAACGGAGTGTCCGGCAGAGAATGCTACACGAAGCACCAACACATATGCAGTTGATATTGTTTACAATTTTACCGAGAATGTTTTTGCCGAATATGCAAAATATATATAAAATTACAATTTTAGTAGATAAAACACTGCCCTCCAGCGCGCTTGACGCTCAATACCCCTCTCACCACTACATGCGACTGCACACAAACTTGCTAGCGGGTAACTGAGTGCGGACGTTCATATAACGCAGATTCAGCATAATTTACGCTCACCTGCCACTTGCCACCTGCTGTTGCCATTAGTCCATCATCCAACTTGGCCAAAATGTCCCGCAATCCGTCCGATGTATGTGTAGCGGTTTGGTTTTAATGCTTTTAATTTAATTAATTCTTTTATATATGTACTTTTTCAAAACCTATGATCCTACATAAATATTGCACAAACACATATATACAGTTACATGCATCGTTTTATAGTAGTTTCGTCCCCGCATAGTAAGACCGATCAACGCACCGGAAGTCGCGGTCTAATGTATTCATTAGCGGTTTCATCAATGTGGCAACCATAATGTAGTGTTAATATACAAAACATAATTGCCATTTAGATAAAAATAAAGACAACACAAGCTTGATGGTTGCATTAGCTTGTGTTTTGATGCAAATAATTTTATTTTAATTTCTGCTAACGCATCACAAATTTCAAGCCACAATAAATACAAATGGCATAAATGTTTAATGCTGAATTTAAAAAGCAAGGGAGTCTGAGTTCGGGTGGAACCGAACATTATATACCTAGTAGTGATCTATTATGGCATCCCAATTTACGCAGGTCTATTTTAATACTTTCAGTTCGTATTTGCGTTCAAATACACAGACGGACAGACAGAAAGACGTTTCGGGAGACGGGCATTGCTAAATCGACTCCGCTCATCGTGCTGATAATTTTAGTGAACTTTTCTCTTCTTGTCCTCATACTTACATATATTTAATGTTTATGAAAGGTATGAAAATCAAAAAAGATATATAACTTAGCTATTGCAGTGGGCTAATAACTACGTGCCCGAATATTGTGCTTGTGTGTTTGGCTAATTTTTGGCAGAAGTATAATACATACTACTGAGAAGCAGCTGACCAATTTTCATTGAAATATCAAAATCGAATAATAAGCGATTGCCTTTGAAAAAGCAAAAATTTTATGCTGAAAAGTGGGCGGCGCCACGCCTACTTCTTCAAAGTTGACAACATTTTTTTGCGGCCGAGTTTTTCTTAAAAAGCTTATTATGTGTGCAAAATCTGATTGATATAACTTGCTTAGTTGTAGAAATATCGCTCTTTAAATTTAAAAAAAAAAATTTTCAGAACTATGTAAAAAAACTGGGCGTGGATATTAACCGATTTCGCCCATTTTTACAGCAAACAGTTACCTTTATATATAGAACCTTATCCCCAAATTTCGTTTTTGCGGAGTTATGGCATAAACAGTTTTGTGGAATAGTTCACTATAAAAGGGGCGAAAGTTTTAAGTTTTTGGATTTCTTTGTTTACGGAAATTTTAAAAGTGAAATATAAATGATGTAAAGCTATTTTACGCAAAGTTATTGCCTATTTAATATGTCTACGATCCTCTTCAAAATCTTTCATATAAAAGTGGGCGTAGACCTTAACCGATCCCGCCCATTTTTTCCTGAAACATTCCTTGCATACCTGAAAACCTGCGCGCTGAATTTCGTTTCGATATCTTGAACGGTTTTTGATTTACGATTAATAATATTTCTACGTACGCACAAAATGTTATCGTTATGTACTGATCCTTGTGTTTTCGAAAATATTCTATATATAAAAAGTGAGAGTGGCTATCATCCCATTTTGCCCATTTTAAATAGCGCTCGGAGATAAGTGCCAAGGAACCCGCATACCAAATTTCATTAAGATATCTCAAAATTTACTCAAGTTATCGTGTTCACAGGCGGACGGACGGACGGACAAGGCTTGATAAATTTCTCTTTTCCTCCTGAACTTTTGGATATATATAAGCCAATATCTATCTCGATCCGTTTATGCCGATACGTACTGCCGGTAGGCGACTAAAATTAATATACCTTGTGTGCGTAGCACTACTAGGTATAAAAATAAATCCAACTTTTTTTAGAAGTTTCGGTAATATCTAAGTCTTCAACATGATTTGCACGTGAGGTTGAACATTTTTTAAAAAAGTTTGATTTCAGTTTGAAAACTATTGGAGTTCATTTTGAAAGTACAACAGCAATTTTTACATATGGCAACACTCGTATTTTCTGTCAAAATGACAGAAATTAATCAGTCACCTGAGCGAACGAAAAATTGCCAACACTTTAAAAAACAGGAAAGAAATAAAAAGATATTTATTTGTGTGACAAAAGGTAATATTTATAATATATATAGTATGTTACATTGTGTTTTATTAATAAGTGAAATGCGTTACAAAAAAGTAAAATTTGAAGTTCGATACATAATGGAGTTGCTGACAGGGCGTCCAGTGGCCACGCATGCATTTTCGCTTGAACGCGCTTTATTCTGCCTAGCGTATGTATTTGTTATAAAATTACCTACTATCTGAACTATTAGTATAAATAAGGAAACGAGTTCAAAATGATATAAAATGAACACAAAATTAATTAATTCCCTATCATGCTTGTTTTTGGTGGATGATTTCAAATGGATGCGATTTTTAAGTTTGATTTCAGTTGGAAAATATTGATGGAATTCAAATCGGTATCCATTATTTTTTCAAGTGGCAAAATAGGAATATTTTCATATCAAAAATTCTGAAGCTTTCTGGAAAAAAGACTGTTTGCCTAATTCATTTCAAGTTAAAAATAAATGTTGGAAATTGAAAAACGGATTTGATCTCAAATGAATGGTATTTCCAACAAAAAGCTTATTGGGTTTGATTAAATATTTTGGAAAGTAATAAGAGTTATGGCTGTTGTCTTTAAAATTTTCCTTTTCTATTCAATTAAAAACTTTTAATATTTAATAAAATTATTACAAGAATAAAACAATAGTCACTTTCAAAAAAAATGTTTAAGCGACATAAGCTATAGCGATTTATTTCGTCTATTTCATTTGCGCTGCACTCTGTTGTAATTCGCAAGCAGCTCATGAAATATCCCAAAGATATAGTTTATGTTTTGTAATCCCAAATCGGGGTTTTTCACAACGAAAATGAGGAAGCCAATCCTGCGCAATGCCTCAGAGCCAATAGTGCTCGCCCCCAATTAATACATACAAGATGTAACAGGTGCACCGCACCGCGTTCTTTATAGAACAAATAATTTAAATAAATAAAATAATAATTAAATAAATATTAGAAAAGGGCTAGCTATTTAACATGTGCTCCGCACACCCCCTTTTCCTCTCTAAACGAATAATATAATAAAAATAATAAAATAAAATAAAAAAATAACTCAAAAAAACTACTCGCCCTCCATAAAGCTTAGACAGTTATCATTATTGGCCTTGAGCTCATTTATAGTCATTGATACTTTGAAAATGTACAGATCTTTAAAAGCATCAATTCAATTCAATTCAATTCAGTTGAACTGTTGGAACACAATATAAAAATAAAAAAATTTTGGAAAGTTTAAAAAAACTGACGTAGACCGGAATTAACTATATCACTTTAGATAATATTTTACATGTCGTTGTGATAGAGTCCGAACAGTGGGAAGTTGCTTGAAGAAAGCCCTATTTTACAGCCCTATTCCCATTTTGTTTTACCTAAAAATTTTTATACTTCAAAAGACACAATTTTATCACTACAAATTTTAATAGGTATGCACAGTCAACAATGACAATCGAAAAGCTTTTTCAGTTCACCATATAGAAAATGAAAAGCTTCCAGGACAGAAATGTCAAACAAATTTTAAAATTTAAAAAAATGACGAGAAAAATGTTGAAACGAAATAAATGGCGACTTGCCAAAAAGGATTTCGAAATGGGTAGTCGGACAATTCAATACGACCACTTTGATTGATTTCCCGCGCTTAATCGGAAAATACACTGTTAGGACAACAGATTTTTTTTCTAAGTAGACCAGTATCCTCTGAATAGGCCGCCAAGAGGAGAAAGAACCAAAGTAATTTCACCCCCACTTTTTCGAAGTCCAGGACAGCATAAAGAGCACCTCCCCCTTCTGAAGCAAAGGAGATTGATTTTTCGGGACTACTTTTATAAGAAAACTGAATCATATTACACCATTAGAAGCTCCCTTATCTAAGTAAAACTTAAGTGAAACAGTTCTTGAAGAAATTCCATTCTGCTACGGCAGTGTGATGGACAATCGCACAGCAGTTCCTCAATTCAGTGAGCCCTTGAACAAATGTCAATTCTACTTCGGTTGGAGGCAATAAACTCTTAAGCACTCTACAAAGCGGCAATCACATCCCCCTATTATTATCCTAGTTAATATAGTGTTAAGAAATGCGACCCCGTTAAGTCCCAGGTTTGCAAGGACCTCCTTTACTTCAAGAGCCGATCCACATCATCCCAGAGATGGCTGACAATCTCGTTTCCCTTTATGTTACACTGACAAAGAATCTTGATTTTATGGTTGCTGAGCTGAAAGTCCAAAAAGCCACTTGCCTGTAAGAGACTATCACTATTCTATTAACCTGCATGCCGCTGCGATGGCATAGATATCGGATCGGCTGGAAAGAGTCCCACTCTTAATCCAAAGGCCTTCCGATGCTTCCAAAGGCTCCAGTTAATGGTGCCTCTTTTTTGAAAATATTACTTTCAGCATGGTCATACTCAATAGGTCATAATAAAAATGAGGACTATTGAAGGAGCTTTCGAATTTTTCCAGGCATACCTAAATATATTGTCACGATTATAACATAAGTCATTGAGTTGAATTTTGTTACAGTTCAAGCATAGGGCTGTTAGAATTATTTTCAATAACGTCATATTTAAAAATTTGTTTCAAGAACACCAAATGCTGAGTATGGCGTTTTTCGAATAGAGTGATCGTCCAAGCAGCCGTCGGTATGTTAAAGGGACTCTTAACATTATATGCTTTTAGCGGCAAGGGCAGAAATCTTTTACCCTTCCAGCAGTACGGAAAAGTAGTTTCGAGTGTAGAGTGGACTCAGCAGCTTTTACCACGGGGGCACTCAAGTTCTGTTTACGGCTTATCTGAAGTCAAATGCTGTGAAATCTCTAAAATTCATGGCGATTTTTAAAAAACTTAGCTTAGGTCATTTTAGTTTGGGTGACTGCTATACCGGCTTAGGTGCACCCCAAGTGGATACTTATATGGTCCGTTCTGATACCACATTAGCAAACGGCAACACTGGCTTTCAACTATGTAGTTGCAGGAAAGACGATGGATATTTCCTCAAGCTATATATAGAATACTTCCCCCCAACAACCTCGTAGAGCTTTTGTCTATTCGTAAACAAGTTTACTAGGCTACTTAACTAAATTATATCGACATCCTACTTAAGAAAGCCGAATAGCGTCTCGGCGGCTGCAGCCGAAAAAATGCCAATTCTGAGTGTGCTATAGTTGTGAAACGCACTCTATGGATATGGACGGTGGCCTTAGTTAAAATATGTAAAATGACCCCACTCAACAAAGTAATATGAAAACGAGGTGACACTAACACAATTTCGCTCATTCAGTAATGGAAAAGCACCATTCATATTAATTTTTGCGCTTCGTCACCCTCTACCCCT
>OX465290.1:11205000-11215000 GCA_949987695.1 Merzomyia westermanni | reverse complement strand
TTAGACCACTCATCGAACTTGCTAAAAATATCTAATTGCTACCATTGAAGTTGCAGTTAAAACCCAATGTTAAGGTACTTGTGGCGGTTTCTGTAACTGTTTACTCGCTGTTATGGAAATATTTAATATTTGCTCGCTGTTATGGAATATTAGGAGTTCTTGGAGCCAATGTGAATCAATAAAGCTCTGACTAAATTTTCAAAAATCCTTGATTGATAATGCTAAACTAAGTTACTTTGAAAAAACGGCCTAGTTCAGAGAGGTATAAAATGGCCTATCTCAAAGTAAATTCAATACATTTTCAGTTGATATAATCAAAACCTAAACTAGATCCTATTGAAAAAAGAATTGAGATAGGCGATCTTCAAAATTTATAAATAGGGCTTTCTTCAAGAATATTTTAAATAGGGATATTTTTTACTCAACAGTCTAAAAAAAAATTAATAGATAATATTCTATTTCAATTTCAATTTAAATCTATCCAGTGTATTTTCGATATTTCGAGTTTTATGACAGTGTCGTTGCTGAGGTTTGTGTTTATCTCATATCGTTTAAAGTTTAATTTAGCCTGAAGCAAAATTAACGCTTGCGTGCTGCTCTTATGGGTCCGCTTTAGTTTTTGAAAAATAGAGGCAAGAAAGTTACGATGCCTTCATATTTGTTGCAGTTCTTGAGAAAAAGTCGAAAACTACCAAATCCTCATTTTCAGAATTTCTATTACTAGAAATGGTTTTACTGAGACAAAAAATAGAATGACCGTATATAAACAACAAATGGTTCGGGGCTGTATAGTATGTTTTATAGTCATGTCTCCCATGCAAAGTTTTTTCTCGCGCCCCTGTTCTAATTTTTTTAAACTCATACGTAAAGAAAAAATGGTTAGTTTTGAAACATTTAACTTTAGAAAATTTTCGATATTTCACAAAAAAAAATTAAGATCGCCGCTAAAATTTGAACTAAAATTTTTTGTACTATACCTCTAATATATTTAAAGATATCCTGGAACTTTCAAAAAGGTGTTTTTTTGGTTTTTTCAAAAATATGCTTTTTGAATTTTTTTATTTTTATTTATTTAACTTTCTCGTCGATTTTAATTAAATGACGCAATTTTTACTACTGAAAAAGCTTTTTTGGGGCAAGTGGAATGAAAAAAAAAATATTAAAAGAATATAATATTTGGCATAATTGGTTAACTTAAATTTTTTCGATTTTGAAAAATCGCGAATTTTCTAAAATTATAAATTTAAAAATTTTTTTTTTTTTAAATTTTTTTTTTTATCACTCAAACTAAAATCATAGCACATACGACGAATGTGAGACCTTGTGAATTGCCTAGTTGAATTAACCTTTACAAAACAGGGAAAATAGAAGTTTTGAATTTGAAAAAAAAAAATCGAATCTCTTTTGAAGGGAAGTGCCTCGATATACAGAAGTAAAACAAGCTGGGGCACAGGACACGACGCTATAGCACTCCCATCTAATCCTTCTTAGTTTATTCTGACCCTTGCGGACCGCTAAGGTAATTAGTGGTCCGCCCTTTTAGGCAGACAGTAGCGGTGAATCTCCTAGATCTTGCAGGAGTGTGGCATGGTTGATGGTATCAAAGGCTTTTGATAGGTCAAGTGCCACGGGCACCGTTCTCTGATTTGGGTTGTGTTGAAAACCATGTTGATGGCTGGCCAAGTACAGAGTTGCAATGTAGGAGGCTTAACAAGTTTTAAAAGAGGAAACACACTCGCCTGTTTTCATATCTCAGGAATGACGAAGGTGGTAAGCTATAGGTTAAAAAAAGCCACTGAGTAACTAAGTCTCTAGTTTGCAATGTGTTTCAATATCTCCATGGCAATACCGTGGCGTCCGGTTGATTTTGAAGGCTTGGCCTTAATTGTAAGTCTCGAGTTGTTGCTTTTACTTAGCCAGTTTGTGTTCATTGACTGTCCGTTGGATTTCCGCGTTGAGCTCCTTCATTCGAGGGTCTGCGGGATTGATGGGTCGCACTTGGTCTCTTTGTAGAGCATCTGCGTCCGCGGGGAAATTCGTACGAATTTCGGTGTTTACATCTTCCTCACTTCATACTTGGCTGAATAGCGAGTCTAGTTAATTTTATTTGATTCGACACAAATTTTCTCTGATTTACCTATATGCTTGTATATTTATAGAATAGTTTTAGGTATTTACGTTCCTTTGTATTAGTCCGTTAGAAGATTTATGTGTGTTGTCGCTTGACTCAAACACATTCGCTCAGCATGTAAATTAACACTTCCTTTAATTCGTTCATACTCGGCCACCCATTGCTACTGCAATCCAATTAAAATGCCACACCCACACTGACACTGTAACATTAAGTTCTAGTTCTCGGTTCATCACTGCGACCAACATAATAATTTTCAATTCTTTCCTTTCTCCTGTACGCAAATGACACTCGGATGCTCTTCACTTTCTAATGACTGCATCCATTCTAATGACTGCCATTTGTTTCAACACTCGACAACTTGAATTCGAATGAACTTAATTTGGTCGCACACAATTGATTCTTTGCCACTTGGAAATGAAGGTGGGCACAAGGACAAATATGTATAGTTACCCAACAAACATTTTTATACAATCTGAATGCAAGAAGCCTTTTAGACAAAATCAAAAGTGACTTATCGGATTGTTACATATGCATGGTAGCAATTGGGGATGACAATTCTAGCGATTTTTAAAAACCCGGAATTTTTGGGATTGGGGTTAACAATCCCGGGATACCGAAAATTGTCGCGGGTTCTGTATTAAAGGTTTGCAACAGTTTAGCTGGAAAAAAGTTGAGAAATCTTCTAAAAAACTATCCAACTCTATACCAAATTACCAATAACTAGATTTTTAATATACTTTTTTATTTAACACGAAAGTAATCTCATTAATAACATTTTTTAAAAAAAAGAATTGGCTTATCAAGCTTCTAAAAACAACTTTTGAATTACAGATAATTTTTTTTCTTTTCAACGAATAGTCTTGCGATTTCGGGATCTTGAAAACTACACTAATCCTAGTTTCAATATATTGGACCAACACTGTACTGTGCATGAAATTTAATTGTGGTTTAAGGAAAAGCACAACCACATGTCCTACGCATACTTAACTCTTAATATATTTAATTTGTATTTTGCAATATGAACAATGTCGCAAATCAAATAAAATAATATAATATACAGGGTGGCTAATGAAAGCCGCTACCAAAAAAAAATTAAATAACTTTTTTCTATTTAATGAATCTGGTTAATTTTTTTTTTATTTTGCAGATTGACTTTTACATTTAACAAAAATGGATAACTGGGACACTGAAACAAGAATTTGGATTGTCCGCCGCTATCACGCACTGGAGTCCGTAGTTTCGGTTCAAAGAGAGTATAGGCGCACGTTTGGCGGCAATCCTCCGAGCAGATGGACCATAATAAGACTTGTAAACAATTTTGCCGAGCATGGGACAGTCAACAGAAGACCTTACCATCGAAACCCTTCAGTTCGAACGGAGGAAACAATCGCTGCTGTAGCTGCTGCCATACAAAACAATCCACGTGTTTCGACAAGAAGCTTATCTGCTCAAATGGGTGTAAGCAGACAGTCATTACAGTCAATTATGCACAAAGATTTGGACTTATTCCCATATAAAATTCAAATGGCCAACAAACTGAACGCTGCAGACTTGCCGATTCGCTTGGAATTTTGCCAGAAGATGCTTCAAATGGTGGAAGAGGATGGAAACATGTTGAACTGTCTTTTCATGTCTGACGAGGCCCATTTCGATTTAAACGGCAACATAAACAAACAAAATTGTCGAATATGGAGTGCTTCCAACCCACAGATACTCCATGAGACGGAATTGCATCCACTTCGTGTCACAGTGTGGTGTGCAGTTTCATCACGCGGCATTGTCGGGCCCTACTTCTTCGAAGAAAACGGTCACACCGTTACGGTTACTGGAGACCGTTACTTGAGCATGTTGAGAGAGTTTTTCTATCCAGAATTACGCCGAATGAGAATTTCTTTCAACTCTGTGTGGTTTCAGCAAGATGGTGCAGCTCCTCATATAGCCCAACCTGTTATGACAGAATTGCGACGAAAATTTCCCAATAAGCTGATATCCAGAAACTCCACATTCCGTTGGCCACCCAGGTCGCCTGACCTTACTGCACCTGACTTTTTCTTGTGGGGTTATTGCAAACAGGAAGTCTTCAAAGCAAAACCAACAAATTTGAATGAACTAAGGCAATCCATTCGAGAAACAATTGCGGCTATTCCTGTCTCAACTCTCCAAGCAGTAATGAACAACTTTTTGGTAAGATGCCGCACATGCATCGACGAGTAGGGGGGCATTTAAATTCCATTATTTTTAAAACTAATTAAGCTATATTTAATAAAATTTAATGAGCTTTAACATGAATAAAAGAAAAATGAATTCCATACACTGAAAAAAAAATTATTTGAGTTTCTTAATATAGCAAAATTCATCAGCCACCCTGTAATATAACATAATATAAAATAAAATAAAATTAAATAAAATAAAATAAAATAAAATAAAGCAAAATAAAATAAAATAAAATTAAATTAAATAAAATAAAGGAAAATAATATAAAATAAAATAAAATTAAATTAAATAAAGGAAAATTCTATAAAATAAAATAAAATAAAATAAAATAAAATAAAAAAAAAATTAAATAAAATAAAATAAAATAAAATAAAGCAAAATAAAATAAAATTAAATTAAATTAAAGTAAGTAAAATTAAATTAAATTAAAATAAAATAAAATAGAATAAAATAAAATAAAATAAAGTAAAATAAAATAAAATAAAATAAAATAAAATAAAATAAAATAAAATAAAATAAGATAAAATAAAATAAAATAAAGCAAAATAAAATAAAATAAAATAAAGGAAAATGAAATAAAATAAAATAAAATAAAATAAAATAAAATAAAAAAAAAATTAAATAAAATAAAATAAAATAAAATAAAGCAAAATAAAATAAAATTAAATTAAATTAAAGTAAGTAAAATTAAATTAAATTAAAATAAAATAAAATAGAATAAAATAAAATAAAATAAAATAAAGTAAAATAAAATAAAATAAAATAAAATAAAATAAAATAAAGTAAAATAAGATAAAATAAAATAAAATAAAATAAAATAAAATAAAATAAACTAAAATAAAATAAAATAAAATAAAATAAAATAAAATAAAGGAAAATAAAATAAAATAAAGGAAAATAAAATAAAATAAAATAAAATAAAATAAAGCAAAATAAAATAAAATAAAATTAAATTAAATAAAATAAAGGAAAATAATATAAAATAAAATAAAATTAAATTAAATAAAGGAAAATTCTATAAAATAAAATAAAATAAAATAAAATAAAATAAAATAAAGCAAAATAAAATAAAATTAAATTAAATTAAAGTAAGTAAAATTAAATTAAATTAAAATAAAATAAAATAGAATAAAATAAAATAAAATAAAATAAAATAAAGTAAAATAAAATAAAATAAAATAAAATAAAATAAGATAAAATAAAATAAAATAAAGCAAAATAAAATAAAATAAAATAAAGGAAAATGAAATAAAATAAACTAAAATAAAATAAAATAAAATAAAATAAAATAAAATAAAATAAAATAAAGTAAAATAAGATAAAATAAAATAAAATAAAATAAAATAAAATAAACTAAAATAAAATAAAATAAAATAAAATCAAATAAAGGAAAATAAAATAAAATATAATAAAATAAAATAAAGCAAAATAAAATAAAATAAAGGAAAATAAAATAAAATTAAATAAAATAAAATTAAACGAAATAAATTAAAATAAAATAGAATAAAATAAAAAAAAATAAAATAAAATAAAATAAAATTAAATTAAATTAAATAAAGTAAAACAAATTTTGTGTCAATATATTTCGACACAATATCACTGGGTTAGTCAATACCAAAAACGCATGAATATCAGTCAACGGTTATCGAGTTCGACATCGCCGATACCAAATCGAGAACATCAACACAATTGATTTAAGTATTTACAAGAATAATAGGGATGAAGGTTTTTCAACGGAAATCAAATCTTAAAGTGGATATGAATTTTTCGAGCTCTATGCAGAAAAAATTTAAATTTATTTCTCTCATAGCAGAAACTTAAGCATGACATACCAACACCCCATTACGAAATTTTTTTTCTCCAAAAACTAGCACTTTATTTCGAGTCAAGTTGTGGCTGCTGATCTCAAACAAGTTCTAGTTGGCTACGCAGTGTATTTTGCAAAATCTTATAATCGCACTTGACATGCAGCATGCGTTACGCCGCTAGCGCCAGAATTTGCAACAACAACAGATGTCACACCGCATGCGAATGTAACAATTTTACAAAGCGCATCGAACGCAAACGCAGGAACCAGAAATGCACATAATTGTAAGAGAGAAAAATACGCTCAAATAGAAATTTGCATGGTATTGTCGTAAAGCCGTCTGCCACTCCACGTCCTGCATTAGAACGCTGCAGCTCGTGACAGTCCAGTATGGGAATTGTAGGGTGATTGGCGCTGCAAGACAACAAACCACAGCAAAATAGACGACACTTGACGCCATGACAGCGACAGGATAAAGTATTGCGCCGCCTGCAACAGTTTGCCTCAAGCGGCAGTTTGTGAAATACAACAACAATAGCAACAATTTCGTTGAACAGGCTGAAAATTGGATTCCTAAGCAGCATGCTAAACTGAAATTGTCACTGTACCCAACGAGCAGTTGTATTAGAAGTTATTATTATTATTGTTGTTGGTTTGTAGTTTCTGCTGTCGCTGTTGATATTGCAGACAGCCATCTAATGTTAGTTTGTGTCTTTCAGCTGAACGTGTGGCTGCATTTAATTTGATTTTCAACATCTCTGCCACTTTCTACTATCAGCCCCGCTCTCTACACCTCGCACACACACTTTTAAACCTCGTTTTACTCTGCGTTCCGATTCGCTGGCAACAAACAACGTTTTAAATGGTTTTCTGCTTCGAACGCTCGCCATTTTGCATGTTTTACGTGATTTTTATGCGCGTCGCACAATTTCAAACCGAAATCCGATTCGCACATTTTGCATTGTAATAGATGTTTGTGCTTTTACGATGTTTCAGCCATACTGTTGGCAAGCTCATTATAGCTCTCGCGCGGTTAAACAAAAAAAAGTTACTCGTAGCTAGTTGATTCTCTATTTACATTGCTTATTTTAAGCCTGATGAAAAACCTATTAAGAACTTCATCCGCTTTCGCTCTAAATTTTTTTATTTGTTCATCGAATTATTTTAGATACCTAGCTATTTATTCCCAGGAGTTATAGGCGAAACTCTGTTTATCGAACCAATCGATTCTATGGAGACTATATGGAATTACGATCCAATCTTAGGGATTTTTACTGCGGCCATTGTTATTTGATAAGTGTAAAAGTCGCAGAAAATTAATGTTCCTAACTTGTTAATTTCAGCAGTTAGAGCCCAAGACTCGTTCATCGGAACAATCGATATTTGATAAGTGTAAAAGTCGCAGAAAATTAATGTTCCTAACTTGTTAATTTCAGCAGTTAGAGCCCAAGACTCGTTCATCGGAACAATCGAGCACTTATCGCTTTGGAAAAATGATAAGCATACTGTAAAACGCCGGCCGTATATCAAATCTCTTAAGCTGCGGCACTAGTTTGCGTTCCAACAGACAGACAAAGCAAACAGGCGAGCAAACGGTGATGGCTAAATCGACTCAGGTCATTGGTCTCATCATTTCAGTATGCCTATTGATGTGCCCCTCTCTTCTTCTTCGTATACTTACAAATATCACAACAAAGTCATTATACAATTTTCATTTTCATGAAAGGTCCAAAACTGGTTACTTTCCAATAAGCGTTTCTGCTGGAAATACATTTGCAACTCATATGATTTAACCACCGTTTCGCAATTTCCAATATTGATTTCTAACTTGAGATCAATTGGAGAAACCGTCCATTCTCCAGCAAAAGGGAACATTTTTGATACGAAAATATTCTTATTTATCCACTTCAAAATATAAAACTTCACATTTTACTTTTTATTAGGCATTTTACTAATTATTGAAACACAATGCTCAATATTATACATACAGGGTGGCGCAAAAGTAATCCTCCTATCAGAAAATGCTATAAATTTTGCGATTGACCCCTAAAGTCAGTTCTGTTTTGACATTTGTGTAGTAAACACATGCGAAATACACGTTAATAAATAATGTTACGCTACACTGCTCCAGAACGCCGAATATTGCTGACTATTTATTTGACCAATAATCGGTCGGGGCCAAACGGTTACTGTGAATGGTGAGCGCTACAGAGCAATGATCAACGAGTTCTTTTTGCCGCAACTTGATGAATTGGGATTGGAAAACATGTGGTTCCAACAAGACGGTGCAACAGCACACACTGCACGTGCCACAACCGATATGCTGAACATCGGAAGCTTACTTTTGCGCCACCTTGTATAATATAATATTTTAATGCTACCTTTTATCACACAAATATATATTTTTTCATTTCTTTCTTTTTTTTAATGTTGCGGTAATTTTTTGTTCGTTCACCTGTTTTGATTATCTTCTGATGTAAGCTTTGACAGAAAATACGAGTGTTACCATGCGTAAAAATTGTAGTTGGACCTTGAAATGATCTCCAATGGTTCTCAAACTGAATTCAAACTTTGGAAAAAGTGAGCAAACATGTTGAAAATCACTTTAAATATGAAGGCAACTCGGAAACATCGGAACAAAAGTTGGATTTATGCATACTGGGGTTGGTTCTGTTCTTCCACGCCAGAATTCCTCGTGTGTATGTATGGGCTGACTGACATTTTGATAATATGAATTTACTGAAAACGGTCGCATGAAAAGCTTCTAAGCCCGTAATTTTCAATTGTCTCTTGCTCATACTCTCGCCACCCCTTCACCATATTTTCGCTTTTAAATTACGTAAGTTACCAAAAAAATGAGCATAAGAGATTTTACGATGTACGGCTACGGCCGCTACTCGCTGCCCACTTCATTCATAACATTTAGTTAAGAAAATGTAATTTGTGCGCCAATTTAATTACCGATGAGAGCTTTAAAAGTAACAGTAGACAGTTTCCTTGCTTGCAACGTCTATGCCATGTTGTTCCTCTTGGCACGAGAGCTCACTATTTTTAGCGCTTACTACATTGACCCATACCCGTAAGACTTTGCGTACTCTAATACGACGCGTGATTGTGGTTTTCGTACATCGGTGCATTAGCGCGCCGCCGAAAGTCTATATTAAAAGCCTAGTCGTTGGTGCGTACGCTTTTAATCTATTTTTAATATAAATTTATTTTTTACGGACATGCCACATTGCTACTTAATAAGTTATCTAACTTTGTTTTGCATTTGCGTTTTCTTTTTGGTATTAACATTTTGCAAATTGAATGTTAGAGGGCGCAATAAGCGGTACCCCAAAAGTCGTTAAAGCAGGAAACCGTTTTCGATGATATCTTGCATTTCTGGTGATTTTAAAAGAAAATTTATGAAAAGGAAATTGAAAATTTTTAAAAAGAATTTAAAATGAGGACATATCGACATAAATTGAGATAGATGTAGAATTATGCATACCTATCTTGAGCATATTTTGAAATGTTATTTTTAAATTTGGTGCGCAGTTTAATAGGCACTCGAATATTTTGGAAAACAGTTTTGAAAACACTATGACATATAACAGGAACCGCTGACGATATAGCCACTAAAGTAATGGCTAATATGAAACTGTCCAGGCCAGTGGTCTCACTCTTTTTCGCAGGCAAATAAAGTTGGTTTCTTCTATATCAATCGTTCCACTCTATGAATTTGATGAAGTTACCATGGAGCAAGTTATCCTGGCGGCTAACAGACTCAACAACAACAACAACAACTAGCTCCCGGGCCCAGACGGCGTGCGTAAAAAGTTCTGAAATTGGCTACCAGTTTT